>JARGCV010000124.1:42942500-43295000 GCA_034064705.1 Bothrops alternatus | reverse complement strand
TATGCCGACAGGTTTGGGGCATATGAGCTGTGCTCTGCCCCTCGGCCCTAAGAGTGTCCTGCCATCAACGATTGTGAGTTGAATGTGTTTGTATGTTGTGTGAATGATATTAATTTTTAAATTTTTAAATTAATTGTGTTTTTTAATTGTGTTGTTGTTGTGAGCCGCCCCGAGTCTTGTGAGAGGGGCGGCATATAAATTAAAATAAATAAATAAATAAATAAATAAATAAATAAACAAATAAAGATGATCAGGGGTCTGGAGCCTAAATTGTACAATCAACTACTAGCCCAATGAAGAAGAGAAGGATTAGGGGAGGTATGATAACTGTCTTCCAATACTTGAGGGCCAGTCACAGAGAAGAGGAGGTTGACTTATTCTCCAAAGCAACTGAGGGCAAGACAAGAAGCAGTGGGTGAAAGCTTGTTAAAGAGAGATTCAACCTGGCACAAAGGAGAAATCTTCTGACAGTGAGAACAGTTCATCAATGGAACAGCTTAAATCCTGGAGTTTGTGGGTGCTCCATCACTGGAGGTTTTCAAGAAAAGATTGGACAGCCATTTGTCTAGGATGGCATAAGATCTCCTGCCTTGGGCAGAGGATTGGACTAGAAGGCCTCCAAGGTCCGTTCCAGCCCTATGATTATAGCTGGGTAATGAAACGTCTATAAGCAATCAACCAGCTCAGAGGTACCACTCACAACTGGTCTTATATTTTGAATGTTAAATATTGCTTAATGTCCTGAGCCTAATAAGAGATAAATTTAAATAACTGAATGGTGCATGGAAACTGTAGGACAGTGATGGCAAATCTTTTAGAGACCGAGTGCCCAAAAACTGGCCCCGCCCCCACTCCTCCCCAACCCCCGCCCTGCCCACCCAGACACCCACCGCCTCCATGGCCCGCTGCAGCGCCATGGCATCCATACCCTCTGTCTACACCCCACAGCATCATCTGTGTGCGGTGGGGCACAAGGGCAGAGTCTTGTCCCCACTGCCCAGCTACCATGTCCTTGGCTGCGTTGCTCCGTGCAGGCCACGCTTAGGCCTTCAGGCCTTCTTAGAAAACAAAAACGCTGGCTGCCTGCAATTCATAGAACTATCAACAGGAAAAACCAAGATTCAAAAAAAGAAAAGCGAAAATAAGGCAGCATATAAAACAACCTAAAAATGGACAAAGATAAAACATGTATATAAGCAACATACGATAGAGATTGGGAATAATAATAATACATACTCAGATCACAAAATGGCCCTACGCATAGGAGAAAAATCAGCTCCTTATGGCTGTACAGATGGACAGTTGGGCCGGGGCCATTCAGATCTTGGGAGTGAAGCAAAGCTCATTGCAGAGGGACAGAACACCAACAGAGAAGGCACACCTCCTGAACCGCAGAAGATACCCTTGTCTCACATAGGGGAGCTGCAGCCACTCTGTGCAACCTTGTCAAAAAGCCAAAATCAACTAAGAAAAGGCAGCCTCAGAAGTAACCCAGTGCTGGGCCATCTAGGGTTTCTAGGTGGTAATCAACATCTTGAAATCAGACCAGGAAGCCCACTGAGAGCCATAGTAGCTTGCAAAGATACATTACATGGGCATCCTGAGGCATACCCATTACTAGTTGTGCCACTGCATTTTGAACAACCAGCAATTTCTGGATGGTCTTCAAGGGCCAGTAGAAATTCAATCGGGAGGTCACTTTCTCTGAGTGACCATGAGCAGGGCCTCCTGGTCCAGAAATGGAAGCATTTGGTGCACAAGATAAAGTGGTTCAAGGGCTCTCTTGGCATGACTAGAAGACCTCCAAAGCCCCTTCCAGCTCTATTCTGACTCTGATTCTGACCGCCACGTGTTTTTCAAACAGGACCTATGCTTCAGGAGGACCTGCAAATTGGGCACTGGCTCTCAGTGAAAGAGTACAATCCCATCTGGAATCAAGGATTTGAAAATCCCCTTTCCCATACATGCTCTGGGTACGTGCTGGTGTGTTGTGTCCCCTTGCACGGACCTCATTTCCTTTTACCACTGATGAAGTTATCTAGTTGGGTAATGAAATGTCTGCCAGAAGACAGCCAGGTTTAGAGAGCCCTAAGGGCCCCACACTTCAACCCTGAACCACAAATATTCACTTCTATTTGTGTTATATGTCTCTGTGTTCGTAAGAGTGCACTAGGAAGCACAGGGCAGGTTGCATCTGCTCTACTCTGGGTCACGTGACCAGGAGGAGAGTGGCTTAGAGTGGAGCCCTTGGCAGGATGCCAAGCTCCCGCTGGCAAATTTCAAAGAGATGAATAGGTAGAGAGCTGAATGGGTAGACAAATGGGTAGGTCCATTTACAAAATTCCCTCCCAGCATTTCACTGGGCTGGGATCAATAAACACAATTCAAGGGCTCTTGATTCCAACCAGCCCTGAGCCTTGAACCCATGTCAGTCGGAGCATCCCTACCCCACCCAATCCCCACAGCTCCGGGGGGGGATGTTATGGGTGGGGTGCCTCCAGGGCAATCTCCGAGGGCACGTTTGGAAGTCTCCCATTAAAGTAGATAATCTCTCAGGCTGGAAATCGTTGCCGATTGTGATGAATTAGCCACATGGCTTAATCAGACGAAATATCTGCCTTGTGCCTCTAGCTTCTAATGAATGAAAACAGTAGGATTTCTTCAATGAAAAATGCATGGGAGCGTGCCATTCATAAAAACATCCAATTACCCATATGAAGCCTATCCTGCTGTGACCCACATTCACTAGGCTTTAGGAAAGAGGATGACCCTGTCTTCAGAAGCCTAGGTCGGCCTGTCCAGCAGGTGGATCTTCTTCAGTGTGCAAGGTGACATTTCTGCCTATAGATAGAGAACATCTCCCTTGTGCGGGCAGAAAATAGTTCTGTATTCAGAATTCTATATTCTGAATATAGAATATATCCCTATTCAAAGATATTCCTCTCTGAAGGAGGAATATCTGATCGTCTGAAGAAGCAGGCAGGAGGAATTTGGGCTGCCCAATGCCAGATGACCACTTGATGGCCCCAAGGGGCTTGAGATTCTGCAACTCATTCATTGGGTCATCCAGGGATTCTCCAGCTCGTGTCAAGTGGCCCTAAGCAAGACATCCCTTATTTGCAGCTCGTGTCAAGTGGCCCTAAGCAAGACATCCCTTATTTGCAGCTCGTGTCAAGTGGCCCTAAGCAAGCCATCCCTTATTTGCAGCTCGTGTCAAGTGGCCCTAAGCAAGACATCCCTTATTTGCAGCTCGTGTCAAGTGGCCCTAAGCAAGACATCCCTTATTTGCAGCTCGTGTCAAGTGGCCCTAAGCAAGACATCCCTTATTTGCAGCTCGTGTCAAGTGGCCCTAAGCAAGACATCCCTTATTTGCAGCTCGTGTCAAGTGGCCCTAAGCAAGACATCCCTTATTTGCAGCTCGTGTCAAGTGGCCCTAAGCAAGACATCCCTTATTTTTTGGCTTGCCAAAGGACCAGAAGGCAGGACAAGAAGCAACGGATGGAAGCTAACCAAGGAGAGAAAGCAACCTAGAACAAAGGAGAAAGTTCTTGACAGTTAGAACAATCAACCACTGGAACAGGTTGCCTTCAGAAGTTGTGAGTGCTCCACCAACTGGAGGCTTTTAAAAAGAGACTGGACAGTCACTTGTCTGAAATTATATAGGGTCTTCTGCGCAAGCAGGGGGTTGGACTAGATCAGGGGTATCAAACTCAATTTCATTGAGGGCTGCATCAGCATTGTGGTTGCCCTCGGAGGGCCGGATGGGTGTGGCCAGGGTGGGTGCAGCCTACTGGGTGGGCGTGGATGGAGTGGGTGTGGCCTATTGGGTGGGCATGGCCAGCTCTACATCGTTCGCGTCAAGAGTGCCTGTGGGGGCCTGGGCAGGAGTGGGACAGATCTGAGGGTCTCTGGCATGAGGGGGTGGGACCGGGGCAAGCGCCAAGGCATGGTCCACTGGAAGAGCCTGCCAAAACCCCTCTCCCGGAGCCCATCAAGCCGGATATATGAAGTAGGCGAGGGCCATTTGCTGGCCACTTCCAGGCGATGGTGCATTTCTTCATTCCTCACAAAGGGTGACACCTCCCCAGCCCAGGGGACGGGGCCGACGTGGCAGGGGATGGTTCCTCGCTGTTTCCAGATGGCCTTGTGGAGCTAAGACTGAATGCGTTTCAGCATAGATGGCCACCACAAAATTGTACATTGGCTCCCAGTCATCCTGGGCCAGGGCCAAGGCAGCGGGGGGCGTTCCTTCACTGTTTCCAGGATGGCTTCGCAGGCCACATGAAACCACTTCACGGGCCGCATCCGGTCCCCGGGCCTTGTGTTTGACATGTCTGGACTAGATAGAAGATCTCCAAGCCCCCTTCCAAGTCTGTTATTCTGTATTCTGCTTATTTAATTAGGATTGAGAAGGCATTCTCAGATGTTTTGGCTATGGAGCTTAGTATTGTCTGCAAGGAGGGGGAAACTGATAGCTTTCCGGTTATCACTAAATCACAGCTGCTAAAGTTCCTCACTGTTGGCAAGGACTTCTGAGAGCTGGAGATTATTCATACTTTTGAGGCCACAGGTTCTTAACCCCTGGTGTCAGATTCATTCAGAGAGCTAGCTCTTTTGCATGGCTTCAAACCAGAATCCATTTGGAAACAGGAGCATCTACTACTCAGTGACATCTCTTTAAGTCCTCTTTGCTTGAAAACTTGGTGGAGAGCCTAACAAACCATTGAACTTGGCAATAAACTTGTAAAACTATAAATAAGAAGCCATAATAGTATTTCCCCCCCCCCTGATTCTGGTGTGGTCACTGGTGATTTTCCCATCTACCCTGAATATTAACAGGAACCAGCTCATTGCTTTTTATTTACTTACAGCCTTACTCACCCTGAAATAGTTATTAAACAGCCACAACAGTCCACCCCCTTGTATTCTAATTCACAAAACACACTGTGATAGGTGCAGGTATAGCCCTGCCTCTGTATCTATTTTAACAACGATATGTTGACCACGATGTCACCTGCAACATAAGAGAAATATATTCCTGGTGATTCTCCAATTCTCCCTTCGTGAGCTGCACTGGCTACCAATCGGTCTCCGAACACAATTCAAAGTGTTGGTTATGACCTATAAAGCCCTTTATGGCAATGGGCCAGGATACTTGCGGGACCGTCTTCTGCCTCATGAATCCCAGCGACCGGTCAGGGTGCATAGGGTTGGCCTCCTACGGGTCCCGTCTGTCAGACAATGTCATCTGGTGGGGCCTAGGGCAAGGGCCTTCTCTGTTGCTGCCCCAGCCCTCTGGAACCAGCTTCCCTCAGAGGTTCGTACTGCTCCCTCCCTCCTAGCTTTCCGAAAACTGTTGAAGACGCATTTATGCAGACAGGTTTGGGGCGTGTGAGCTGTACTCTGCCCCTGGGTCTTTGACTGTGTCTGTGTGTGTATGAGTGGAATAAATTATCTAGTTTTTATATTGTAAATTTGTAATTTTAATGGATTATGTTATGTTTGTTATACTTATATTTTTGTTGTGAGCCGCCCTGAGTCTTGGGAGAAGGGCGGCATATAAGTTTAATAAATAAATAAATAAATAAATGCCATTATCTGTCAACTAAAAAAGCTCCAGAGTCTCTTCCAATTCTGTTATTCTGTTATTCATTGGGCAAACAAGCCAGTCTGGATGCAAAAGGAGACATGAATGCTGATGAGTACACCGCTATTAGAATACTTAGAGAAAATCAAATTTAGGAAGCATCTGTTCATTTCATAGGGTGTGCTCATCCACAGGTTACAAGAGGAGAAGTGTGTAAATTACAATCTTAACACAAACCTATATCTCACGTTCCCGTAGGATCTCAGTGCATCCTCATTCATCCTTTTCTTTGTAATAGCTATTTTCGCTCCGTCGTTTTTTTAAAGAACAGGGGGAAAAAAAGCAAATAGCTGTATTGTGCAGTGATTGGGTTCCAATGTTTTCTCTGCTAATTAATCTGATTAATGACTTGCTTCATTTTGATGACTTATGATTGTGGCACCGTTGATTAAAAGTTTCTTTTTCTAAGGAAGGATCTCCCTCAGTTATTGGTGTGTATTCAGCAGTTACGGAGACCGAGGCGTTCTTTTCATTATTCTTTCTTTTATTCAATAAAAGGGGCTTTTTTTTTCCTTTGTAAAAAGAATTAAACGAAACACATGTCACTTCCCCAAACAGACAAATGGTAGAAATTCACTACATAGGAGCTATTCACCACTAGTCCACACAGAACAGGAATCAATAAACAGCGCAGAAGATGTAAGAAGGAAGTTACTAATTAATCCTGCAGGATATCTGTGCTAAATAGACATCTGTGAATTTATAATTACAGATGGACTTTGGCTACGTAGAAGGCCGATGCTAAATAAAACAGCAGGATCATTTTTATTCTGATTCTAGTATTCCAAGCTGGACAGACTCCTGATGTGGAAGCAATGTGAACTTGAAACAAGCATGACATTTTGCATTTCCCCTTATTATTCAGCATTCTAAGGTCATCTATTAAGTCATCCTTGATATTAAATTGTCTCTCTTCACCTCCCGACATGCCCTCCATTTCCTAAGCCCAGATCTAAGTCCCTTTACTGTAGATTAGTCTGCTACTCATCATTAAAATGCACCAGTACAGTAGCTGCAAAGGAAAGCAGAGGGATGGAGAATTTTGCTGCTAACTATAGAAAAGGCCAAGGTGCCAAACAGCGAAAGGTACAGGCATAATCAGTACAGTCACTCATGCAAAGATGAACAAGGCAGATTACTCGCTTCCAGGCATCATTAAACATTTATCCTTGGCTGCTACCTAGATAAGGACACTGGCAATTTATCGAAGCCTTGGAAGAGAGCAGTCAGTCCAATGCGTCAGTTTTACCCTGTCCTAACATATAGTGGCATTAAACTTATTTATTAGAGGATTTCATTATATGTTACTGATTTTATTATTTCGGTACCAAAGGAACTCTGAAGATCGCCCAACAGCAGCAACCCAAGTGATGCCAAATTGGCGACAGGCACCCAGTGATGTAACCAGAAAAGGGCCAGGATGACATGTTTGCATCAGGTCCTTTGATGTAAGGAGCTAAATCATAGCATCATTTATCAGATGATGCCATTATGCATGTATGGTTATTTGCCCATCCTTCTCTTCCCTGTGGAGAGGAATAAGTTTTGTCTCTTGACTAGATGTCCTAAAATCTGAGATCAGCTATTATGTCCCTTCTTAACTTTCTGTTGAGGAGGAGGAGGAGGGGGAGGAAGAAGAGAAGGGGGAGGAGGAGCAGGAGGAGCAGGAGAAGGAGGAGGAGGAGAAGGGGAGGAGGGGGAGGAAGAGAAGGGGAGGAGGAGGAAGAGGAGGAGGAAGAGGAAGAGAAGGGGAGGAGGAGGAGGAGGGGAGGAGGAGGGAGAGGAGGAAGAGAAGGGGGAGGAGGAAGAGAAGGGGGAGGAGGAGCAGGAGCAAGAGGAGAAGGAAGAGGAAAGGGAGGAGGAGGACGAGGAGGAGGGGGAGGAGGGGGAGGAGGAGAAGGAGAAGGGGAGGAGGAAGAGGAAGAGAAGGGGGAGGAGGAGAAGGGGAGGAGGGGAGGAGGAGGAGAAGGGGAGGAGGGGAGGAGGAGAGAAGGGGGAGGAGAAGGGGAGGAGGAAGAGAAAGGGAAGGGGGGAGGAGGAAGAGGAAGAGAAGGGGGAGGAGGAGGAGGAGAAGGGGAGGAGGGGAGGAGAGAAGGGGGAGGAGAAGAAGGAGGAGGAGAAGGGGAGGAGGAGGAGGAAGAGGAAGAGGAAGAGAAGGGGGAGGAGGAAGAGGAAGAGGAGGAGGAGAAGGGGAGGAGGGGAGGAGGAGAGAAGAAGGGGAGGAGGAGGAGAAAGAGGAGGAAGAGGAAGAGGAAGAGAAGGGGGAGGAGGAGGAGAAGGGGAGGAGGAGAAGGAAAAGGAGGAAAAGGGGAGGAGGACGAGGACGACGGAGGAGGAGGAGGAGGAGGAGTCCATATGAATCATTACAGTATGTACTGGACTGTCTCTTTAATTTTCCGGTTTTGGCCTGACTTATTTAATTTGGGTTGGTGGTTCATTTTCTAAAGTTATGAGACACTTTGTGGCTTCCAGCTGCACACCTCTGTCCAAAATCTACTTTCAGAATAACTGTGGGGTCTGTGTAAACGAGCTTCTCTTCCCCCCTACATGCACTCATCCTTACAATGTTAGTGGTTTCCATGGCAAATTTCCATCTGTTTTTGACTGTTTTAACAGGCTTTTTAAATTAAGGCTTCACTATGTCAGTGTTCCAAGATTAGCTTTGTCTTTGAATAAACCATATGTCTCCTTGACAAATCCAGCTATGCCAATAACACAAAGTGGAAATGTTTAGAATCAGTTTTCACACATCTTTCCTGATTAAAAACAAAGCAGTTAGGAGTCACAGAGGACAGGAATATTTGCACAAAAATTCAGTTCTTGTTATCTAATGCAATTCTTGATTTTTGCACATAATGGGTCACTGTATCAATCAAATAGAGAGAAGGAGAGAATTCCTTATTTTTTCTATTATTTCTTGGCTGACCAAAGCCAAAACTGGGCTATCTATTAAATCTATACAATGCAAAATGGATCAAGTGCCTTCTTTTATTTCAAGCAAGCTTTTATAAAGACACAGCTCTTCATTTGGCAGAAAGTGACAAGATCTGTTTATTTGAAATTGCAAATCCTCTGAAAGTAGTATGACACTCCACATGTTTCAAAAGCTGGACCTTCGTTTCAAGAAATGGATCTTTAACCCAATAGCCTAGCTACGTGATGCACAGAAATATGCACACATGCACACAAAGAGTGTGTTTGCTCATTATTGTAAGCCATGTTTTGGTATTTATTAAATGATTGGATTGGTCCACACCGTTGGATAGGTTCACACAACACACTGAAACCATAATCTGTGATCTACAAACCATGATAGTCTAATATGACATACCATGCCAAAACCAAACTTATATAATACCTTGGAATCAAAAATTCATGAAATAGTTCATGCAGTAACAATAAATCATAGTAGCAAATCCAGAACAAAAGACAAAAGGCTCTACTGGAAAATCTCCAGAAAAGGAGATTTCACCATCCTTGGTCATTACCTCAATATTAAATTGTTCTTATTGTCAAGAGGTTCCCCTAAGATTCACTTGAAATATACATTTCTGAAACTTAAATTCTTTCAGTCTTTTCACATCAGCAGTTTGGATTCTGCCCCATGAATCCCAGCGACCGGTTAGGGCACATAGGGTTGGCCTCCTATGGGTCCCGTCTGTTAGACAGTGCTGTCTGGCGGGACCTAGGGTTAGGGCCTTCTCTGTTGCTGCCCCAGCCCTCTGGAACCAACTTCCCTCAGAGGTTCGTACTGCTCCCTCCCTCCTAGCTTTCCGAAAACTCTTAAATTAAAACACATTTATGCAGACAGGCTTGGGGCGTGTGAGCTGCGCTCTGCCCCTGGGCCTCTGATTGGGACTGTATGTTGTATGAGTGGTAATAGTTATATAGTTTTTATATTGTATATTATTATTTTAATTTATTTATATTTTTGTACTTGTATTTTTTTGCTGTGAGCCGCCCTGAGTCTGGGGAGAAGGGCGGCATATAAGTCAAACAAACAAACAAACAAACAAACAAATAAATAAATATTGAAAACTCTAGCAAGGTTGAGTTGGAAGTTGAAGCTTCCGGTCTGTGCATGTTAAGTGTTTCTGAGGGGGAACTGAATTTGAGCCGAGATTGCTCAAGTAGATTTTATAAGAGAAAGGAAATTTATTGACAAGAAATATATTATGGGGAAAGGCAAACCTGAAAACTTGCTAACTACATCCTATTAGAAGAGTCCAAGATAACATGTTCCGTGTCTGTCTCTCAGATACACACAGGAAGAGGATGGGCAAAGAAGGGACCCAGAGAAAATCCTCAATTCTTCCCTCCTATCAGTCACCTGAACAAGTGTACGTGTAGCCCAAAATGAGTGTTTAACTAGCCCAAAAGCTCTGATATAAACCCTTACAAAAGATCAAGAATACAAGATTTCCAAATTTGGTCAAATAGAGATTGCAAGTTGGATCTTGACCCAAAGATCAAGCCATCGCTGATGAGGTTGAAACTTCATTTACTTGCTCATTTCCTTCATATATATTATTTATAACAAGCAAGCCAAAGACAACAAGGACTACATTTTTCCAAGAGGTCTGCCTAAGGGCAGTATCTAAAAATCATGTGTAGAGGGCGGTCCTCTGACAAAATAACAAAAGGTTGAGAGAAATATCATCTTATATAATAGCTGAGACAAACCCGCAAGCAGGACTTTCCAAGGCTCTTCTTACTAATGATATAGAACAGAACAGAACAGAATAGAATAGAAATCCGAGTTGGAAGGGACCTTGGAGGTCATCTAGTCCAACCCCCTGCTCAGGCAGGAAACCCTATACCATTTCAGACAAATGGCTGTCCAGTCTCTTCTTAAAAACTTCCAGTGTTGAAGCATTCACCGCTTCTGGAGGCAGGTTGTTCCACTAGTTAATTGTTCTGTCAGGAAGTTTCTCCTTAGTTCTAGGATGCTTCCCTCCTTGATTAGTTTCCATCCGTTGCTTCTTGTCCTGCCTTCAGGTGCTTTGGAGAATAGCTTGACTCCTTCTTCTTTGGGGCAGCCCCTGAGATATTGGAACACAGCTATCATGTCCCCCCTCGTCCTTCTCTTCATTAAACTAGACACACCCAATTCCAGCAACCGTTCCTTATATGCTTTAGCCTCCAGTCCCCTAATCCTCTTTGTTGCTCTTCTCTGTACTCTTTCTAGAGACTCAGCATCTTTTTTACATCGCAGTGACCAAAACCGGATGCAGTATTCCAAGTGTGGCCTTACCAAGGCATTGTAAAGTGGTATTAACACTTCACGTGATCTTGATTCTATCCCGCTGTTAATGCAACCTAGAACTGTGTTGTCTTTTTTGGCAATTTAACTGGTAAATTGCCAATTAAACTAATAATGTTTAATTGCCCAGTTTCATCTCTTCTACGTAGCTGGTAACACTATACAAACAGATATTCTATTTCATGTGTTTTTTCACTGTATCCTTTTTCACTAAAGAGTCTGCACTTGATTCTTTGTCTTGAAGGCAAACAAGAGTTTTGAAGAATCTATTTTTACATAGCTGATGCAATCCAGATGACAGTCAAGATTCTCCATTGCTGCTATTTACATTTTTAAAAGTCTTGTTAATAACATTTGTACATTTAACATTGCATGTTGATGGCCCATTTCCTCTTAGAATTTACCCTACATTACAATCTGCTTATGTTTTATTCTGAAAACTGAACACAAACTATTGAGCTAGCTTAGCCTAGCTTTGTGGACTGTAACCATTTCAGATCAGTCAATTGTAGAAGAGGTTAAATATGAATTAGTCATGTAAGTAGCCTTCTTGCTTTTGTTGCTGGTGGTAAGAATATCAGTATTTGTTTAAACTATTTGGAGAAGTAGGACATGGTGGACTATCCTTGCTTAATTTTCATGTACATGTTTGAATTATCAATCTATCTCATTGCACAAAGCTACCTACTGTAAATCTTGATTTTAGCATATGTTTATTTTAGAATTTACCATATTTAGCACACATGCCTTTGAGTTCTTGTAGTTTTCTTGGCAAGATTTCAGAAGTGGTTTGCCATTGCCTTCTTCCTAGGGCTGGGAGAGAGTGACTGGCCCAAGATTATCCAGAAGTTTAGGAAGAATGGTTACAGGAATTGGGTCTGTGTAGTTTAATAAAAAGGTCATAGTAGCAGTGTTCTAATATCTAAGGGGCTGCCACAAAGAAGAGCAGGTCAACTTATCCTTAAAGGCACCTGAAGGCAGAACAATAAGCAATGGATGGAAATTAAACCAGGAGAGAACCAACCTAGAACTAAGGAGTGAGAACAATTAATCAGTGGAACGACTTGACTCCAGAAGTTGTGATGCTCTATTACTACAGGTTTTTAAGAAGAAATTGGACAACCATTTGTCTGAAATAGCAATATTACTTAGACCAGGGGTCTTCAAACCTGGCCCTTTTATGACTTGTGGACTTCAACTCCCAGAATTCTTCAGCCAGCCTGCCTGGCTGAGGAATTCTGGGAGTTGAAGTCCACAAGTCATAAAAGGGCCAAGTTTGAAGACCCCTGACTTAAGACTTATGTACCACTCCACAGTGCTTTATAACTCTCTGAGTTGTTTACAAATGTCAGCATATTGTCGATAACCATCCAGGTCCTCATTTTACTGACCTCAGAAGGATAGAAGGCTGAGTCAACCTTGAGCTGATCAGGATTGAATTCCTGACTATGGGCAGAATTAGCCTGCAATACTAACATTCTAACCATTGTGCTACCAGGGCACTGGTATAGAAATGGTATAGCTTCCTGCTTCAGCAGGGGGTTGGACTGGAAGACCTCTAAGGTCCCTTCCAACTCTTGTTATTCTAATCTTTTTTGTATCAGTTGTTTTTATGCCTAAGGCAGGAATAGAACTCAGGTTTTCCCAGTTCCTAGCTTGACGCCTTAACTGCCACATAAAACAGGATCTCATGATAATATAAAAATTTTCAGATCCATCTAAGTAAACTGTGATCACAAATTGCTGAAGAACATGAGGGCAAGATATTGTTTTAACCATGAGCTTATTCACCCATTGACATCTGCCTACAACAGAAGCAGAATATTAACTAGGCATATCTGTGGTTTAGTCTAGCTAGCCATCTTTTGATCTACATAATTGCTGACAGCAAATTTCCTTACCTGGGCACTACCCAGCTCCCAGAATTCATCAGTCAGTCTGACACTCACTCAGAATTCTGGGAGATAAAGCTGCCACATCTGCCGGGTGGACAATTGGCTTGTAGTCTTGGTTAACACAAGTCACTGAATAAAATAGCAGACTTCAGTCGCTGCAGGCTGGTTTGTCCATATCAGACTGATATGAATTATCTGAATTCATATCAGTCTGTTATTTGTTTATGGTGGTGTGTCATTCAAACTCAGAATATTCAGTAAATTTAGTCAACTGGGTTGCTTAAATTAACTGTACAGAAATGTTATACACACAAAATTGTTGTATACTTGTGATTGGACAGAAGAGCTTACTTGCCAGCGGCTTGAACACAGCTTAATCAGACCTTGAGGGAACGGACTGGGTTGGTATAACTCACTAAACCACCCCAAAAGCTAACTATAATTAAGAAGCACCTGAAGGCAGGACAAGAAGCAACGGGTGGAAACTAAGCAAGGAGAGAAGCAACCTAGAACTAAGGAAAAACTTCCTGATAGTTAGAACAATTAACCAGTGGAACAACCTGCCTCCAGAAGTGGTGAATGCGCCAACACTGGAAGTTTTTAAGAAGAGACTGGACAGCCATTTGTCTGAAATGGTATAGGGTTTCCTGCCTGAGCAGGGGGTTGGACTAGATGACCTCCAAGGTCCCTTCTAACTTTATCATCATCATCATTATTATTATTACAATTATGAGGAGACAAGATCTGCGCATTATACAGATGGAGCCACTCTGTTTTTTACTGATGAGGTGAAGTATGTTGGGCAAATGAAGCTTGCGACATACACAACAGCTATTACCTGTCTTTTCACCGGAAGAACCACATATACATGAAAAGATGTAATAAAATGGATTAGATATATGCTTCAAAGGGGTATTAAACTGGAGAATTAGTCATAAAAAGAACTAATTTCTGGATACAATCTTCTGCAGACCTAATAAAATCTGTTCTCACTACTCTTCGAGAAAGAAACAAGAGAAAACGGCTTCTGAGTATTGCTTCTTGAGAATTTTGTTGCTCTGGATGAGAAGCTATTACAGGGTTCTTCAAACTTGGCCCTTTTATGACTTGTGGACTCAAACTCCCAGAATTCCTCAGCCAGGCACACTGGCTGAGGATTTCTGGGAGTTGAAGTCCACAAGTCATAAAAGGGCCAAGTTTGAAGACCCTGCGCTATTGGATCCCAACAACAGTACCAAGAATAGCCATAATATCAACTTGAATGCAGGTGGTCAAGAGAAAGTAGCAACAGGCCTTTGTGCCTAAGGAATGTTAGGAGCTGGAGCTGGGCTGCAAAAATCCAGCTACCATTTACTGATTTCCCAGATATTTCCTAACAAAGTTAGCAGCTAAATTTTGTTGCAAATAGAAAAAGGAGCTGAACCTAACTGTGAGGACCATCTGCATTCTTAACAAATTAATAATTGTTAATAGCAAATATTTGGGTTTGTTTTGAAAAGGAGTCTTTTTTAATTAAAAGCACAAGAGTTGAGGGCTGCCATACACATTTCTATTATTTGTTCATGGTGTTATTCAATCGTCTGGGCTGTGCGGGTTTGGTGCTGCCGGTTTGTGATTGTAGAGAACCAACCTAGAACTAAAGAGAAATTTCCTGACACTGAGAACAATTAATCAGTGGAACAACTTGCTTTCAGACATTGTTCATCTCTGTAGGTTTTCAAGAAGAGATTGGACAGCCATTTGTCTGAAATGGCATAGAGTCTCCTGCCATGGGCAGCAATTGGACTAGAACAAGGTCCTTCCGACTCTATTATCCTATGTTCTAAGACAGTGGTTTTCAACCTTTTTAATGCCGCAACCCCCAACCGGTCGTAAGTCGAGGACTACCCAACCGGTCGTAAGTTGAGGACTACCCAACCGGTCATAAGTCGAGGACTATTTCCCTGCCCGGGAGCACCGCACATGTGTGGTATTGCCCCCTGCGCCGGCCGAGGCATAGCTGGCAAGGGGCAGTGACGGCACAGGGCGACCACCGGCTGGGCCATCAGCTGGCCCAGCCCAAGGGAGGTGAGGCACCCGCCGGGCCCCACGCGCGCCAGCAGCCCTCCCTGCGCCCGCCGGCCTCCCACCTCCCACCCCTGGCCCTCTTTTACTTACATTTTTAGTAGTTGCTCAGCAGGGAGGGGTGGAAACTTCCAGACAGCTCGCCTTCGCTGCAGACAACTTGCAGCACCGTTTGCAGACTGGGACTTTTGGCGGGCTCAGCAGGGCAGAGACAGCCTGGACAATTCCTATTGGCTTTTGAAAGCCAATAGAATTAGACTCTATTCAAGAGTTCTCCAGAATAGGGCGGCATAGAAATTAAATAAATAATAATTAAATAAATAATTCTATTGACTTTCAAAAGCCAATAGAATAAGAGGGAGTAGCACAGCTTAGGAAAAGGGGAAAAAAATGGCGGACTGCGTTGTTTGGCGACCCCCGTGAAATGTTCGTTCGACCCCAAATGGGGTTGCGACCCACAGATTGAGAACCGCTGTTCTAAGAGGAGCAGAGTCAAAGACAGAAGGACAGTCCAGAGAATAACTGGGAACATTAGCAAGAGTTAAGTACTTGTGCTTTCCTACTGAAGTGTACAGGCTTTTTAATTCAGTGATGACAGTCTGTTTCTTTTCATTCTCACTGGTCAGGGTCATCAATCTGCCAAAGGAGAGAGCCTGCATCATAGACAAGCACAAATAATTTGTCACAGTGGAGGCAATTGTCAGATTAAATAGTATTAACCCAGTCAAAGTTCAGCATGCAATTGGAAGACAGTAGCAGAGTTAAGCTCAATTGTACGTCTATTTTTCCCCAAACAGAAGAACTATCCAGGATCATTGCCTAGAATCCTAGATGGACGATTTTCTCTCTGAAAACAGACATTTGGGTTTTGAGGAGGAAAGTCCAGGTATAACTTGAGTTCAGAGACTCTGCTTATTTATTCAAGGCTTTTAAAAGAGTGTAGCTGAATCCAGAAACTGCTTTACGTAGAGCGAAAACAGAGAAATTAAGAGATTTGGGAAAACAGCTTTGCCTCACAAGTCCCTCCCCATATATTAGTAAACGGAGGAGATATTTTAGCTGAAGGCACACTGTACATCAGATTAAATTACCAGGGCACTTAAAATGCATTCCAATGTACAGGTTTTCCTACACCACTCTGTTTTTGTGAGTTGGCCTGAAAGTGTGATGCCTAAGAAAGGAGGACTAATACTTCCATTTCCTAGTTAATCCAACACTTTAATCACTGAACCAAATTGGCTCTCATGATTTTCTGCTCTATGTATAATGTTGTAGAGGCATTTGTGGAAAATAAATGCTGTTGGTTACAGCCCAGTCAAACCTTGCCTAGGAAAAGAGTACCTGGAAAGCTTCGTAGGGTGACAGACTGCAATCTCATCAATTTGCCTTCTGATAACTGGGTGTTTTTGTCCTTCACAAACATCCATCAAAGGGCCAGATTAGTACACTTCAGGAGATAATGGAAGCATTCAGATTTATAGCAGGTGGCAGAACTAAGTGACCTTGGCTGATGTTGAAAACCTAAGCAGGTGAAACCCAGGAAAGATGACTGGGTTATAGTGTAGATTGAAAAAAAGAATTCTTGAAAGGCCTAATTTTCAGATTATTTCTGTATTGTTAAACACAACTCTACACTAGGCTGTGTGAGGCTGATTTGAGACTTTATGATACCAGAGGGCATCACCCAGCCAGCTTTAACTTATCGTAAAAAAATAAAAAAGTAATTAAGCAAGGTGAATATTGAAACATGGTTTCTATTTGAATAGACCTTTTTTTAAAAATAACACCCTGAAAAAAGGCAATGACAAGCCACTTGTGTTGTTTCCAAGATAACACGCTCATTTAGTTTGAGTAGAACTTGACTCTAAGGTAGAGTGGGCAACTATGGGCCCTTCACCACCTGGGGATTTTGCTGGCTCGGGGATCCTGGGAATTGAAGTCCACAGGTGGTAAAAGGGGCCATAATTGCCCATCCCTTCTCTAAAGAGACTTCATCTTACTTTAAATACGCAAAACTTAAAACACAAATGGATTGTCATTGATTATGCTTTTTCCACTCACTCTTTACATTACCCATATGGGTGTGCTTGGTAGCCCATTCTGGACTATTGATTTTAAACTGAAGTCAGCAATGGGATAGATCTGGGGGGGGGGGAATGCAGGTTTTCCTTGAATAAATAGATTCGCAAAATACTGCCTGTTGATTAGACCAATGGTGTCTTGACTACAATAGTGTGTCCATTTTTGGCATGAAAAAAATTAGCCAACGGGAGACTGACTCAAAGACAACTACGACAGTCAAGAGACCAGAAACCTAGGTGGCATGAAGACAGATGGCAGCATGAAGACAGATGGCAGCAACTAGGAATATTTCGTTCCAAGGAAATAAAACCAAGTGGAGTTAATGGGCACTCTTCAAATACTTGAAAAAACAGTGACCTAGGGCAGGGATAGGCAACCTTGGCTCTTTTATGACTCGTGGACTTCAACTCCCAGAATTCCTGAGCCAGCCATGCTGAGGGGAAAGGGAGAGGTTTCCAAGCTGAGCCATGCTGGCTCAGGAATTCTGGGAGTTGAAGTCCACGAGTCATAAAAGAGCCACGGTTGCCTACCCCTGACCTAGGGCAAAGGTCCAAACGGTTTGCCCAGATTGCAGGGCACAGAATACTAAGTTTGCGTTCTGCAGGTGTTTCTATTTGGATACTCACTGCCAATTTCTAATGAAGTCCATAGGGAACCTGGAAAGAGGTCACAAAGGGTGATTGCGTGAGTGTGAAACCCTGTCACCACACGGGATTTGACTTAATCACGGTAACTGGGACTGCTGTCATTAATTCAATGAAGTCGCATGAAGTCGTATCTTACTACCCTGTCACTTTCAGGTCCCAATTACCCTCAGTAAGCAAGGACTGCCTGTAATCTTTATTACTTTTTAAAATTTATTTTAAAAACCCAATCATTAATCTAAAAAAAAATTAAACTGAAAATAGAAAACTAAGAAGGGGAGAAGGAAAAATCATCTAATATTTTATACTTCTCAATAGTCACTGGTTTACCAATTTGCTACTATAATGGTGATCACGTCGACCCAGAACATTGCAACTGTCATACATACATGCCAGTTGCCAAGCACTAGAATGTTGATCACGTGACCATGGGGATGCTGCAATGGTACTGTGAAAACTGGTCATGTCACTTTTTTCAGTGTCACTGTAACTTTGATCGGTCACTAAAGAAATGATTGTTAAGTTGAGGAACACCTATATAGGCAATCCCCAAGTTGCGAATGTTCCCTTAGTGAAGGTTCGAAGTTACACAATAAGTGCCCCCTAGTACTTACGAGCAAGTCCCGAAATTATGAATGTTGCTGCACCATGGCAGTCATTCACCCTTACGAATGGCCGCAGTGGCACTGCAACATTCACCCTGGTTATTCCCTCCCTCCCCAGCCCCGCCCTGGGTCTCTCTAGGCACCAGGCTTTCAATATTCCCTCCACGAAGATCGAGATCCTTCGCTTTCTTGGCTGCTCCAGGCCTTTGGTGCGTTCGCAGAGAATGGAGGCCTAAAGTAACGCAAGAACATGTGAGATCAGTGGCGTAAGGTCTCACGCTACTGATCTCACGGTATTTTAGGCTTTTGTTCTCTGCAACAGAGAACTGAACCAAAGCCGGGGGACACTTCCACGTACCTCCGGAAACTTGATCTGGGTGCCGGGAAGCTTTTTCCAAGCTGCTGCCTGGATCTGAGGCTGGGGGGATGCTTCTGCGTGCCTCCAGAGGCTGGATGCCGTCGGAGGCCTTTTCCAGGACGCTGCTGCCCAGATCTGAGGCCCGGGGATGCTTCCGCATGCCTCCGGAGGCTGGACGCAGCTGTCGGAAGCCTTTTCTTCGGTCGAAGTACGAGATTCGCTCCGAGTTTTCGAGTTATGAATGGAATGGGCAGGTTCCCTCCATTTGTAACTCGAGGACTACCTGCATTTGTGTTTCAATGAAATATGTTAATTCTGGCCTTTATTCTGGTTTTTGTCTCATTTTTATTTTTAAATCTTGCTTTGTAATGGAAAGTGGTATTGAAATACTTTTAATAATATATACAGTAAATTATATAAATAATATATAAATTCTACATTTATCCGAAGAGAAAAAAATAACAACATAATTTGCATAGCGTGCTCCAATGTTTTCAATAGCCAATAAAGGACAATCGGAACCTTAAAACGTAGCTGCATTTGCTTTCTTTTATTAGAAAAAATACTCCAGCAAAGTCTACAATCATCTGTCAATTATGAATGGCATACAAGAGATTCATGAAACAATAAGAGTTAAAAAAAAATACAAATACAAACTATATCTGAAAACACCTATTTGGCAATGTTATACTTCTTAAAGAAAGAGAACCCAAGCAGTTAAATGACCATTTAATGAAGATAAAGCAGTAACTGAAGTGCTTAAGCAAAATTAAAAACAAAAAGACGAAACAAATGGCATCTGTTTTAAATAGTTACATTGCCACAGATCTTTATGAAATACCATTGTCAAACAACTACAGTATTCTAGAACTGTTCCATGTCAGCAGTGCTTCTGATATGCACAATAATAAAATTTAAATGTTTGTGAAAACATTCTAAATCCACCAGGAACCAAACAAGCATTTTACCTTCATTAAGGCAGCTCTCCTTATACAATGGGGGGGGGAGAACCACCCCAACTTCCATCTCCCAAAACTTTAGACTTTAATTTATTTGCTGTTTAATTAAAAAAAATAGTGTAAAAATGTTGCTGTACTAATGCAAAAAAACCACCAATAAAATAAAATAAAATTAAAAAAAAAATCCTCCTAAACAGGGAGGGTTAATCATGCAGTCTGACTGCATATAGCCACCTTATTAAGTCATTTATTTTACATTTGTTCCTTCCAACAAGCAAGGAAAAAGATTGATTTCATATCCATGTTCAGCAGTGAGGTGCTGTAAATCTTCTATGGATATTCTGTATCCTTCAAAGATTTCTGAAAGGATATTTAATGTGTTTTGTTCTTATAACAGTAGTATAGAGTCTCTTAGAAATCCAAGAGGCATATTATTGTTAAGAAAGGTGCTTGCTTTAAACAAATTCTGGCAGCGCTAATGACATAACAATATCCTTCAATATTATTTCTACCATAATATATACATTTTAACTTCCATGCCTCTAGGAAAAAACATCTACATTTTGTGATATAAAAATATATTACAAATCTGCAAAACTATTTACAAGCAACATCCCATTCTCTATATGCAACTTTTTTTTTTTGTCTCAATACAAGACAAACAAGGTACACAAGTTTTCTATTCCTGTAGGGTTAAAAAAAATCCGTAATTCCTTGTTTAATAAAGTGAGGAAGCAATTTAATTCTTTTCATAGCCAACTTTGGTGCATAAACGATTGTATTTTTAAATGCTTCTTTTTAAAAAATACTTTCTTTTTTGGTGGGGGTGGGGGGGGACAAACAGAAACATTTAGGCCAAAAGAAGGGAAAGGGAGACAATATAATCTTTAAAAGCCAGCTGGAGTTTTAAAAGCCAAATAGAATATAAAACCAATGTTGTCTCTTTCTTTTTTTTATAGATATTATTATAGTCTGATTAATATACAGTAATATCTTATGAAGAGGATCGGATATACAGCAACACATAACACTGATCAACCTCCCCTGAATATATATATTTATATTCTGCTAAAAATCAAAAGTATGCCACCACCATTTTGCTTAAACATGATACCACCACTTAAGGTTATGTGATTGGGCACAAGTTCACTAAAGTGACAATGGAGACGTTTCGCCAAGAATTCTCTCTAGCTGTTGCTTATCAGTGATGAGATTTCAAGAGTTTGCTTACAAAAAAAAAAAAAAAAAAGTTAAAACGTGACAACGGCCAGGATGGTTTTCACCTGGCAATTCAGCGATTGCCAGTTCACCCAATACAATTTTCAAAGAGTCACTGAAAAGAAAAACATTGGTGATGCATGCTAGAGAAGATTTGCTTCACCTCTTACTGTACCATCCATTAAGGTATGTTAGACATTTATATATAATATATTCCATAGATGCTTCAACTTCATTCACAGAATGGTTAGACCAATCATAGGCTGGCAGCAGTTGGGCACAGAGGGGGATGGCGTGCCTTGTCTGTGTGTGTTATGTGTGTCAGTGGATGAAGGTAAAGGACTCATTGTGCAATTCTAATTCCATGGTCAGGGCCCCCACCAAGTCGACTTTTACCTCTTCAATCTCTTCTGTGGCATTGTTCTAGAAGGAAAAGGAAACACAAGCGTTGGTGGCTTCTCAAGGAAGTTTTAACTTGCCCTGGTTAACAGGTTCTCCCTGTTGGGAATTAAGACGGCATTACAGAAAAATACTTCTACTGTCAGGAAAGAGGCTGGTGTGTTTTCTGAGGGAGACGGCCAGGTTGAAGTCAGTGGGAAAAAGTTAAGTATTCAAAACATCTGGAAGCAGAAGGAATGCCACATTTCTGTTTATTCTTCAGATACTGATGTGGATGAGAACTATGCGATATTATCTTTCAGAAAAGAGGGTAAAGGACCCGACAGAAAATATTCATAATAATCAAAAACAGACTCACATCGCTCACTTCACACACACACACACAAAAGATTAATTAAGCTTTTCATCTTTCTCACACTGAGGCTGAGGCCGGTATGAAGTTTCAAAGCTGTATTCATCGCAATATTTTCCATTATTTCTGATGGGAACATCTGCCTTGTTCCCACTTGTACCTCTGACCAAGATGGCAATTGCCAAAAAGTCTTCTGTGTATATCCTCAAAGCTTCATATATTTAATTAAGAAACGGACTAAAAAGGAGAGGATTTCAGAAAGTGGTGCCAGGTCTGAATTGTGACTGTACGTTATTGCACTGTACATAATTGAAGGCCCAAGAAAATAGTAAGGGCCACATCGCTGCTTTATAATTCATACTGCAAATTTAGCCATTGTGATTACTTATGTTCAATAATTTATTTATTTATTTATTTATTTGGGTTTGTATGCTGCTCCTCTCCAGGGACTCGGAGCGGCTAACAACATATACATAACAAAGAATTACAATATAAAAACCCAAACAAGATATCTAAAAAACCAATAAAAATATACTTTTTAACAGCATGTATTTTCCCAAAACAAAATTTAAATGGATTAATCTCAAGTATGAGAAGTA
Source organism: Bothrops alternatus (assembly GCA_034064705.1). Lineage (NCBI taxonomy): Eukaryota > Metazoa > Chordata > Lepidosauria > Squamata > Viperidae > Bothrops > Bothrops alternatus. The sequence continues at coordinate 43,272,915 of JARGCV010000124.1, read as the reverse complement.
AAAGGTAAGCTAAAAAGAGACTCAGATGAGCCTATAGTATACATTTCTATAAACATACTGCTGTGTGTAGAAGATGTCAGGATGAGGATGATTAGCCTCCATTCACTTAACAACAATTCCACAGTGTTTTGGGCCCACATCTCTCCTATCTCTGCAATCTGAGATAGTCCTTGACTTACAACCAGAATTGGGACTAGAAGCCACCTTGCTAAGCAAGGTGGTTGCTAAGTGAATTGCAGCTGATTTTACAAGCTTTTTTTTTGCGCCATGGTTGCTAAGCAAATCGCTGCAGTTATTAAATGAATCACGTGATTGTTAAGTGAATCTGGCTTCCCTGTTGACTTTGCTTGTTGGAAGCTGAATGGCAAGGTCACAAATGGTGTTTGTGTGACCCCAGGACCCTGCAACTGATATAAATACATGCCAAGTGCCTGAATTTTGGTCAGGTGACCATGGAGATGCTGCGATGGTTATAAATGCAAGGACAGGTCACTATTTTTTCAGTGCTATTCTACAGTCAAATGGTCGCTAAATGAATGATTGTTAAGTCAAGGATTACTGGTAACAGCACTTGTTAGGCACTAGAACAGGGGCCTTCAAACTCGGCCCTTTTATGACTTGTGGACTACAACTCCCAGAATTCCTCAGCCAGGCACGCCTGGCTGAGGAATTCTGGGAGTTGAAGTCCACAAGTCATAAAAGGGCCAAGTTTGAAGGCCCCTGCTCTAGAACCTGGAGCTTCTAACATTTAAAAGACCCAATGGCAGCCAAATATTAGTTATATCTTTGACGATAAATCAGAAATCAGTTCTTTTCAGATTACCTTTGGAGGAAAAAAGTACAGAAGATATAGTTATGAACACTTACAGAGTCTATGGAAAGTCTCAATCAATTAATGCCATTCCAAAGTTGCATTTCCAAAAGGCAACTGGACTTCCTTGGGGTTTTTTTTTTCCTTGAAAACATTTCACTTCTCATCCAACATCTCTGAAGTTGAACTGAAGAAGCTTCTTGGATGAGAAGCAAAATGTTTTCAAGGAAAAAAAAACCCCAAGGAAGTCCAGTTGCCTTTTGGAAATGCAACTTTGGAATGGCATTTAGTGTTTTCACAAAATCATACTTATGAAAAAAATATATAGACTCTAACTGTATAGTAATGTTCAAAAGTAAATTATTATATGTCCCCATCCTAACCCCAAAATGAAAAGAAAAGAGGCATTTAATTTGTTTAAATGGCACGGAGCACTAAGATCTTAAAGTAATACTACATGTATTACAGGCTGAACAGAATGTGATTTTTTTTTAAAAGATAAATTTGGACTTTAAAAAAATTGGTATACAAACCAGCATGTGATCTTAAGAGAAGTGATCTTTCAGGATTCCACTGAATGTACCTCCTTTACTAGACTTTCTGTACACCAAGCACAAAAAAGTAAAATACACTTGGTAAATACACATATTTACCAGCCAGAGTTTTAAGTTCAAAAGCAGTCATGTGACCTCAGGCCTTGAAAATTAACTTCTGGATGCTGTCAAAATAATTAAATGTTTTTTTTCCTCTAACATCTGCCAAAAACATTAGTGAAGGTGAATTATCAAGGAGAAATAGTACTGACTATTTTGGCTACCTGCACTGAATAGCAGCTCTGGTACAGCTTCAAAAAGTTACGCAAGGCATCAAGTCACATTGAGCAAAGAGAACATCCAGAAATGCGCAGATTTACCTGTATATGTTTGGGTCCAGAAGCAAAGCAGTATCTTTTGGTAGTTTTGATAAATGAACTACTTTAGTTTTCAATTGATGCCTTTCACTTTCATTTACCCACACATCGGGAAGACTATGAATAAAATAAAATATTCAAGAAAGGTCAGTGATTCGCTCTCCATCATCACTACTGGTAAAAGAGCTGCTGTCAATTCTTATGGGAAATAAAGTCCACATCAATGTTGCACTGCCAAAAAAGATTTAAGTGGAAATCTGCTTCTATGTGAGCATCACAATCAGCTTAAATGTTATTGGAGTGTAATTCCAAACCTTTTGTTACAGGACAAGGCTCCCGCCCCCCAAACAAAGGGCTCCACCTCTTTCAGAAAGCAACATTTTATTTCTACCATATTAGCTATGATGATTGGGATATGAGACTTGCCCAAATTAAACTAAACATCTGTAGGCACAAAATTATATGCCACCTTCTAGCTCTACATGATTTGTCAATAGCTCAAACTCTCTATGTGAAGTGATAAGAAGGATATTAGCTTGGCTCTGAGGATAGCATTCTCAACAAGGTAAAGGAGCCCCCGTGGATTTTACTCTGCTAGTTGTAACCGACTTTAGGGAGTGGTGCTCATCTTTATTTCAAGGCCATTGAGCTAGCGCTATCCGAAGTCATTTCCATGGTCATGTAGCTGGCATGACGTCATGGAGTGTTGTGACCTTCCCATCAAAATGGTGTCTATGTATTTGCATTTACAACTGCTAGGTTGGCAGGGGCTGGGGCAAGGATGGGAACTCACTCCGTTGTGTGGTGCTCGGGTCTCAAACCTGGGCTATCAGCTTTCCAGCTGACAGGTTCAGGGCACTTAACCGTTGAGCACAATGGGCTGCACCCTAAAAAGAGGCAAAGATGCAAGAACCCGAATTCCTCAAACCTTCTTAGGAGTGTAGGCTCCTACAGGTTCAGTGTTCCTACACCTGAACGGGAAAGAAATCTATCTACTGGGAGCTTTTCAAAATCTCACGTTAAGTAGCATCAATTACAATGATTAATATTATTATTCAAAACAATGGCGCCCCCAGGCAGTGACTTTATTTAAATCTCCATGCATCAGCTCTTCAAATCTAACCAAAAGGTAAATTTTAAATACACTTTGGTTAGTGGAAAACCTAGAACCTGTTTCAATTTGGAAACTGAACTACAAGTGTCTACTTTTGAAAAGTAATGGCAAATATTTGGAAGACATTTTCCACAGATTTATTTTGGCCAATTTTAAGGAGCTTTCCAGAATGTAATTGAGAGATGGACATTTCATCCTGTCCACTGAACTGAGTTAAATTGAACTAAAATTAAAACAGAATTATGTCTCTGTTGAAAAAGATAAGAAAAAGGGAGATACATGTTCTATATGTGAACATACTGCTTAGAAATGGCTAATTTCTGATACCCTGTACTTTTTGTTTATTGAAAAAGCTAATTATAGTTCAAATGAGCTTTGCTGATTTTAATACTGGTAAGGAACATATATTTCCATAATGATTTCAAAGCGCTTTTAGCAACTGCTTCCATGGTGTTAACAAAGTAACAAATGCTTGCAGTCTTTAGAAAAGTTAACACATATCCATCTTCAATTAAAAAAACTAAAGAAAATTCAACAATATATACTGTATTTACTGATTATACAAATAAGGATATTTCTGCTATTGCCCATCTTTTCTGTTTAGTTTTGGAAAAGTGCTAACTAACATAGGGCAAAAGCATATACCTTCTTTCCAATATGTTTAAACACCTCGAACAAAAATTAACTCAGGCTATGAACAAAAATTAACTCAGCATTGTAATAAGAGTCAAAGTCACTTTCCATTTTGTCTTCCTAATGAATATTACTTTTTCTTAATGTAGTCTCAAATGCATGAATTAACTTGATAAATTTAATTTTCCATCGCAGTTTTATAACAGTCCTGTAAGCCTGAGTCACATGAAACTCTTCTGTTCAGTATGTTGTAAATTCTGTGCATGCTGTGTGAAATATAGGAAATATCCTAATTTTTGCAGGTGTCCAAATTATGCACTACTGAGTATAAATACTTACATATCTTCTGGAGTCCAGTGAAGCAGCAACTTAACTTTCCCAGAGTCCTCTTTTCTTTTAGCTATTACCTAAAAGCAAACATGAGAAAAATGACTTGAAATATTTATGTTCTTTCTTGAATTCCCTGTCCTTAAAAATATCTGGTCCAAATGTTTTATGCCCAAAAGTGTTTTAAGGGTTGCAGATTTTTTTTTATGGATTCTGATAGTCATTAAAGCAGCTTTATTCTTCTTTAAAAACAGTTTACTACTGAGATGATGTTCAAATTTATGTGAGATGATGCTAATACATGCGTACGTTCCCTTTTTAATAACTGTTCTCATTTCCTGTAACAAATGTATCATGTTGATTTCTGGGAGTTGAAGTCCACTCATTTTTGAGTGGCCAAAGTTGAGAACATTGACATAAAGTAGCTGCCTTTCTCAAAGATGCCATCTCATGTTGCCACCCCAAAACAGCTGGAGTGTATCCAGTTGGGGAAAGCTTTTGCACGTTATATATTTTGCATCCTGTGGAAGAAAACTGTTACGTTTCTTAGCTTGACCCATGTAAAAGATATGAAATTGGTTGTTTGGCCTTCAGCTTCATGAATGGACTGCATAAAGAAGTAGCCCAAGCCCAAAATTGGAAACGTCTTGAAGTTCTGCAGAAATATCAACCATAGGATAAAAGCAACACAGACAAATAAGCTTGTAATTGCAAGTTTCAGACGTTTCTAGAATTCTGTAACTGGTGTACCAGAATTGGAGCTGTTTTCAAAGCTAATGGGTCAGTGGGAAATTTAGAAGCACGAAAGATAAAGAGTTGTAGGTAACGTTGCTTGAAGAAATGTAGAAACAGGACTTAAATGCCATGGCATAAGAAGTTATTGTTTAGGCCACTCATTTTTTTTTCAATTTGACTTTTTCCCCTCAAGTGTTAAGGCCACACTGTTAGCGCAGCCCAATATAGGCAAGTCTGGGGACTGAGGATGATATATGAGGTGCCTCCGTTTTATTGTTTTCTATGTTTATTTTTAAATTTATTTTTGTGTTAATACTGTTAGCTGCCCAGAGTTGTTGGGGTTAAGATGGGCAGCCATATGTATTATCTAAGTAAATTATTATTATTATTATTATTATTATTATTTATTTAATTTCTATGCCACCCTATTCCAAAGAACTCAGGGCGGCTCACAGCATGATAGAAATTACAATAAACACATATCTATAAAAAACCCTTGAGCTAAAAGAAACCAATCACTCCACAAACATACACAGAAACATACACTGGCTAGGGGCAAGGTGTTAGCTGCCCCAGGCCTGCCGGCAAAAGTATGTTTTAAGCAATCTACGAAAGGCGAAGAGGGTGGGGGCGACACGGATCTCAAATGGAAAAAGCGAGCCTGCCTCAAGCGTGGGAGTTGGTAAGACAATCAGAAAAGGAACTGATTAGAGAAAGAAACAAAAAACTGTAACCCTCCACTGTGTAAAACTGCATATTTATTCTGGCTTTGGGAAGCTGCCTTATGCCTTAAGCTCGAAAGCTACACACATTCTTCATTCTTTTTTTTTTTAATATATAAAATTCTTTTATTAAAACAATCAACATTGAACATAAAAACATTCTTAAAGAGAATCAGAGCTCATCCTAAGTGATTACGGCACAGGGTGTTTTCATAGGAGCTTCCCTCTTCTAAATTATGTTTGAACATTAGCCTCTAATATGAAAAGTAAAATGATGGTGCACTACTATTTTCTTACCCTGCATCCCAAAATAATAATAATAATAATAATAATAATAATAATAATAATAATAATAATAATAATAATAATAGTAGTAGTAGTAGTAGTAGTAATCAAGTTGGAAGGGACCTTGGAGGTCATCTAATCCAACCCCCTGCTCAGGCAGGAAACCCTATACCATTTCAGACAAATGGCTGTCCAGTCTCTTCTTAAAAACCTCCAGTGTTGGAGCATTCACTGCTTCTGGAGGCAGGTTGTTCCACTGGTTAATTGTTCTAAATGTCAAGAAGTTTCTCCTTAGTTCTAGGTTGCTTCTCTCTTTGGTTAGTTTCCACTCATTGCTTCTTGTCCTGCCTTCAGGTGCCTTGGAGAATAGCTTGACTCCCTCTTCTTTGTGGCAGCCCCTGAGATATTGGAACACTGCTATCCTGTCCCCCCTCGTCCTTCTCTTCATTAGATTAGACATACCCAATTCCAGCAACCGTTCCTTATATGTTTTAACCTCCAGTTACCTAATCATCTTTGTTGCTCTTCTCTGTACTCTTTCTAGAGTCTCAACATCTTTTTTACATCGTGGTGATCAAAACTGGATGCAGTATTCCATTCTTATACTCAATTCTTATACTCATTCTAAAAGAAAGCCCCCAAAACTTTAATGCAGCATTATTAGCAAAGGTTCAGATTTATAGAAGTGTATTTTTAAAGCCAATCTTTCAAAGAAAGTATAAAAATATTGTCAAATGCTAGTCAGGTATTCTAGCAATCATTAGCAACAAACTTATATAAAACAGAAATAAAAGGCTGATTATAAAAACATTTTCTACAAACCTGTAAATTACAAGTGATGTAAAACATGCCTGAAATAGTTTACCTGTTTCCATGTTATTTTCTTAAAATTAAGATAGGTGCAAGATGGATTTGGAAGAAACACCATGTCTGGATGTACCGTAACTCTATTTTCAGGCCTATGGAAAGCACTTCACAAATACAAAAGCCAAAAAAGAGGGGGGCCCAGCTGGCCAGATTTTATATTTTATGTATCAATCAAGATATCAAAAGACAACAGTAGAAGAATTTAACTCATAACTACATTGTAAGTGTCATTTAAACAGTCTAGACCAGGGGTAGGCAACCTTGGCGCTTTTATGACTCGTGGACTTCAACTCCCAGAATTCCTGAGCCAGCTTGGCTGGCTCAGGAATTCTGGGAGTTGAAGTCCACGAGTCATAAAAGTGCCAAGGTTGCCTACCCCTGGTCTAGACTATCATTCCAACAACTATGGTCAGAATATGGTCAATGGTATGAAAGCTCTGGTTCAAAAGACCTGGAGGGCACTAATTTCAATACCCTTTTTTGTGGATTCAGAAGATCTCTCAGAAGGTATTTCACCAAGTAGCAACAATGAACCTTACTGAGGGCAATGGGGGAAAAGCAACAGCTGAACTTCCTCATGAAGAGAAAGTCCACGGAGGCTATTTTCTAAGCTCCTGTTGTCATCTGGGTGAGAGGAAACTTGCATGGGAAGACTTTTGCTCAGACTTCCAAAGCAGAGGCAAACAGCCACAAGTCAGCAATCAAGAGTACTGCTTGATTTGTCTTCAAATGGTTGCCGGAGCATTTTCAGAGCAAAGATTCTGACATAGGAATTACACCTTCCGCACCAAACAAACTTTCCCATTTCTATTGCAGACTTTTTGAAAAAGTCGATCTTTACCAGGAATAAGGGTTACATATATGCAAATGGAGTTTTGCTGACCTCTCCTGGAGAACCACAGAAATAACTCAAAAGATGTTAGTTACTCTTCCACATTGATTGCACTGTTTAGTTTCAGCCACTAAATATTTTGGAATGTGCAGCCCGCTCCTACAGCATCTGCCTGCCACTGCTTAAAGGCAGCTGTGCCTTTTCCCAGAATTTTATTGCAAGAGGGTTGCTATAATTCTCATTCTCAAATCTGCAAAATCCTCACTTTTGTATCCATCATCGGATATTGCACTTAGATCTCCAGAACCACAGACTTAAGATTTGAATAAGAACCTCCAGGCTTTGATTTGGATCCAAGTTCTGAAATAGAGCAGCTAATTATAGCTAACTGTAATCAGTCCAATGTCAACTCCCTAAGCAGAAATGGCTGCACTGGGGGCTTCAGTCCAAGTGTAGCCATTCGGATCTCGTCTCCTTCCTTATAACGCAGACAACCGACCCACAGTTATTCTTAAGTTTTGCAATAGGAGACTGGAGTAAGGTTGTGAAGCACTCTGAAGCCAACTGAAAGAAGGGTGTATAATTAGGATACTCGTGGATGAAGAAAATTTACGTAAGTACTAACTAACCCAAAAGAAGGTGGGATAATGGGCAGCCAAATAGTCAGAATCATCCTCTCTTTCTATGACAATCTTGCAAGTGGAAATAAGTGACGGTGACTAAAATTAAGAGTAGGAGGAAGTCCTTCAGATATCCTGAACAATAACCTCCACAAGTCTCACCAATAGCCTAGCTCAGGGGTAGGCAACCTTGGCTCTTTTATGACTTGTAGACTTCAACTCCCAGAATTCCTGAGCCAGTCATGCTAAAGGGAAAGATTTCCAAGCTGAGCCATGCTGGCTCAGGAATTCTGGGCGTTGAAGTCCACGAGCCATAAAAGAGCCAAGGTTGCCTACCTCTGGCCTAGCTATTGGCAAAGAGGAATATCGATTAAAACATCACAGGAAATTCTAATAATGATGGAGATCATGCTCCAAAATACACTTGGAACTAAGTCGGAAAGAACAGTCAAATGACCGATAGAGTCATCGCACAATTTCTGTCATCTATTCAACGCTTACAAAAATAAAACTATTTTCTCTCATTACTGCTTTCAAGCAAGGTAAGGAATTCTTTCCGATCTCTTTATCAGCTCTGCCCATAGGAAATGTTCATATTTTATTCTCTGCAATTGCACCCTCTCATCCTGAAGTCCTGTTCTGGAAGGGGATTCCCGAGAGAGGTGGGTGAAGCGCACCAGGAATACACACCAAAAGTATCTATGCCAAGCAGGGTCACCTAAACCATGAAGGTCATGTACATTACCTACCTAAAGCAAACAGGCACTTACACCAGGCAGCAGAGATATAGGAAGACGCTATAGAGGTAGATGGTCACTTTCAAGATGTCAGCAAAGTTTCATACTACACGATAAGTCATAAACTCCTGTGTTTTACCAAGTAACCACATAGATAGATAAAGTGACCGACAATACACTGTCAGGTAATGAATGCTTAAGTCAACATGCCATTAAGGAACATCTGAGGCTCTTTTGGAGCACTAATGATATTTATGACACTAAACCCTTCAGGGGGTTCAATAGCTGAGGCTGCTGTAAGGAAAATGAAAATCCAAAGCAGCAAAGACGGAATGATAGTGGGAACACAGAATGTAAAACCACAAATATGGGATGCTCAATGCAGAAAAAGTAAGATGAGCTGATTTTATCTTGACATTTTAACCATTAGAGAATCGACACGGATTGCAATTGGACACTTCTGAGTCAGAAAAATCATAGTGTTTACTACCCAGGACACAAAAATGAAGAAGAAACAGCACCGCTTTCAGTGAGGAAGGATTCAGAAGGGCAGGACTTGTGTACAATGCAGTTGAGGACCAAATATTATCTTTTAGAATTTGCAGACAACGTCCTTTAAAATGATGTTCATCTAAGTTCCGGCTCCAACCACTGATGCAAGATGACATGTTGTTATGGTCAAGCTCAATCTGAAAATGATTGGAGACTGGAATGTCAAAGTTAGAAACACAGGAGGAAAATGTAGCTATGTATGGGGCCAGGAAACAGGAACAACTTATCACCTTCTGGTTTCTTTAGCAACGACTCATTCTTCAAGGAGAACAATTTCCGAATACATAGATATCATCAGGTGGAGAATACACTGATTATATTATTGGTACGAAGAATTGTGACAGATCAATTAACCAGCAAAGACATGGTCAGGAGCTGATTGTAGAAAAAAATCATGAACTGATTATGTGCAGGTTCCCTACCAAGCTAAAGAGGAAGATCAAAGCCAGAAGTTTCCACAACGTAATCTTGAATGTATCTCTACCCTTTTCAAGAAGAACATCAAGAACTCTCCAAAGTCCTGAACCTCACTGAGAGAAAAATCAGAGAAATTGTGGAATGAAACCAAAGGTCAAAATGGAACTAGACTGCCACAGGTTAAGAAATAGAAGACACCAAATTGGATGTCAGTACAGAGGATAGAAACTACCAGGAAGAGGAAGAAACCAAAGCCAAGAAAGACAAAGATCTCAGGAGAAACTTAACCAAACAAAAAATATAGAGAGCTGTTAGATCAGGGGTTCTCAACCTTGGCAACTTTAAGACTTGTGGACTTCAACTCCCAGAATTGGCATCGGACCAGGTTATTTACGGGACCGTCTGCTGCCTCATGAATCCCAGCGGCCGGTTAGGGCCCACGGGGTCGGCCTTCTCCAGGTCCCGTCAGCCAGACAGTGTCGCCTGGCGGGGCCTAGGGGAAGAGCCTTCTCTGTTGCGGCCCCGGCCCTCTGGAACCAACTTTCCCCGGAGATCCGTGTCGCCCCCACCCTCTCCGCCTTTCGTAAACTGCTTAAAACATACCTTTGCCGGCAGGCTTGGGACAGCTAACATCTTGCCCCTAGCCAGTGTATGTTTGTGGAATGATTGGTTTTTCTTTTTTAACTTAGGGGTTTTATATTCATGTATTTTACTGGTGATTTCTATTATGTTGTGAGTCGCCCTGAGTTCTCCGGAATAGGAGAATAGGCATAAAAGTCAAATTAACAAATTAATAAATTCCTCAGCCAGCAAAGTCTTAAAGTTGCCAAGGTTGAGAACCCCTGTGTTAGATAAAACAAGGAATAGCATTACAGCAGCATCTATATCTAATTAAGAAATAAGAAATATAAACAAACAAACATACAAACAAACAAACTAGAAACAGAAGGGAAAAATACAGATTAAATTTCCAAAAGATCACAAAACTTAGGAGATTCCAATCTCAAACCAATATGCTAAAAGAGGAACAGATAATAATTCAGAAAAGATGAAATAGAGATGAGAAGAGCATGTTGAAAGTACTGCACAATATAAATTTCAACATCCAAGATACCTTTCAAGATGTTCCCTACTTAGAAGTGGGTGAGCAGCACTACAAGCTGAACTCAGATTAGCAGTTAGGTAGGATAGCTACAAGAATTGATGGAGCATCTACAGAAATAGAAAAGAAAACAAAAGAATCTAATAACGGTTCCAATCACATGACAACAGCAAATCTAGAATGATCCAGTGACTAGCTGGCAGATTGGAAGAGGTCAGTATCAAGGAAAGGAGGCTTAACAGATTGTACAAACTACTGCACAATATCTTTAATTTCACATGTTAGCAAAATGACGTTCAGTGTCATTGAATGCAGATTATAGGCCTAAAATGGAAAAAGAAATGCCAGATGTTCAAGCTGGCTTTCGAAAAAGCTAAAGAACAAAAGACATTGCTGATACACACCGGTAATTGTCACAGAGCACTAAAAAGAAGTGGTTTTATTGGCTACAGAAAGCCCTATGACCATGTTGTCCATATTAATCTGTGGAACGTCCTTAGGAATCCTGAACACCTCACTGTCCTCATTGAAAGCCATAGTCTGGATGGCACTTGGAAAAATAAAATTGTCTCCAGGTTGAAAAGGGAGTGAGACAAAGCTATATTGCCTTATTTATCCAAAGCATATGCTGGATATATTTTGAGGGAAGATGGACTGGAAGAAGATGATTCTGATTTTAAAATTGGACAAAGGAACATCAATAACCTGCTCTCTGCTGATGACGCTTCTCCGACAGATGAAAATGACCTGCAAATTCCAACAATAAATTATCAAGGAACAGATGAAAAAAAAAATGAGACAACTGCATTAATTAAAACCAAGGACCATGTGAAAAAATGGAGATGGTGGTTAAATATAAAGAGTTCCAAACTAATGACAACGCATACTGTCTTAGAACTGACAGTGAAGACATTCAGGTGGTATATAACTTATGTGCCACACAGTAATATTTGACAGGATAGCAAGGAAGGTCTTAGAATAGGTATTCAGATGCCATCACTTGGCTCTATCTACACAGAGTAGAATCACACTAACAATAGTTTTCGCTATGACACTCTACAGGACTGAAAGACTCTGGAGAAGGTGGAGTGAAAAGACATACTCTGGAGAAGGAGGTAGTTCTCGACGTACAATAGTTCATTTAGTGACTGTTTGAAGTTACAACGGCACTGAAAAAAGTGACATGACCATTTTTCACACTTATGACCATTGCAGCACCCCCATGGTCACATGATTTTCATTCAGATGCTTGAAAACTGCTTCATATTTATGACAGTCTCAGTGTCCTAGGGTCATGTGATCCCCTTTTGTGACCTTCTGACAAGCAAAGTCAATGGGGAAGCCAGATTCACTTAACAACCATGTTACTAATTTAACAACTGCAGTGATTCGCTTAACAAATGTGGCAAGAAAAGTCATAAAATGGAGCAAAACTCACTTAACACATTTCTCATTTGGAAATATAAATGCTGGGCTCAATTATAGTCATAGGTTGAGGACTATCTGTATTCACACTTTTAAATGTTATATTGGAAAAGATTATTGAGAATATCATGGCTAGCTGTGAAACCAACAAAATTCAATTATAGTTACTGTGAATGCCACATTAAGAGACCTAAAAGGACGGATCACCTAAAGAATAGCTACACAGTCAATCAGAGTCAACGATGATTTGATGGCGCTTAGACTGAAGTAACAAGTGGTTCTGCATCCCTTTAGGCTGCAAGTATGTGTGTGTCTGTATGAACAGGGAAACACAGGGGTGGGTTGCATTCTCTGATTCATGTGACAGAAACAAGGCCTAGAATGCAGGAGCTGCCAGCTTTCTGAGCTACTATTCTATTACCTACCTCTCTACAGGGGTCAGCAGCCCCTGGCCAGCTCGTGACATTTTCGAACCTCCAACTTTCTTTTGTCAATTTTTCTGCCACACCAGATTTGTCACCTTGTGTTCTATATGAAGAGTCATCATACTTATGGACAGAGTTCTGAACCTCTTTACATACTTTCTTTCCAACTTTCCACAAAGTTGGAAAAAATAAATATATTTAGCCCAGAGAACTAGCTGAAGTGTTAGGATTCTATTTCTGAGAGCAGAATTCAAGTTGTCATCTATCCATGGCTATGTCTAAGGTGCTGGATGAGCCTCTGGGAGACCAAGGTTCTCATTCTTTCACAGCCATGGATCACTCTCACAACAATCTGCCTCAAATTATAATGGAGAGAAAACTGAAGGCAGGGAGGCCATGTAGACCAGGAAGTCCTGGAGGAAGGATAGGAAATAAATTTAACCAATTAAAATATGAAAATTGCTGGGTAAACTTGGGAGAAATCACAGCCCCTTTATGGGGCTGCTGTTTTTCTTCCATGTTCTACAGGATAAAAAGAGAGGAACACAAACTGCATATATTTTTGGAAGAAGAGCATAGAAGACTTTGCGGAAGATTTTTCCTACTACAGTCGAGCAACATTATCTAAATTAAATCTGTGGCAACAATGCCCAACAATGTAACTGTCAGTGTAGAAAAGCTGTTTGAAAATATTGAAGATATTATAAACACACCAAGTATTGTAAATGATAATACTTACAGTACTGTGAAATACAACGCTGTGGCCTTTTCCCAAACTTTCTATGTGAGCAGACAGGTTAAAGCAAATAGCTCGATGCCGTATTGCATCCAAGGTCTGTGTATCGAAGAAGTCATGCGGTCTTGCTAAGGAAGAAACAACAACAAAGCAAGCCTTCAACTACAATTCAAGAGTATACGTAACATATTTAAATGTTCAGCTTTTCCAATCTTACTTAAGGAAGAAAGATTACACCTTCTGCTTTCATAGCACAGGCTGTAAAGCTCAATATACTTACAATGATCCCATTTTTAAAATTATCAAACTGTTCTTACTAAAAGAGGAAGTCTTCTGCCAATGTTTCGCTGAAGTTTATCTTTTGTAATTTAAATGCAGTATTCCAAAATATGCATTCAGGGTTTAGAAGGGCTTTTTCCTCTGAAAAGCCCTTTTAGGTATTTGAAAACTGGAATTACATTTTCCTCTTTTCAAATTAAGCTTTCCTGGTGCATTCAGTGTTAATTTTCCAGTCTCCAAATCAATGTCCTTGATCTTTTCTGGACCCATTCCAATGTTAGATTTATTTTTTTCATTTTCAGAATTAGACATAACATTCAAGGAAGGATCTGATTAAATGGAAGATAAAGTGAAACTATTACTTCCTGTGATTTGGAAAAAAAAACACTTTGTAATAATATTAACAAAACTACATTTACTTTATTTCGCAACCACTTCACACTGCCACCTTACTTACATTTGCAAGCAACTAGTATTACAAGATCATTATTGCAAGAATAGCCAAACTTCCATTTAGCACAGTGTTTCTCAACCTTGACAATTTTAAGGCATGTGGACTTCAACTCCCAGAATTCCACAGCCAGCAATGCTGGCTGTGGAATTCTGGGAGCTGAAGTCCACATGCCTTAAAATTGTCAAGGTTGAGAAACACTAAAATTTTAGCAGGTCTTGTGAAGCAATAGGTTTTGGACTTAATAAATATCAGTGCCAAGCTCTCCCAGAACACACAAATCTATAGGTTAGGAAATATGTTGCCTATGTGTGCATTAACATACTTTCTTGGGCAACCGTATTACTGTTATTTATTTTGTTCATGTATTTCTCTCAGAAACATATTAATTGGTGATTTCTGGCTTCCAGCTTCTTAGCATTTAAGGCTTGACACTTATGATAAACTGGTTCAGCTTTTGGTACTGCCTTTTTTATCTTTTTTTTTTTTTTTGCTGCTCACTGATTCCTTGTTTTGTTTTGTTTTTTTTTTTGACTTTCAGCTCCCTGATAAAGATAGATAAAAAAGTTGAATGATAGACATTCCCCGTTTCTAATGGTCCTTTGAATTGAGGTTTCACTGCACTGTTACTAAGCTAGATATCTGCAATATTATACCTTTGTGCTTAATCTCAGTTAACTTGGTATTATTTTTTTTATTATTTATAATCAAATTTCTATACCGCCCCTCTCCCAAAGGACTCGGGGCGGTGTACAGCCTAAAATTTAAAAACATATAAATATACATAATTTAAAATAATTAAAAGTGAATTAAATAATTTGGCCATAAAATCCCCATTTAAAACCCAACACTTACAAATCTTAAAAATTTACTCAATCCCCCTAAAACATTCTAACCCTACTGGAACCAGAGCTTCTATGCCAGGCCGGCCTGTCGAAAAAGGAACGTTTTTAGTTCCCGACGGAAGGTGCGTAAATCTGTCATTGTACGGAGTTCGGGGGGGGGAGCTCATTCCATAACGTGGGAGCTCCCACAGAGAAGGCTCTCCCCCTGGTGGCTGCCAGCTGGCATTGTCTGGCTGACGGCTCCCTGAGGAGGCCCTCTCTGTGGGAGCGTACCGGACGGCGGGAGGTATTTGCTGGCAGTAGGCGGTCCTGTAAGTATCTGGGTCCAATGCCATGGAGCGCTTTAAAGGTGGTCACTAGCACCTTGAACCGCACCCGAAAGACCACCGGCAACCAGTGCAGCTCGCGCAGGAGCGGTGTTACATGGGAGCGCCACGACGCTCCCGTCACTACCCGTGCGGCTGCATTCTGAGCCAGTTGGAGCTTCCAGGTGCACCTCAAGGGGAGCCCCATGTAGAGAACATTACAGTAGTCCAGCCTGGAGGTAACGAGGGCATGAGTGACTGTGCGTAGCGAGTCCCGGTCTAGGAAGGGACGCAACTGGTGCACCAGGCGAACCTGGTAGAACATCCTCCCGGCCACGGCCGTCAGATGGTCCTCTAAAGACAGCCGTGAGTCCAGGAGGACTCCCAGATTGCGAGCCCTTCCTATGGGGGCCACTGTTTCACCCCCAATAGACAGCGATGGACCTCAGCTGGGTACACCGGGACGACGGTAACCACAGCCACTCAGTCTTGGAGGGGTTGAGCTTGAGTCTGTTATTCTCTTTCAGTAAATATACATATATTTTTGTAGCTATGGAAGGTCATTTTCAGATACAACCAACAATTAGGTTAGTGGATGTTCATCCATAAGGTTCCAGAAGCAATTCCTTCATAAAATATTTGCATAACAGCAAACATTCTTTCTCTTTCCAGTTCTCTTCCATGGAAGATTCATCTTCATTCAACAGTTTCTCATGACTGAATAGTTTCATAATACTAACGAAGATACAATAAATGTAATTACTTACTGCTACATATCAAACAATACAACAAGTTTCTGGGTTACTGCTAGTGTGAACCACACAGGCCCCAAGACTTATTTCTGTTTTCAGTTCAGGTAGCCTGCATATCCTGCTTATTTATAGGAAATACTTCAACACTAGCTGTAGTATAGTTGCAATTATTTGAATCCAATCAAAGGTGATGAGATAAATACAAAATATAAGAAAGCTAAATTTTCATTTATCACACTGAGCATATAAATGCTACTGATTTAAGCTCAACTGAACCACAATAATGTGAATAGAAAATCTGAATTATGCTTTGCTGCTTTAATAACATTTTTTTTATGTTCTTGAAGAAGTATTTGATCTAATATTGTTTTCATTGTGTGAACTGCAAATCAAGTGGAATGTCATGGGGAAAATGGGTGCTCACAGACACTTTCAAATTTGAGCTGGGTTTTTTTTTTAAAAAAGATACTTTTTGTGCTAATATTTTTTTCGGAAGGCATCCAAATCCATGTTGGTGAGCTGAACAAATTGCACAGGCTTATGGATCCTAGCTCTCTTCAGTCGTTCCAACAAAGACACTATTTTAACTACCAAATGAGCATATATTAAAAAGGTGGATTTCTTTCCCTACTTGCCCACTATAGTTAGACATATCTGATACAGAAAAACAACAGGACAAGGATAACACTTTAGCTGATTATGTATCAAAATCATCTGGCATTAGTGAATTGAATCCAACAATGCTAAGCTTTGGCTCTTTGAAGAATACCTTCATGCAGGATCAAATCACGGAAGATACGGATCACTTCATAATTCTCAACAAACAATATTATATTTAAACAGGTAGTGGGAATAAGAAAAACCCATTTGTGACATCATTCAGTGATATATATCGAAGTATTCATACATTACATCTGCCTCTAGCACTAAAAGATGAAGTTAGTCGTTACCAAGTCAGAAGGCTGAAGGAAACTAGTAGAATACTCACTGAAATACAGCAAACAAAAGAAGTATTGCAAAGGTTTTAACTAAGTTTATAGGAGGAAACCTGGAGAGTGGCACAGTGGCAACATACTGGAAGAGATCAATCTACATATTAATACCAAAAAAAGTTTCTTAACAGAATGAGCAAACTATCATGCAAATAACCTTGCTTTCATAAGCTAGTAAAATGATACTTAGGCTCATCCAATGCAGATTAGACACCTACACAAAAAAAACAAAATGCCAGATGTTCAAGCTAGCTTTAGAAAAGACCAAGGGACATGAGACCTAACTGCTGATGAATGCTAGATAATTGAGAAAAGACAAAGAATATCAAAAATAAGTCACTATGTGTTTCATTTATTGCAGAATGTCCTTTGATTGTGACCATCACAAATGTGCTTAGAAAAATGGGGATCCCAGAACATCTCATTCTCCTCATGAGAAACCTGTATACAGGTGAGGAAACCACAATGTGAACAAAAGGTGAAACAGAGAGTTTCAGATTGACATACTGAACATATATTAAGGGAAGCCGAAATGGAAGAAAATCAATACAGTTTTAAAACTGGAGGAAGAAAAATCAATACCCTGCATTTATTCTGATGAGACTACTCTGATAGCAAAAATATAAAGGATCTGCAAGCTCTAGTAATAAATGTTAAAGAGAAAAAGAGAAAAGTGAAAAAAAAATGGGAGTAAAATTATATACTGTATAAAGAAACTAGTGATATCCTGAAGAACAACCACTTTTAGAAGTGGCAATGGACAATTTCTACCTTTTAGGATCAACTATCAATAGTAAAGGAACAGTCAAGAAACACAACACAGACTAGTACTTGGTAAAGCACCCATGAAGGCCTTGGAAAATATATTCAAACGCTGTGATCTGTCCATTACCTACAAAGATCAGAATAATGCAAACTATGGTAATCCCAGTGAAAGTTGGAGTTTGAAGAAGCAGGAAGGAAGACTACTGACATTTTTTGAACTTTGGCCTTGGAGAAAACACACGGGAATACTGTAGATAGCCAAGAAAACAATCAAACAGATCTCTAAACAAATGGCCAGGCTTAAATTATCCTAGGCTGGATACATTTTGGGAAAATTCGTCTCTCTGGAGAAGACTCTCATGCTGGCAAAATTGGAAGAAAAGAGGACAATCAGCAGCAACATGGATGAATTCAGTTATGGCAATGGATATGCCATGAGAAGACCTGAAAGACCAGGGTTTTTGGTCATGAGGGAAAAAAAAATCTATGTAGCTGGTAAGAATTGACAGCAACTTGATGGCACATAATCAAACAACATATCCAATACTTAAAGCTATAGTCACAGAGAAATGAAAATGCATTCATGAATTAGCATGCAACTTAACAATGACTTGGTTTATGTATCAGATTCAGCTATAATGTTCTTGACTTTAGCTTAATGCGTTGTGTGAATAGAGTCCCTGGCTATCAGAATATCACAGCTTGAATCAGGAGATGTAAGTAGACAACCCAAGAAAATTCCTCATCCAAACATCCCGTAAAGTTCCAGAGGAGTCAATGACTTTCAGAATATTGTGGCCACGTCAGAATCCTGTAAGGGGAAGGAACTGTGATGCAGGAGCATAATAATTCAGCTCTACATTCAATGGTTTTCAATTCCGAATCGTATTTATGCTTTTACTATTTTGATTCAAAACCATGCAAATATCTGCCAAGCATAGCAGTTTAGATAGATCCTGATACACAGAAACACGTGAATCACTAATGTTCATAATTTCGGAAGGATTATAATTCAGGAAGGATTATGATTGTTTTCAATGTCACAACCACTCCATGATCAAAACATGACATTTTTCATTACTGTCCTGGAGAATTTTCATATGTTGATTATGAAAGTTTTGATTAATTAACAGAAGTGCAGGCAGGATGAATACCACTGAGATACCAAGAATTGCAGATTCAATTCTATACTCGGGAATTAGGAATGTGCATTTGTATTCTATTATTTTCTTCTTTAATTCCATATGTTTGCTGTGTTTTTACTTCTTTTGTTTTCATACTTTTGTTTTTATAATTTTAAACCACCCACAATCAGTTTACAAGTTGCCCATCTCTCCATAGGGAGGTGTCTCTGCTATGCACATAACACCCATTTGTATATTGCCACTCCAGACCAAGCTGGAGATGTTGTGCTTACATCCTGAGAGGATCTGAATGGAATAAAATAATTTCAGGTTGAGTCCCTCCAAGACAGAGCTGCTATTTTTTAATACAGTGTTTCTCAACCTTGACAATTTTAAGGCATGTGGACTTCAACTCCCAGAATTCTGGGAGTTGAAGTCCACATGCCTTAAAATTGTCAAGGTTGAGAAACACTGTTTTAATAGATCATGGGGTATCCAAACAACATCAGTTCTCAGTGGTCATACTAAATGGAGTTTGTTCCCACTGAAGGAACTGATCTTTAAACAGCAGGATGTGCTGCTGTCAGGAATGGAGCTGGGAGGTGGGGCACTGCCCAGCTTCAGCTGGTAAACCAGTTGTGGCCCTGCTTGGACTCAGATGCCCTGACAAGTAATTTACATCTTTATAACCACTCAGCTGGACTACTGCAACATGCTATGTATAGGCTGTCATTGGAAACTACTTAGAAACTACAGATGGTACAAAATAGAGCAACTAAAGTGCTAGCAATTTACTCCTAATAATACATATTTTAAGTCACTGTTTTGGTTAGGGTTCCACGTCTATTAAAAAAACAACAGAAAGTTACCTTTTAAAGCCCAACACAGCACAATATCCAGTTACCTCAGGCAATTCCTTGCTAGGACAGAATCTGCTTACCTGGTTTGATCATTAGAAGAGGATTTCAGAGTTCCTCCACTTTTTGAGGTAGATGGGTGTGGTGGACAAGGCAGCACATCGCTTCAATGGTAGCCCCCATTTTATGGAATTCTCTCCCCAAGAGGAACACACACCTCTGAATCTCTTGGCTTTTCAAAACCAAATTATAACACTTTCATTTCACCAAATTGAATGGGAGCACTATGACATTTTTGTTATTTACTAGAAATGTTATTGTTTATTAGTTGTTTGGCCTGCTGTTGTTTGAATGCTTGCAACATTAGAAATGTTGTAAAATAACTACAGATATATTTAAACTGAAGACTAAAAAAAATAATAACTGAAAGGGGAGCCATCTTGCTATTACCGGTAGACAAAATACCAGTGTTTGCCATCTTCTTCCTTTCTAAAAAGTGTCTTTGAGCCCAACATAGGCTCCATAGGCAATCATCTAAAAATATAATAAATGGGCAATTTAAACAAGACTTTGTTTTAAAGTCTGTATAAGAAAACAAAAACACAAAACAAACATAATCTGGAATATTAAAAAGCATCCTGGAGGTTGGAAAGAAATTGCCATAAAATCATCCAATGTTTATATCCTTTCCTTTGTAATAAATAAATGCCCAAGAAAAAGCCATTTTTGTTATCAACGCCTGTGAATCATCAAGCGCCCATATGACCCTGTGGAATCGCCTATGATTATTTTATTTTGATGTGGTTAGTGGGAGGGTTGACTTTTTTCCCCCTCTGAAACTGTTAAGACTTATAAGCCATAGTTTGTTCTTGGCTTCTCATCTTGGCTTGCCTGGGAAAGACAAGCTAGATAGTTTGCCAGTCACAATAAGCAAACCTCATGGCCGGCTCAGGAATTCTGGGAGTTGAAGTCCACGAGTCATAAAAGAGCCAAGGTTGCCTACCCCTGGTTTAGCTAGTCCCACTAACAGAAGCTACGCGGGAGCTATTGAGCAGCATTTTTTAGCAAGCTTGCTCGTCCACAGTGAGTCAGAATTCGGGCTTACCATGACGTGTGAGCACTCCTATTTTCTTGTCAGTGGTTAAGAGTTCCCCAGCACAGTCTGGCATCAGCCCTATAGAGGACAGCAGAGTCAAGGCCTTTATATATCCAGTATCTTAAAATCTTAAAATGTTTTGTGAAATGAGCAGCTGATTCAATACAGCTATCGCCAATGCAACTGCAGAACTCATTTCTGAACTCAAGACAATAGTATCATTATGAGCTAAACATCCACCTTGGAAAAACTGAATTATGCCAATATAGATCCCCCTCCATTTTTTCATGGGTCTTAAGGGAGCTTCTCTCTTTGAAACATCCCAGCTGGTCACAGTGGACGGAATTGTCCAGTTGTCAAAAGAGAAAGCAGGAGCGCAGAAAGTGCTCTGGGTTCAAAGGGGAAAAGATTCTTCAGAGTTTGAGCACAAGGAATCCATTGGGAGGGCAGCCACGAGAAAAGGTAGGTAATTCTAACAAAAAATTCTATTCAAATCTTTGTTAGCAGGGACAGTCTTATTTCCAAATGAAGAGCCTCCAACTGTACATCCCTCACTTCATCTTTACAACCACTTAGTAAGGTAAGACTGAACTCAGAGATAGCAAGCGGTTCAATCTTTTGTGAATGAGAACTGAAATAGGTTTTTCCAGCCCAGATCTATCATATGGACACTATGCTAACTGATCAGTTCAAGCAAGAATTTTTTCAACGCAGATCCTTTGAGAGAAGGGCTTCCCAACCTTGGCAACTTGAAGATGTGTGGACGTCAACTTCCAGAATTCCCCAGCCAGCATGCTGGGAGTTGAAGCACCCACATCTTTAAGTTGCGAAGCTTGAAAAATACTGTTTTAAACCTATTATCATTTCAACTAAACTGAAACATTAAAATTAGTTTGAATATGAAATTTCAGTTAAGTTTGATTGAGATTTTTTTTATTTTTGATAGGATTATACTAAGCTTGTTTGAAAGACTATTTTTCATTATTGTCTACAAAAGTCTAACTACAAAACCACAATTCCCCCCCCCCCCAATGTGATTCCTGAGAAGTCAAGTACAACCCTAAAAATTATCACCCAAAATGATGTTGAGGGATGCAGAATTCTTTGCGGACCCCTTATGCTACTCCTCAAGTAACCATTCAGATCTTTGGACTTCTTTGACTGCCAGGTGCAAAATTAACAGCATCGGATTTTTTTTTAAAAAAAATGTTTACTTCTTAGCCCAACAAAGGATTCCAGAGACAAAAATGACACTAATCATTATCCTCTGAATGCCAACGAACTATATATTCTGTCCAGTAAAGAATTCCTATTAGACATAGAAGTTCTGCCCGCTGTAATTCTGAAGCCTTTAGCTTCAGAGCTGAGGATAAGTTAAGAAGGTACATTCATACTAGGTACAATGATCTCTCTAACTTTCCCAAGGAGCCAGACCTTAAATTCAAAGCTACTAATGAGGGGATTTGCAAGATGGTAAACAGGCAAAAAGCTACTGCGAGCAAGCAAGCCATCAAAGGTCAGCTTCAAGTTTGTAAAGCTTTATCACAGAACTACAATGCGCGCAAGGCTTACGTAAAGAGCGCCTCCGTTTGTTCTTTAGCTTCTTTCTTTTGTTCATTCCAGCTTTAGAAGGAGACTCTTCTTTTGCCTTAGGCTGGTTGGCAACTTTTGAAGAGTTCTGCTGACTGAAGTGTGTCGGCACATGCCGAGCCAGCCCACTCTGGGAAGCAAAACTCGCATTGCATCCTCCAACAACACACTAAAAAAATAAAATAAAATAAAATAAAAGCAAAGTTAGAGGCACTCAGCGAGACTATCACTGAACCAAGAAGGAACAGGCTGCTGCGGTCTTGCTTTGCTATCATCCTTTTATGAAAAGAACGACTGTGCAATCCCAGTCAACATACTGAGAAAGTGCTCACTTCAAACAGGATGTCCATTATTAAAGATTACCTTCCCTTCATTGCTCTTAATGTAACACAGCACGCAACCAAGAGATGACAGTAGACAACGCTGGTTTCTGAACACTAGAGCAATAGCTCAGTTCCAGTGATGTGAGAACATAGACAACAATGATGAAGTCAACAGCTTTTTTTGCCTACTTAACAGCAGATATTAATGGATTTTGTGTGCGTGAATACTTGTTCTTTTATATGGACACAAATCTAACAATAAGGTTAAGTCAATAAGATTAGCAAAAGTCAGTCGAAATGTTGCATTTCCTCAAATGCAGATATGATATTGTTGCCATTATGGAAACTTGGTGGGATGAAACGCACAAATGGAATATACAGCTAGAGGGATTTAAATTATTTGAAGGAAACAGAATGAAAGAGGACCTGGAGTTGCACTATATATAACAAATAACTACATCTCTACAGAAATAGAGCACAACAATGATGAAAACTGTCTTAAATGCATTTGGGTCAATTATAAAAGGGGGGGGGGAAATGACATTGCTATAGGGCTATACTATAGATGAACTTTCTGCTAGTCAGTTAACTAAGGTATGTAGGAAGCACATCACAATAGTAATGGGGGACTTTAATTACCCTGACATCAACTGGGAGACAAACTCTGCACCAAGCAGAAGATCAAACAGGTTCCTGACAAACCTAGCAGACAACTTTGTCTCCCAAAAAGTAGAGAAAGGAACTAGCCATATTAATTCTCACTAACAGAGATGAAATGATTGAAGGTATTGAAGCTACAGGAACCTTGGGGGGAGTGATCATGCAAAATTGGAATTCAACATTATGCAAGCATAAGCAATAGAATAAAGTCAAACTAGAGTCTTGAAGCTAATTTTAATAAACTTAGAGAGTTTGGGAAGGATTCCATGTATGAGAATCCTCAAGGGGAAAACAACCCAAGAAGCTTGGAAAACTTTGAAAAGTGAGATTATAAAAGCCCAGTCTAGTACAATACCAATGAAGAAAAATAACAGCTCTCAAAAGAAATCAGCATGGCTGCATAAAGAACACTCTGATAAATTGAAAGACAAAAAGGACAAGTATAAAAAGTGGACAGAGGGGCACATAACTAAGGCAGAATATCAGCCCGAGACTGCAAAGATGAAGTGAGGAAAACGAAGGCTCAAAATGAACTAAGGCTTGCGACAAAAATTAAAAAAAAAAAAAGCTTCTTTCAACATGTAAAAAACAAGAAAAAACTCAAAAGAAATGATTGGTCCACTAATGGGAGAAAGTGGCAAGAAGGGAAAAGTTTGAATAGTTTTTTGCATCTGTCTTTACACAAAAGGAAAAAACAGTCAAACCTATCAAAAATAGTACCGTAAAAAACAGATTAGGAATATAAGGCAAAAGAAGCTAAAAAATGGTTAAGTGAGCACCTGTCCACCCTAGACAAGTTCAAATTACCAGGACCAGATGGATTACACCCCAAGGTTCTGAAGGAGCTGGCAGATGTGATCTCAGAACCACTGAACTATATCTTTCAAAGATCCTGGAGCACCAGGGAACTACCAGAGGCCTGGAAAAGAACTGATATAGTTCCCATCTTCAAAAAAGGGGAAAAAAATAGATTCAGGAAAATAACCAAAAGTCAACATGGGTTTGTCAAAAACAGATCATGCCAGACAAATCGTATTGCATTCTTTTGCAAAGTGACAAAATTAGTGGACCAGAGGAATGCTATGGATATAATTTACTTGGACTTCAGTAAGATATTTGATAAAGTAGACCACAACCTACTACTTGATAAGATAGAAAAGTGTGGGCTAGACAGCATCACCACCAGATGGATTTGTAACTGGCTGACCAACTGCACTCAACATGTAGTCCTCAATGGAATTGCATCTACATGGAGGGAAATATGCAGTGGGATACCCCAAGGTTCTGTTTAGGCCCAATACTCAAAATCTTTATCAATGATTTGGAGGAGGCGATAGATGGAGAATTTGCAGACAACAGCAAGCTGGCAGGAACAGCCAGCACTCCAAAAGATAGGCTTAAGATACAGAAGGATCTTGACAGACTTGAACATTGGGTGCTATCTAACAAAATGAAATTCAGTAGTGAAAAAAGCAAGGTTCTACATATAGGCAAGAAAAACCAAATGCACAGGTATAATATAGGTCAGTGGTGGCGAACCTATGGCACAGGTGCCAGAGGCGGCACTCGGAGCCCTCTCTGTGGGCACACGTGCCGTTGCCCCAGCCTTGCCTCTGCCCATGAACCCCTCACCAGCAACCCCCCTGGAGAGTCGCCACCGAGCGTGGCCCACGTGGAGCAGCGCAGCCAAGGACATGGCAGCCAGGCAGTGTAGACAAGACTCTGCCCTCACGGCCCAACACGCACAGTTGATGCTGCAGGGCCCCGTCCGAGGACGTGGCTGCCATGGTGCTGCTGAGCTGCCTGGGCGATCTGGAGGCGATGAGTGACCCTGCAGGCAGGCAGGCAGGCAGGGTGGGGCTGGGCGGGGGGCGGGGCCAGTTTTTGGGCACTCGGTCTCTAAAAGGTTCGCCATCACTGATATAGGTGGTACCTGGCTCAGTAGTAGTAATTGTGAGAGGGATCTCGGAGTCCCAGTGGACAATCATCTAAATATGAGTCAACAGTGTGCTGCAGCTGCCAAAAAAGCCAATAAGAGTTCTAGGCTGCATTGACAGAGGGATAGAATCAAGATCACATGAAGTGTTAATACTACTTTATAATGCCTTGTAAGGCCACACTTGGAATACTGCATCCAGTTTTAGTCATCACAATGTAAAAAAGATGTTGAAACTCTAGAAAGAGTATAGAGAAGAGCAACAAAGACTGGAGGCCAAAATATATAAAGAATAGTTGCTGGAATTGGGTATGTCAAGTTTAATTAAAAGAAGGACTAGCGGTGACATGATAGCAGTGTTCCAATATCTCAGGAATTGCCACAAAGAAGAGGGAGTCAAGCATCTGAAGGCAGAATAAGAAGCAATGGATGAAAACTAATCAAAGAGAGAAGCAATCTAGAACTAAGGAGAAATTTCCTGACAGTTAGAACAATTAATCAGTGGAATGCTCCAACATTGGAAGTTTTTAAAAAGACACTGGACAGACATTTGACTGAAGTGGTATAGGGTTTCCTGCCTGAGCAGGGTATTGGACTTACTGTGGAATAGTTTTTCCAGAGTGATTTAAGCTGGTACCAATCTTAAAGTATTATTTGTTTCCCAATTTTTTTCAAGTTAGTCAGTTTGTCCTATTGTATTTTTATTCTCTTTTGAAACTGTTAATTTAGACAGACTACTGTCATATTTTAAAGGCAAGTTATTTCAGGGCAAAAGGACAATGCCTTCCCTTGAGATAAATGCATAAATATTTTAATAAATATTGAATGCAGAGATAAAAGAAAACCAGGTAGGCTAAAAAGCTTTAGAAAATAACCTACCTTAAAAGGTTTGTCCCCACTATGGGTCAACATATGCCGTTGTAACCAACTCTGACTTGTTGATGGTGTGTTATACACTTTGCAGCCTTTCCATAAGCAAACAAATACCTAGTAAGAGAAAACACAAGTTAGGTGGAAGCTTTGTTTACAAATATTTTTGACATTCAAGGTATTATTTTAGCTCAATAAATTACCCCAAAACGCATATTTCTGTAAATAATGTTTGCTTTTAGTCAGGGTGGATTTGATTTAAATCAAGATTTAAATCACAATTTAAATCATGATTTAAATCACTAGTAAAAAAGGCTTGATTTAAATCATAATTTTTAAAGAGCAGCTGTCATTTCTGTCCTGCAGCAGCTCCTCCTCTGACTCGCTGTTGACTCACCGACAGTCCCATTCACTTTAATGGGACGGCTGGTGATGCAGCAGTGACACAACAAGATGAGGGACGTGGCGGGCAGCAGGTGAGTGGATGCCCGCTAGCAGGCGCTGTCACGATGGATCTGAAATGACAGGTGCTCTTTAAATGTAAGGACTCATTCTTGCTGGTAGTTAGAATCTTTAATATTATTATTTGCAAACAAAATGAAAGGTTCCTATTTAGAATAATAAGCTGTCAGGTTAGTAAAACTGCAAAATCAGAAATAGTTGTTTTTTCTCTGTATCTTTTAACTGTTATTATTTTGTCTTACATTTATAGAAATCTTACTTATACACTGCAAGCTTCATTTAAATGACTGAAGCCATTCATTTCTAAGTGATATATCTGATGTAATATGTCTACTTCAATAAAGCATACAATCCTTCTCCACATGCTACATATATAATACATGAATTAACAATCACTAAAAATTTTTTTTGAAGTAGTTCAGCATGGGCAAAAAATGTTTGCTTTGGTAAATCCAATGAATTCTGCATTCCAGTTCGACATCTATGTTAGAATCCAATTTATGCCCATGTTGTAACTGTGTAAGAATGCAGTTACAGGTAATCCTTGACTTGTGCCCTCAATGGAGCCCAAAATTCTTGTAGCTAAGCAAGACAGTTGTTCAGTTGCGCCCAATTTTATGACCTGTTTGCCACAGTTGTTAAGAGAATCACTGCAGTTGTTAAGTGAATCTGGCTTCCTCCACTGGTTTTGCTTGTCGGAAGTGGATCACATGACCCCAGGACACGACAATTGTCATAAATACATGCCAGTTGCCAAGCACCTGAACTTTGATCACATGACCATGGGGATCCTGCAACCGTGGGAAAAGTGGTCATAAGGCACTTTTTTCAGTGTCATTGTAACTTCAAATAGTTATTAAGTGAATGGTTGTAAGTCAGGGACTACCTCCACATGCAGATAATGAAACTATAATAGTTCTATTAATTAGGTGTACTTTATCATCCAGGTAGAACAGTGCCAAAGGGAATCATGCTATTATCCCTGCCTTTGGTCACTAAATGAATGATCGTAAATGGAGGACTACCTGTATTTGTCTTGGAGAACCTGTGCTCTCCCAATTTCTGACTCTTACATATACATGCAGACTTTAAAACCTCCACTATTTGCAAAAGAAAATCTCTCATCATCTTCAAAATCCGCCTTGGCCTTGCTTTCCCTTCTATCATCTTGGGACAGGCGAAGCATTCACAGGAGGTCACAAAGTATGCTGGAACAAAGGACCTATCCTTAAAGTCAGAGGGACAGTGCTTTCCAGAAATCTTTCTCTGTTTGAACGTGCAGAGCCACTTCACGGGTGCTTCTGAAATCCCAACAAAGTGTTTCCTGTGTACATACAGATGGAAACTGGAGACTTGGATGCCATTGTATAGAGCAGGGGTCCCCAACCACCAGTCCGTGGACCGGCACCAGGCCGCAGCATGCCAGAAACCGGGCCGCATAAACAAGCAAAGCCCCATCCGCGGGATGCAGGCAGCACACAAAACCATGCCCCCTCCGGGCCGCGGAAAACCCTTTCTCCACGGAACCGGTCCCTGGTGCCCAAAAGATTGGGGGCCTCTGGTATAGTCTTCCAACAAAGGTGCTTTAGACTTTCAAGGAATGATTCTTTCTGATGCTGATGTGTTTTGTGCACTCCTCCTGAATGCATTGCAAAGCCCTAATATCCACTTTCACAGGCAAAATGAATTTGCATCTCTAATTGTTACTCATCCTATTTTACCACTAAATCTATCTATCTATTTTGCTCCTCTATTTGGAAACATGCACTAAATGTTTGTTTTGCCTTTGCTTTTATTTGGCATTATCTCAAAGCCTATTTTTTTCTATCAAGTCTTTAGGACCACCATGTATTTCCCAATATTCTATTAAATTAAGAACTATATCTGTCTCTCTATTTTCACCTATTCCACCTGTTAGTCACCTCTTCTTCCTCTTCAGCTCACTTTTGCCTATGATAGTAAACATCTCGAGTACAAGGCATTCTTTCATACACAGGGTATCATCATCCCATCATTCAGTATTCCTTATAATTTGTATTTCAAGTCTATTTTAGTTCCCATTCTTGAAATACCTTGGTTTTTAACAGGTTTAAATTGGTTTTAAAAATACACATTATAATAGTGTATCTTTTCCCCATAAAACATGTTTAATCTTTGGCTTAACACATAGATATTATTGAAAGGACAATTTAAAAAAAAAACACCAACCCCTCCTCGCTGACCATCTACGTGTATAGACCGAATGTGATCTGCCAGATCTGGACTGGAGTTGAAGCAAGAATGGCACTGGTCCCAGCAGCAGTTATAAGCAATACTTTTTGCAGATGAAGCAGTCACTCCCTGTCCATTCATCATGACTGGAGTTGAACGTCCACTGGAAATTGTGCTGTCTACATCCATTATGGTACTGCTTATGCTGCAAGAAAAGGGGAAAATAATATATATTTTTTTTTTAATAGAGGGACAATTTTGCCAAATGCATGGTAAAATACATTTATATTTTGTCCTGCCAGTTTGTTAGAATGAAGCAGCAGTTTTCTCATGAGGCCTTTAACTGGTCTGGAAGACATTATTTAAAATCTTAGGTGCCAATGAAACTGAACAATTCCTAAAGTAAGTAGAAAAGATACTATTACGGTATTATGCTTCATTCATTCCTAATTCAATGTACTCTGTAAAAGTAGTGTTTAATTTACCTTTAAAATTTACACTTTTATCAATTCACCAAAAACAACCAATTTTTCTCAGTAGCCTTTTACAATCCATCAAAAGATTGCAGAAGTGCATGTAGGAAAACCTTACCAAGCTTCTAACATGAGCATTTTATAGCTGGCCTGGTCTAACATCTTAATCAGTCTCACTCAGATATTAAATGATATACATACTGCTTTGAAGACCTAAAGGCAGAATAAAAGTAACAAATAAAACAGAGGACCTTACAACTCAGTGTAGAAAAAAAAGCCAATGAAGCTACTCAATACTCTCCAGGCACATGTAAAGTTGAGATAGCAATACAGGTGCTTCTGAATTAAAATGCTTCCAGCATTAGGTACACATAGGGGAGCGACAAGACACTCAGCAATGTTGGGAGAGTGAGGTTTTCTCTATCTTGATTTATATTATTAAAAGATATGCCAAGGATCAAGGTTGGAAACCTCATTCAAGCAAAACAAGGATCCCAAAATAAGAAACCCCAATGGACTTTCATTCTTTGATGGAATACGTTGCCTTCATCAACAGAAGTGTAGATATATACTGGTAGTCTTTGCTTACTGACAGTAATTGGGCCTGAGAAATCCATTGCTAAGCAACAAGGTTGTAAAGTGCAATGTCACATGACTGTGCCAACTTATGGAGACAGGCAGTCCCAGTTGCCATCATTAGCCAAGCTGAATCACACATGGTTACAGTGTCCACACTCAAGTCACCTTATGACTTCCTGCTGGCTTCCCCACTGATTTTGCTCGTTAGGAGCTGACAGTGAAAGTTGCAAATAGCAACCATATAATGGTGCAATGATGTAATTGTGAGCTGGTTATCAAGCACGTGAATCATTATCATGTATCCAGGAACAGGGACACTTATGGACCGGTTATAAGTCTCTCTCGTTGAGCTTGAATGTAGCTTTGAATGGTTGCTAAATGAGGACTACTTTTAGCGCAGAAGAAAACCAACAGACTGGGTAAATATGTTGTGCCCAATTCCCCTGTACTTGCTATCCAGAGCTGGTTATTTATTTATGAAGCTCCTATAATGGAATATCTAGTTAATCAAACTTCATGTAGACTTGTCACAGAGAGTGGGAAATATTATCAATATTTCCCACCTAAGCTGCTTCAACCTTCATTAATAGTAATTTATCTTATTGTCCAGCTCATCCATGTAAAGCAGAATTTGGAACCTTGTCAGTAGGTCCAAAGTTGTGGTACTCAAACCGTGCCCCTGAAACCGTGAGAATTCCATGAAAATCTCCCTGTGTTTAACATGAGAGATTCTATTCACATACCGGTAGCATGTTATGTAGTTTTGCAATATTAACTGTAACATTTTGTTCAAATAACATGCATTACATGAAACATATTCATTAATGGATTCTACACTGATTTTTCATACAGAAAGGGATTTCTCAAGTATCTCAAGTTTGAAGACTACTGGCCTAAAGCAACATATTCTACATCATCTTTTTCTGACCAATCCTTTCATCTATCACAGTTACTGTTGATTTTAAATCGGATAGCAATGGCTCTTACATATCACTTCACAGTGCTTTACAGCCCTCTCTAGGTGGTTTACAGAGTCAGCCTATTGCTTCCAACAATCTGGTTCTTATTTTACCGACCTCAGAAGGATGGAAGGCTGAGTCAACGTTGAGCAGTGAGAATTGAACTGCTAATAGTTGGCAGAATTAGCCTGCAATACTGCATTCTAACCACTGTGCCACCACCGCTTTAGATTGCACTCTTTGTCTTCTACTGCATTTAATGATGTTAAAGACAGTATTGTCTATTTAATATGCAATGCCCAATTTTAAATGCCTATGTATGTATGCATGTATGTATGTATATATGTAGGTCTTTGGTTATTCGGGTTTTCTCCTGCGTAAAATTGGAAGTGTCTTGGCGACGTTTCGACGAAGTCTCATTCGTCATCTTTAGGCTGGTGTTTTCGGCTTCGTGCTTCTAGAAGCACGAAGCTGAAAACACCAGCCTGAAGATGACAAATGGGACTTCGTCAAAATGTCGCCAAGATACTTCTAATTTTACGTGGGAGAAAACCCGAATAACCAAAGACCTACATACAAACACCCGCGAAAGCCTCAGAAAACAAATGTGTGTGTGTATGTATGTAAATATATTGGCCACTTTGAACCCCTCCAGCACAACAAAGCCCCCACCCAAACAGAACACCCCCCCAGCCAATCAGAACACAGCCAACCCCCCAGCCAATCAGAGCACAGCCAAGCCCCTAACCAATCAGAACACACCTCCATCCAATCAGAACATAGCCAAGCTTCCAGCCAATCAGTTCAAACCCCCACTGGCAGTTAAAAGGAAGAAACAGTTACGACCACACATTGCTCCTAGAAGCAGAAGCCAAAAGCACCAGCCTGAAGATGATGAATGAGACTTCGTCGAAACGTCGCCAAGACACTTCAAATTCTACGTGGGAGAAAACCCAAAGAACCAAAGACCTACACACACACACACACAAACACACATACACACACAAACAAACAAACAAACACACACACACACACACACATATATATGAACTTGTTATTATAATTCTGGGAAAAAATATCATGAATTCTTGAAATATATATACTACCTTTTTAGTAAAACTAAGTGAAATACAAAGCTGCTGTATTAATAATATTTTTTATAATTTTCAGTTTTATGAGATTTACTGTATCTTTTGTAAAAATCATTTTTCCTTTAACATCACTTAAGCCCTTCTTTTAGCTCAGGGGTGTCAAACAGCCGGCCCACCCCAGCTCCATCAATGCAAAAAAAAAAAAATCACGATATGGTGCAACACGTCACGTCGGCGGGCATCCTGGATGACCGAAATGACCTCCTCTGAGAAAGCCTGCCTACTCAGACCCTCCCGCTCAAGTGCCAGGCGGCTAGTTGGAGCCATTGTGGATCTGGGTGTTGGAGTTTCCACACTGGCGAGAGTGATAGGTCTACTAGGTCTGCGAACCATGGACGTCTCGGCCAGTAAGGAGCAATTAGTATCACCTCCGCCTGTTCCAGAACCAGTTTGCGGATTGTCGCCTGTATTAGGGGTGGAGGAGGGAAGGCGTACAGGAGCCCCTGGGGCCACCTGCATCTGAGCGCGTCCGTCCCCTCCGCTCCCTGCGTCTGGAACCTGGAAAAGAAACGCTGAGTTTGAGTGTTTGTTGGAGACGCGAAGAGGTCCAGGCAAGGCCGGCCGAACCTGTCCGAGATTGCCTCGAACAGTTTCGGGGCTAGCCTCCACTCCGCGTGGTCTACCGTGGTTCTGCTGAGGGAGTCCGCCTGCTGGTTTGCCTCCCCCGATATGTGTTCTGCCCTGAGCGAGGCCAGGTGCTGTTCTGCCCAAAGGCCCAGCTCCCTGGCCTCCCGCATGAGAGCTGCTGACCTGGTCCCGCCCTGCTTGTTTACGTGTGCCTTTGCTGTTACATTGTCCGTCAGGACTAGCACGTGACTCCCTGACAAGTGGGATAAGAATTTGCGCAGGGCCAGGTGTATGGCCCTCAGCTCGAGCCAATTTATCCTGTGACGTAGGTCCTCTGTGCTGCACCTCCCCTGGGTATCTTGACCCTGGAGTGGGCCCCCCACCCGAAAAGGCTTGCGTCGGTCGTGACTGTGATCCTGTCGGGTTCCCTGAGCGGGGTGCCCCTTCTTAGGGCGCCTGACCTCCACCATCTGAGGGATGCTATGACCTGGGGTGGGACCCTGACTCTCTTGAGCGAAGCGCTCTGGTTCTGCCTTTGGTAGGGGAGCAGAAGCCATTGGAGACTTCTGGAGTGAAGCCTTGCCCACGGAACAATTCCGAGGCATGAAATCATCTTTCCCAGGAGCTGGGAGAGCTGTACTATGGAGACCATCCTTCTCTGTGTTATCTGAAGCGCTAGCTTCCTCAGGCTCTCCTGTCGCTCCTGTGAAAGGTAAACCATTCCCTGTTCTGAGTCTATGATGGCCCCCAGGTGTAGGAGCCTCCTTGATGGTGTGAGCTGGCTTTTCTTGTGGTTTACTGAGAAGCCATGGGTCTGGAGGGTGTCTATGGTGAGCTGGATGTCTGTCAGGGCTGCCTGGTGAGAGCCCGACAGGATCAGGATGTCGTCCAAATAGCATTGGACTCTTACCGGTATCATGCGTAGATGCGCTCCCAAGGCTGCCAGGATCTTCGTGAACACCCGAGGTGCCGAGGACAGGCCGAACGGCAGGGCCCTGTACTGGTAGTGTCGTTCCCTGTAACAAAACCTGAGGAAACTTCTGTGTTCCAACCTTATCGGGATGTGTAGGTAGGCCTCTGTGAGGTCTATGGATGACAGCAGATCCCCTCTTCGAATGCTGGCCAGGATGGACCTGAGGGATTACATCTTGAACTTCCTGTACACTACATAGTGATTGAGACGTTTGAGATCTAGAATGGCCCGCCAATCCCCGGATGACTTTGGTACCAGGAAGAGGATGGAGTAAAACCCCCGTCCCTCCTGCCCTGGAGGAACCGGCTCTATCGCCTTTATTTCCTCCAGATGCCTTATGGCCTGATCCAGAAGGCCCACCTTGGCCTTGTTGCATGACACCGGGCACCTTATGAAGTGATCCGGAGGAGCGGAGTAGAATTCTATCGCTAGGCCCTGGGCTACTGTCTCCCTGACCCAGCCATCCATCGTGGTCGTCTGCCATGCTTCGCTGAACAACGCCAGACGGCCCCCGATGGGACTGCCCCAGGCGTCACTTGAAGCGTCTGTAGGGCCGGCCTCCTCCCCCTTTAAAGGGGCGTTTGGAAGGTTGGCCCCTGCCAGAGGCTGGACGGTCCTGGCCGCGTTCCTGTCTGTATGGGAAGGTGCGCGGAGTTCTGGGCCCCTCCCAGGACCGTCCCCCTTGAAAGGGCTGTCTCCATTCCCCGCTCCCGTTCTGGCGGGGAGCCTGTCTACGGAACTCCTGGCCTGCCCTATCTGTCTTTTTTGAGGGGTGTGCTAACACCTTTCTTTTGGTCTTGTCCTCAATCACGTAAGGATCCAGGATCGCTCCAAATAGCTTCGATCCTGAATACTTAGATGTGGCCAGGCGCCACTTTGACTTCAGGTCTGTCTTCCCAATTTTTAAGCCATGTGAGTCTCCTGACTGCTACTGTACCTGCTATGGCCCTGGCCGCGTATCGTGAAGCAAACATTGTGGCGTCCGTCGTGAACTCCGCTGTCATGCGCAGCTTGGTCAACGTCTGCTGTATGCGTACCTGGTCTGCCGGAATGCTTGCCTGTAGTTCCCTCAGCCACCTAATTGCGGCCCTGGAAAAAACAGATGCCGTGGACGAGGCCCTAATGGCCCAGGCCGATGAGTGGTGTACTCTGCGGAGGGAGAGTTCTACCTTCTTCTCCTCCGCCCTCATTGCCTCTGACATGTCACCTGGAATGGCTGAGGAAGAAAAAAGAGAAATTAGTGGTGCGTCCACCTGTGGCACCTCTATAAGCGAAGCCAGAGGGCTGCATACATTAAACATCTTCTTCTCAATGCCATTTGGTGAAGGGATAGCGCCCAAGTTTGTCCACTGGGACCTTACCGATGACCTAAAGACCTTTGTGCAAGGAACCTGTATGACCTCCGACACCGGTGAGGACATCAGGGGATACTTAGCGTCCTCCTCCTCTGAGGACGGTGGTCTGGTCTCTCTTGTCTTAGCTGGCATATCGAGTGCGGAGCATATTTTTAGTAAGAGGGGGGTAAAATTGGAGTGGTCAAAAAGACCTGAAACCTGAGACGCTTGCTGCTCAGTTTCCTCATTTTCTGACAGAGGGGCACCCTCTTGATCCCACTCCTCCAGCTCCTCGTCTGCCACCTGTGAAGAAGCTTCAGATATGTCAGAGTCATGGAACACTACCTTGTCCCCCCCCGGGGGGCCTGTCTCCGAGGTGTGTGAGCCCTTTGAGGAGGCGACTCACTCCTCGAGGGCCGGATATGTTCCAGGACCTCCTGTAAAATGGAGTGAAGCTGGGAAGACCACTTACCAGACCTTGTTCGTTTCCTACCTCTACGTCCAGTCTCCTGGCTGGTTGTGGGTTCCGAGTGTGCTGGTGATGATGGCACCGATATGGGGGACAACTCGCCTTCCGTCTCCCCCCTGGGAAACCATTCCCTGGATCCCTGTCCGGTGGCTCCCGAGGGACCAAAGGCGCTTGGAGTCTCCATGAGAGCCAGATCTGATCTCTCTGTTCCGCTGGCTCTGCTCCTCTGGGCCTTGGCAAACTCCTTCTCCAAGGCCTGGTGCCTCCTCATGGCCTGACGCTCAGCTGCCTTTGAAGGCTCAGTTAGATGCTTCGTCTTGGCCTTCTTCTTGCCTCCCCCCGGTTCCTCCGGTCTGCGAGGAGGCAACGTTGGAGGCGCTGAGCCTTGAGCCGAGGTGCCATCTGCCATGGCCATGCTCTGACTAGGGCCTTGTCCCGGTAGCTGGCTGGCCCGGCAGAGGTCGGCAACGCTAGAGGGACTGAGTCCCTACTCTTGCACGACCTTGGTGTGGATGTGGTCCGTAGGTCCTCCCACGAGTCCCTCTGGCTTGGCCGTCCTCCTATGGAACTGTTAAAAAAGTTCCGGTGCCCACACACTCCTCCGTACACACACTCTCTCCAACCACCGGCTCTCGATCACTCGATTATTACCTAGGCCGGTGAATTCCTTCACTTCTGCCAGCCGGTGGCTGCCTGTCTCCCTAGGCCCAGGCCCGACAGGAGGAAAACAAAGAGGCTTGCCCGCCCTCTTTTCTTGCAAGAGTTTTCGCGCGCTAGCGCCGAAACCCAATCAGGTGGCTGGGACTGTCCGGCGATGCCCCCTTGCAAGATGGCGATTCGCGCCAGTAGCCGGGACCTCCCCTTTTCCAAAATGGCCACCGCGCCAATTTTTTGGTCGGAGCTCTGTGCTCCCGACCACGCGGTGGCTGCTTCCTACCGGCCCCGGTCTACCCGCTGGGCTAAAGACGCCTCCCGCCTCTAGCCC
Organism: Bothrops alternatus; assembly: GCA_034064705.1. Lineage (NCBI taxonomy): Eukaryota > Metazoa > Chordata > Lepidosauria > Squamata > Viperidae > Bothrops > Bothrops alternatus. The sequence continues at coordinate 43,236,657 of JARGCV010000124.1, read as the reverse complement.
GGTGGCCCGGCGGCCTCCTCCCCGCTTCCAATAAACCCCACTTGCGGTTTGTTGTAGCGGTCCACCGCTATTTCTGCGACGATTCGGTCGACGATCTCCAGCGATGTCCTCTTCCTCGAGGCCTGTCGATCCGGTGGGGTTCCTGTCCGCTTTCCGGGCTCAGACGGGAGACCAGGACTGTTTCCCTTGCGGCTCCCTGTTTCTCTCCCAAGGCCCAGGGCCCTGGGCGGTCGCCCTCGCGCTCCCGACGGGGAGGAGGAAGAAGTGGACCGACGAATCGTCCAAAACCAAAAAAGGTAAAAACTTCCCTAAATTTCGTCTGTCCAATTGATTAACTAAAAAATTCCTTTAAAAAATATACATTACCAGTCCTTATTTAGGCAAAAAAACCTTCTTTCTACGGAGCTACCGAGAAGAGCTATTTTTGGGCTTCAGACTAGGAAAAAACTGGGGAAGGAAGCCAGGAGGCGGAGCAAAATTTCGGACCTAGTCTTCTGATTGGGTGGTAGACTAGACTGAGACAACCCATAGGTGGATTCGGAATCCACCCATGCTGGAGAAATCATTTTTCCTTTAACATCACTTAAGCCCTTCTTTTAGCTCAGGGGTGTCAAACAGCCGGCCCACCCCAGCTCCATCAATGCAAAAAAAAATATCACGATATGGTGCAACACGTCACGTGACGAGTTTGACACCCGTGTTTCAACTGAACCTTTATGATGTTCCAATGTTTCTTTCTGAAACTTCAAAGAACACCACAGAAATCACAATCAAGTTTAACTATGTCAAGGTTTGAGTTGCACTTGATTTCTTACGGCTTCATGGAAATATCTTTGTGGTGTTCTTGCAACAATTTAGAATATTTTGCCACTGCCTCCTTCTCATACACATATATGCATGAGTGTCTACTGGAGTATGTGGGGTGGGGAGTTCCAGTCTAGGCTATGGCCCTGGTATATTTCCTGGAGTTCTCACATCAAAGTACTAACCAGGGCCCAATCCTGGTATTACTTGATAGGGCTTTCCAATTTACAATCTTAGAAATTATTCTTGGAATTTGTGCAGCACTTCTGAAGAACATTAGCCTCAGACAAAATTTAGGCAATCACTTAAGGCAGTAAGCAGAAGCTAGATTCTCATCACTCGGCAAAAAGTCCTGGGAGACCTTGGTGTGACTGTCAAGGTTTTCTAATTCTTAGCAATGAGCAGATCTGATGATATGATGCTACTGAAATGAAGGACTAATGAGAAAAGCTACTGCAACATCCTTTCATTTCTGGTATTCTGAAAGAACTGCCAGTCTGCAAATTCTCAAAAAGGCATTTGATTTTCCTTTACACCAAGCTCTGAATTCTATACTCTAGAAGCTTTATTTTTTTCTGTATAGAAGTTTACACTCTGTATTAAAAGCTGCAGTGAGAAACATTCAGCCATAAAATATTTTACTATAACTTAAGCTGATATGGAAGCAATGATGAAGTACGGTAAATAGCATTTGCCAAATCAGAGGCTCAGAACATAGACAGATTTAACAGATTTCCAAACACACTTTTCTTTGATTAGGACATCAGTTCTAAATACAATACTGAACACATGTGTTCAGTGCAGTAATAAATCAGTTGCAAAGAAAAACGTTGATGTCTTTTCAGAAAAAAACACAGTAGTCTTGAGCCAAAATTGCCACTTCACTTCTAGTCCCAAAAAAGATCCTTAGATTTATGTCAAGTTAGCCTTCCTGTTACATATTTCCTATTATATTCAATGCCAATGCAAAATTTGCCATCATTTCAGAAGCAAGCTGTAGCAGAAGCAAAATGCAAATAGAGCTCACCATTAGGAAGGCTGGGTTACCTATTATTCTCCAATTTTAGTGTTTCTCAAAATAAACTCAGACTAAATTGTTTTCATCAAGAAAAGCATCTGAATGTGGTCACTCAGTTAACAATTATAAGCCACAATGCCCCCCTTAGTTAATCTGGATACCTGTTATTTATTAGATTTCTAGACTGTTTATGTTTATTTTAATTTTTGTCTACTGCTGAGAGCATGTAACTCTCAGCAGTAAGCAAAAATTAAAATAAACATAAAATGGCCCCACAATGCCAACTATAATAGCAACACAAAAATTAAAATCAGCAACCTAATCAAGGCAATATAAACATTCCTATGTTCTCTCAAACTAGTTGGGAAGAACTAGTTTGGAAGAACTTGGCCAGGATTGTATGCCTATCAACTAATCCATCTGCTAATGAACATTCTTGCTTGCCAGATTAATCTTTCTGAATGCACCTCCCTCCCCCAAGAGCTCTGCTAAGGACTGAGATGTACAATCATGTCAAGCTCAGAGCAAATTTCTGCATTCCAACTTCAGAACAAAAGTTGACTGTCTGAGTGGCAGCGTTTCAAGTTTTCCAGTCAAAGAAAGCAAACCCGAGATGTGCCATTTTGCTCATGGAACTGGTCTTTTCAAGTGTTCTGAACTTGGAAAAAAAAATGTGTATGTTTTCCAAGAGATTTGTGTTGAAGCTGGAAACCCTCCGAGCTACTTTATGCTTTGTTCCAACAGAAGGTAGCCATCTTGATCATCGCACGTATTGTTGTTTTGTTGTGAATTCAGAATGTATTCACCTACTTCTTTTTTAGCAAAGGATAAATCTTTATGTAAAAATACATTTAATCGATTCATATCAAGAAAGCTATGTTTGAACTTCATCCACTATTCAGTTTACAACAAATGGTTAAAAGGTTGAAAAATTCTATAAGCACTACATAATTATTTATTGTATCTTCTCACCTTTATAAAGTATCTTATAAGCTAGCATGCGTCTATTTCCATTTAAACATGCAAGTGCTTGTGTCCCCGTGTCCACTGTCTTTCTTGATCCCCATTTTCCTTTTTCTTAATACGTCTTTATCTAAAATTGGAAACTTCCAGGTAGAGTTTCCAACAGTTTTAGGTTTGTATTTTTATATTGTGCAGTGTTTGTTTTAGAAATAAGACTATTGCAACTATTTTATATTAAAAGACAACACAATAAATACACTCTGCTCCAGATGTTTTACTATTCTCCTAGGGACTCACTTTCATCATTACTGCTCAAAGTCTCTTTTAGCAAATCCACTAAAAATCCACTTCAGTAAAACCTTCACATCAAGTTAAGCAGAATATACAGAAAATATTTTTGGCAGCTTTTATCGCGCAATGGTTTGACAACATAGAGAGGTTTGACAACATAGAGGGGATTTAAACAATTTATAAATATGCCCTAAAGGGTTAGATGAAGGCTACTGTCTTTCAGGAACAATTTAGCCCCCAAATATTAGCAATTACATCAATAGTTATGGAATTCAGCATACAATGCAATCAATAAAAACGTATTTCAAGAGACACAAACCTTACACTAACTTGGCTCAGAAGCAACACATAGCATGCAAACCAGTGTTCCCCAATTCAGCTCTTATGCTGCTAATTCTAGAGCAGGAGCCTACAAACTTGACAACTTTAAGACTTGTGGACTTCAACTTCCAGAATTCCTCAGCAATAAGTCTTAAAGTTGTCAGATTTGGAGACCCCTGTTCTAAGACAACCAACATTAGGAATCATAAAATAAGCTCGTCTTTTGGCAATGTAACTGGTTTTCATTGCTGCATGACAAACAGGTTTTTGATTTTGAAAAATAAACATGAAATTAGAAAAGATTTTTAGAGATCCCCCTCTTAACTCTTGCTCCATTAATTCTAACATGGAAGCTAAAAAAATGATTTGTAAGCCACTAGGAAGCAATAAATCCGAGGTCTTTATTGGTATACATAATTCACCGTGCTGGGAGTTTCTCATTAGCTGTCAAAAATGGAGCATGTCTGTTAACTTGTAAAAATAAAATCTTATAGAAAATCTATTTTCCAGAAATCTAGGACAAATGAAAAAGTTTCTTGGAATAATTTACGGTATATCCTGCCTTTAGTAATCAAGACTGTTAACATTAAAAACAACAACAACCCCAAAATAATCAAATAATCAAATGCTACCCTCAAGAGGAAAAAAAAATCGTATATCCCAGGTAATAAATGATCTTTGCATTTAAAAATACAAAGGGCCTCTCTATCAAATCTCAGAATATAAATGGTAAACCTTAAGACACAAGCCATTTAGCTAATGCTAAACGACATTTTTAACTATAATGGGAAATATGCAAATATTTTGAAATGAGCGTTATGTTAATATAAGACAGATGCCCAAGAAAACTTTAGTTGCTGTACTTTATTAGATTTTTTTAACCTGTAAAATCCATCAAACTCTTCAGTAATACACAAAAAGCATAAAATATCCATGGTGATGTAAGAAAGATCTACAGTATGAACAATCTGAATCAAAAGAATTAGTGTTCTGTAGTATTTTTTTTTAAAAAAATCACCATTGTTTCTTGTTTCTACAAGGCCAGGAATGTCAGAGCAAGCCCAATTTGCAAGAGAAGACTGCTCCATAGGAGCTATGATAAGACACATCTCCTTCTGCCCTAGTCTTCTTGACTTTACGAAAATGCTGTATCACAAGTAATTATTTTTTTCTGGGATATTCATATTGGATGATTAGTTCGAGATTAAAGAGGAAGTCTTGAAAGTACCTGGACACCAAGACATACAGTCATTTATAGCAGAGGTCCCCAAACCTTTGGGCAACAGGGACCGGTTCCATGGAGAGAGGTTTTTCCACAGACAGGAGGGTGTGTGGTTTTGTGTGCTGCCTACATCCCGCGGATGGGGCTTTGTTTGTGTGGACCGGTTGCTGGCATGCTGCGGCCTGGTACTGGTCCGCGGACTGGGAGTTGGGGACCCTGCTTTATAGATTAAAAACAGGACTTTTAACTATAAACAGAATTGTACTCAGCCGGCAACAAATGCAAGATCATGCCACATTTTGCCAGTTAACAAATGAGCCACTATCTTTTGTACCAATTGAAGTTTCCAAAGGGTCCTTAGGGCAGCTTCATGTGGAATAGGCTGCAGTACAGGCAGTCCTCAACTTCCAAGCATTGATTTAGTGACCAGCTGAAGTTACAACAACATTGAAAAAAGTGACTTATGATGGTTTTTCACATTTCCAACCACTGCAGCATCCCTCAATTTGGGCATTTGGCAACAAGCGTGTATTTATGAAGATGCATTGTCCCGGGGCCATACGATCACCATTTATACTTTCCTAGCTGGCTTCCAACAAGCCGTGTCAATGGGGGAAACCGAATTTGTTTAATGATCACATGACTAACTTAGCAACTGCAGCGATCCACTTGACATCTGTGACAAAAAAGGTTGAAAAATGGGGCAAAACTCACTGAACAACTGCCTTGAAATGGAATGTGGTTGTAAGTCGAGGACTGCCTGAAATCCAACAGGTGGTCATGAGAAAACCAATTTTCATTGTGAGATCCAAGAGCATCTGAAGTTTCTGAAATTGTTTTAAATGCAGCCTTCTGTGGAATCTACTAAATAATTTTATTTTCAGCCTAGCAGCTGGAAGTAATACCAGAGTTGCAATTAAACAATGTAATTGGAATCAGAACTCAGAAATGCTTTTTTGGGGGGTGATAATCCTTTCCCTCTAAAAGCAGCTAAAATCTGTATTAAAAGAGGCAAACTTCACCCAACCAAATGCAACTGCACCCTGACTGCAGCAAACTTCAATTTATTACTCTCTTGCCCTTAAACCAGGGGTAGGCAACCTTGGTTCTTTTATGACTCATGGACTTCAGGCTCAGGAATTCTGGGAGTTGTAGTCCACAAGTCATAAAAGATCCAAGGTTGCCTACTCCTGCCTTAAACCAAGAATGCAGCATCTTCCCACAGAAACAAATGCATTATTTATGCATTTTTTTCACTAAGTTCCCAAAGCTTTAGAAAACTCCCCACTAGTTTACATACAAGACAATAACTTGCCGAATAGAGAAGGCTACAAGCCAAGACATCAAACAGAAGCCTCTTGATGTCACTGCCTTAAGAAACATCTCTTCAAAGGCTGATTTCCAAGGCTCAAAGGCACTTGAAATGACATTCAGAGCACACTACTGCAAACTCTTGAAACATGCATGGTTCCCCAGGTTATAATCATGTGACTCCAGAATTTTTTAAACAAAATTAGGCATAGGTAGAATTTTATACTATTTTCTTCAGCCCAATAGACCAAGCAGAGCAATAGGAAATCTGTTATTTGTTTCATAGCTGGGGAGAGTAGGGTGTTTATAAAGAACATATGGAAAATGCTACTTGAAAATCCAGGCTTAAATGAAAAACAGATGATGTTTCGAGGAGGCAATAAGGTGCCCAGTGAAGTACACATTTTCACAAAGAGCAAAAGAAATGGAGTAGGACTTTTTCAGCTGAGCCCTGGAGCCCCATAAAAACTACAGCACTATTCAGCTGCATTAGGTCTACTCTTCAATGATTCTGCCAAGAGCTCACTGAATTCTCAATCATGCGCTTTAAACAAACAATTATGCAATTTAGTTATCTGCAACACTGCAGACAAAACAACTTTCAGGAAAGCTAACACAATCCTTAAACCACAACTATCCAGGCACATGCAGTTAAGCTCAATAATATTGTAGGAATCTATCAAGCAGGTTTCAAGGTAGCTGAAGTGAAATGTCAGAATTGATGTCATGTGATTGATTAACATAGCCTGGTATTGGGGACAGGGGGAAAATATTGGTAGCATTTGCCCAAAACACTGAGTTACAACTAGCTAACCGGGATTGAGGTAGCTTACTGTGTGAATCTCACCAGTGGGTTTTTATTTATTAGGCAGTTAGGTTAACTGAATGAATCTCATATAAATGAAGTGTGAACCTAACAATCAATCACAGTATTAGTATAGACCAGTGGTAGCGAACCTATGGCACGGGTGCCAGAGGCGGCACTCAGAGCCCTCTCTGTGGGCACGCGCACTGTCACCCCAGTCCTAGGCCTTCAGCTGGATTTTATAAAACCTTTTCGCTTTAGGCCTCTGCCGCCGTGTACAAAAAAATAAGGTTCAATCAATCAATCAATTTCAACTTCTCGCAGGGAAAAAAAAGATCTTGCAAAGTTGGAATTGATTGATTGAACTTTTTAGTCCCACCCAGCCTGTCATTACCACCGCAGCCATGCCCACCCAATGGGCCTCACCCACCCAATGGGCCACACCCACCCGGCACCCGACGATACATAAGTGGATTTTGGGTTGCAGTTTGGGCACTCGGTCTCTAAAAGGTCCGCCATCACTGGTATAGGCTACCCCAAAATACAACATTACCATAGATGAAAAAGTATAATTTATCATTACCTAAATAAACATTGGAAGGCGATCTTACTGCCTTCAATATTCTACTGTTAACCAAAAAGCTGCAATTCGATTAAAACTGCGTGAAGAAACCTTCAAAGCCAGCTCACAACTAAAGCATCATGTTGTATCCAACATGGGACTGATTTGTATGTGAAGCACTATTGCCTACAGTAGAACAATAAGAAATAAGTGGTAAGTTTATTAAGATGCAGAGTTGCTGCAATGGAATAAGGTCACTCTAAAGAGCCCTTGCATGTGCTGCCTGTTTGAGAACTTCCAATAATTCAATTTAAAACTAAAGACTGCAAGCAAAGATGAGGAAACATTCCAAAACCAGCATTAGGAATCTCATAGGTAGCTATAGAAAATGCTGCTGTTCTTTTTGCCAAAAGAGTATAAACACAGAAAAGAGAGTATTCCTGATTTTCTTATCTTGAATCTGTGTATAAATATTAAATATACATTCAAATTTGAATATGTTATGCTTAACTTTGCATTATGTAGATTATGTCAAGCCTCACTGAAACATAACCAAGGATGCCTAAATATTTTCTGTCCATCTGTATATCTTTTTTTATTTAAGAATGAAAGGTTAGGCAATAGCTTTGAAGGAATGAAGCTCTAATGTTTTAGAGAAGGCAAAACATTGGAATTCTTTTTACATTTTTAAAAACTATGTAAGTAATCAGACTACTGAAGTACACAGTATTTAGGGGCACAGAGCTTCCTACAGTTAGCACATCAAGGACCTTAGTGATACAACAGGTGTCCTCCACCTGGTCTTGGATAATTTATAAGACTTTCAAGACAACATGGCTAATGATAGTTTCTAGTCCAAATCTGGAAAACTCCATTGGGGAAAGCTCCATAATCCTTCCCATACAATTTCCTTGTATGTCTTTGTTGAGTATGATACATAACTAAACTATTTAAATCTTCAGCAAAGATTTTGGTAGAACATTCAATGTTTCAGAACAGAAGCATCACCCTATGTAATTCTTACAACTCAAAAGCTCAAAGCAATCATTCTATTCTTCCCCTATTCAGGAATTGTAAACCAATGCAACCGACAAATATCAAAACAGCTGTCTACATATTAAAGTAACTGTGTTTGTTTTTAAAAAATACAACTAGGGCAGGGGTGTCAAACTGCCGGCCCGCGGGCCATACATGTCACGCGGAAGCTGCGCCCACCCCTTTGCCAGCAATGGCAAAACTGTTCCAAAACGTTGTGTGATGTCACGGGTTTGACATACCTGAACTAGAGGAATTGATTTTATCTTATATTGTTAATTTTGTTTTAATTTTTACTGTTGCGTAGGCATATTTCCTGAAGGTAACATCAAAAGAGCTTTTTTTTCCCATCTGTTCCTATGCATAAGCCTATATATCATAAAAGCATATGGCAAATATTTGTCACTCTAACTTTTCTCTTACTGAAAATCGATGATTCATTAACATTTAAAAAGAAGTCATATAATGCTATCATTATCGCTAGTTTGCAAACAAGAACAGTCCAACCCTCCCTTCCAAATAGGAAATTCTACCCACAATCTTCTTCCACGCTCATTCTCTGGCACCTGGTATTTGGAAGCATGCTGGCTGACCCTGGAGATAATCACAATTGACAGCTATTATAACCAATGGCGTCCATCTGCCAACTTCTCCAAAATCTCTGCTGGTAGCCTGGAGAATTCTCTTGAGCAGAGGTTTTTTTTTTAAGGGGGGAAGGGAGAGATTCTCTTGCACGATCAGAAATCCTTTTGTAAAAAACTGATCCCAGCCCTCTAAATCCTCCATGAATTGATTTAGTCCTTTACTAAAGTCATTATACCTCAAGGAAGTAAATTCTATATGTTCACCATAAGCAAAGAAAAGAAAAGTCTGATCCATCAAATTCAAGTGCTCATGTGTAATTAAACTGATCTAAAAACTCTGTGAAACGCTGTAAGTGTATAATAACGTTCAAGCTTTTAACTGACTTGTTTATAAAGATCGGATTAGCACAGACACTGGAATACATTTGCTTCACATAAATAATCACGACCTTACAAGGCATTAAGATATATTTAAGACGTGTGTGATTTTTCTTGCTAAAACAATCTTGATCAAGTTTAAAAAAAACTCTGAACAAACCATGCATCCATGTGCATTATTACAGAAAGCTGTGGCACTAATGCTCAACAGAGGCTCTAGTATCTCAGACATTACGTTAAGTGAATTGTATTGGCATATTTGAAATAATTTCATTCACAAACTCCTGACCTTTTAAATTTTATTTTTACTTGAAAAAGTGCTGAAATTTCACTGAAAGGATCTACTCAGGTCACTAAACACAGAAGATAATAGGATCAGGAGAATGGCACTCCTGTTTACATGTAGCTAATGCCTTTTATAACTATCTACCGGTAGTAGTTGGTGTGGACAAAAAAAAGCTGTCTCCTATTCTGGCTGCATCTTGTGAAAACTGAATTTGGGGTTCAAAAGTTAAACTGAAGCTAAATTTTGCATAAAGAAAATTAAGACAAAAGCTCCTTCTCAGTTCTGCCATTCTGATTTCCAAGTATTAATGAACAGATTAAAGTTTCTGCCCCATCTTGGTCACAAATCTAGGAAATGGGGTTTTTTAAAAAGTAAATGACACTGGCAAGTCATAGTAGTCATTTCAGACTCAGTTCTGCATTTTTTTTATGTTTGTATCTTATAAGAAAATATGTAAGTCAAACCAAAAGTTCCTGAGGTGGTTCCTGAGATAAAGGGACATGGTAAGAACAATCATTTCAGAGAAAATGTCCTATTCAAATGGCCCAAACTATTGTGGTAACTCTTTACTATATTGCCATGTTGCTTTCTCCAATATTAATTCAAAGGCCATGTAAGATATGGAGAATCATGAAAATTACTTTGGTATGAAATACCTCAGAGCTCTAGACCCTTAGTTATGCAATCAGATCAAATCCTGGAAGGAAACATCAGACCAAACAGCAACAAGAACAATTCAGATCAAACTGCATCTTCTAAGTTTATACAAAGAAAGCTTCATTTCCACTACAATTTTCTTCTATCCTGCCTAAAAGAATTAATGTTAAGAATTACAAATGAAGCTTTAGTTCTTAGCTTGTCATTAGTATCAAAACAGAAGAATGTCCATGATGCTCTGTCTAAATGCAATATGAAAATAAAAATGGTTAGATAAAAGCAAAGCAAAGAATAGGTCTTAATGCTGTTTCCTTTAATTATAAATGTTAAGCTTTATCAAGCTGTCTGTTGTGTATAAAACATCTTTTAAGTAGGACATTACATGGACAGAAGCAGGTCAAGTTATCTTGGGACAATTTCCAAACATTATATAATTTAAACATTTACCCTGTGACTTTTTATTCAGGCTTCCCTACACTGGCATGACCGGATGCAGAGATCCTATAATTTTCAGAATTCATAGGAAAGTCTAGGAGATAGAACTGATAAATACAGCATCATAAAGGTTAGTTTGCTTTCTCTAGCACTTATAAAAGCACATTTAATCAAAAGCACATGAACTAAACCGTTTTTCTCAGTTCCATTGCCCATTACATTTACCTTAATTTTAATAGGTGAATCTATATAAATCCAGCATAACTGACTCCCTATCTTCCAAGAAGAATGTAACATTATCATATTGGCAAATTGCTTTCAATATTAATGTAAACTGAAATGTAAAAGTAATGAAGACATTTAACTTGGCTGTTTTTTCTCATATAAAAGCAATTATTAAAGTAATGGCAACAGAATGTAACAGACCTTCAAATCACTAGTTGCATCACTCATTGAATGTAATAATAGTGTCACTGACACCTGGTGCTTTAATTATCCTGTACAGAAAAGTTTTATTATGCCAGAATGAACATGTTCAAAACTAATCAGGAAGATTAATCAATGGGCGCTATAGAAATCAAATACACAACCCTTTATTTCAAAATAAAATGCAGTTCTATTATTAAGTCCATATCATATATGTCATGAAAAATTCACAACACGGTTCCTTTAATCAAACTACCCTCTGATATGGAAAGTGAGAGCTTTCAGGTTTTCCAGGGGCTTTTATCTGGTTCACTAATAAACATAGACATAAAAGTAGTCTCTGAAGTTGAAACCCTGCAGAAAGAAGTAGGAAGAGGCTGTCAATTTACAGTCCTTTTTCCAAAGAATTTGAAGTTGCAAAAAAATTAGAGCAAGGTTTTATACTGCCCACCATATATTTATACACTGCAGAAAAAATGCATTCCTGTATTAATTTATATGGGAAAACATCTTTTAGGAAAAAAATCTACCCTAAATACATTTAAATATTCAGACATATGGCTTACTACTTTCTCAAAACTAAGGACAATTTAGGGATACTGTCCCTGAACTTTCCCAGAAACTACACATTCACCATGATTTTCTACGAGTTTACATGGCAAGATACAAAACCAGAAATAGCTCAGCAATTTTTTAGGATGAATTACATCTACCTTTAAGCTGTATGTTTGATTGTAACCTGCATGTAATAATATGCAGCAGGACAATTAAGTAGTCATTTTATATTTTGCATTGGTGTATTTCACGTTTCCCTTCTACTTTTTAGAAACCATACCGGTAGCAGCCTCAAAACTTCAGCACTGGTTCACTTTTGCAATTTCTGTTGAAATCTAATTCCCACTGGATAATGCACTATTGTTTTAGTGACTAAACAGAGAACAGGTTTAAGTTAAAATACCATAGTAGTAGTATGAATCATCCAGATGACTTTTTTTTTCATTTAATATTTACATCAGTTCTACTTGGATATAAATACCATTAAAAACGAAGAACATATGTACTAAAAAAGACGCCGAGATTTTGTTGAAAGGAGCTACCCCTGGTAACGCCCGCAAAACTAAAAGGCTTAACCTAAAAACACAACCTTCACACCGACCCTTTTGTTCAGAAACAAAACTGATTTTCAGACATCGCACAAACGCACTTCTTTCTATCAGTGTGCAATCCAGCACCGACGAACACACACTTAAAGAGGTTTAATGGGGATCTCGCAGGGAAAAAGGAGGGCAGCGTTATGAATTACCTCATTCAACCATGATGGGTGGGTGGGTGGGGGGGGGGAGAAGATTGTGACTTTAATCAAACTCCTTCAACTTGGATGGGCATCCGAGTGTGAAGCGGAGGGTTGCGAAAAGCAAAATGGGAGAGGGGGGGGCGTGTTTGGAAAGAGGGGGGGTGATTTTAAAAAAGGGGCTGCCTCTTGAGGGAAGCCCAGCGCCCCACATGGGGAGGTCTACAAGTCCCCAAAAGCGGGGAAAGGGGGAGCCCCAACCCCGCAGGGAGCCCGAGGGCCGTGGCTGGCAGGCTACCGACCTGTCCTCGGAGTCCATGCGGCTCAGCGGCTCCCCGTCCGAGGAGATTTCCAGGCTGCCCCTGCGGCCGCCCGACGTGGCACTGCAGGAGCTGCTGCCGCCGCCGCTCCCCGTGCCGTAGCCCTCGTCAGCTCCCGCCGACACGACGACGCCGACGCTCGCGTCCCGCTCGGACGCCGCCGCCGCCGCCGCCGCTTGTGGTGCTGCTGCTGCTGCTGCTGCCGCCGCTTCACTGGAGTCCCTGCCGCCAGGCCCTCCGCCCGCGCCCACGTCGGCCCCGCCCGAGCCGCCCTTGACGTCGGCCTCGCTGCCGCCGGGGCTGAGCGAGCGGGCGTCGTCGGTGCAGCAGCCGCTGGAGGAGCCGGAGCTGCTGCCGGCCTCGGCCTCTTCTTCCTCCTCCTCCTCCTCGTCGTCCTCGTCCTCGTCCTCCTCGGCGTCGTCGTCCTCCTCGTCTTCCTCCTCGTCGTCGCCGTCGTCCTCCTCTTCGTCGTCGCCATCTTCGGCCTGGCTGGCGCTCTCCGGGCTGGGCTCCGACATGCTTTCCGCCCCTTCGCCGTTCAGCGCCGGCGGGGGCGGCTCGGCCTCAACTCCCGCCGCAGAGGTGGAGGAGGACGAGGAGGGGGAGGAGGAGGAGGCGGCTTCGCTCTCGGCCGCCTCTTCGGTAGCGCCTCCGCCTGAGGGCGAGGAGGAAGAGGAGGAAGGAGGCGGCGGCGGCGGCGGCTCCGCCATATCGCTCAGCTCGGCCGCCATGACGTGTAGGAGTCGCCGCGCCGCGCCGCTCCTGCCTTAGGAGACTCAGTCCAGTGCGCGCACGTGTACGTGCGGCCGGGGAGGAGGAGCCTGGGCCGACGAGGGGGCGTGGCTTTCTCTGCGGTTGCGGCTGCAGCTGTGTGTGGTATGGCGTCCGCCTGCAGACAAAAGGGTTAGATTAGAAGGACTCGCGGATCAAAGGGAAGGAAGCGCATGCGTGCATGTGTGCTGCCGGCCTGGCCGCCCTAAACCAGTGCTTCTCAGTCTCGGAAACTCAACCGATATGGACTTCAATTCCCAGAATTCCTTAGCCAGCCATTGGGAGTTGAGGTCCCCGCCTTTTAAAGTGGACCCGATTGATTAAACACCAACCAATCAGTCTTCAAATAAGTAAAAATTGATTGCTCTCTTCAAGTGATGATTACAAAGCAGAAACTCTCAAGGTTTGGATATGTGATACAAGGAGTTGATAGATTAGACCAAATGACTATGCTTGAAGGAGCAGAAGATAATGGATAATTTGATGGATGAGATCAGGGTAGTTGTAGGAGGTAAGTAGAGTAACTATAGGAGTAAATTATGGAAGGGAAGACCTGCAATTTATTAGAGCAAGATGAGAAATATTTGACAGTGAAATCTAGCTCCCAAAAACGTATTTGGGTATCCCAGAAGTTCAAATTAGTATGAAGCATATGAGGAAAAGCAAGGCCAAAGGGGGGGGGGGAGGAATCGAACACAGCGTTGTATATTTGTTGGTTTATAATTTAGTTTTCTAAAGCTTCCCAACTCAACAAAGTCTAGGCAACTTACAAATTGCCTAGTACATTAAACCAGAAAACAGATTATAAGTAATCCTCACCTTAAACCATTAATTTAGCAACTGTTCTTGTGGCCCTGAAAAAAAATGACTTACAACCAGTTCACGCATTTATAGCTGTCACCATGATGGGTGCTTGGCAACTGACAGGTGTTTACGATGGTTGCGGCTTCCCTGTGTCATGTCACCATCTGCAGCCTTCCCAGCTAGCTTCTGACAAGTAAAGTCAATGGAGGAAACCAGATTCGCTTAACAACTGCAGCAAAAAGGTTGTCAAATTGGACATGAGTCACTTAATGACTTGCTTAGCAATGGAAATTCTGGTCCCAATTAGAGTTGCAAGTCGAGGACCTTCTGTAGGCAGTGTAAATTCTCAATTGTTCATGTCTCTTTTTTTGCTGTTCCTATTTTTGCTTGTCTATTAAAATTGCAATGTTTAAAAACTTTTTATTTTCTAAGTTTTCTAAGTTATCTAAAGATATTAGATAAAGATATTAGATAAAGATAAAGATATTAGATAGAAATATTAGGGAGACAAAAAGAGGCTCTTAGACAATGAAAAATTGTCCACAGCCACAGTAGCACCCAGAGATACAATATTGGAGAGCACAAAATGAGTTTTCCCACAAGTTGTCATATTTTTGCTCCTGCCAGGAGCTGGTTGTCAAGAAAGCAGTTGTAGAAGAACCTGCAAAATCCACATCTGGTCTGGTTTTCTGCAAAAAACTGAAGCATCTTCTGTTGGCAGGCTGAGATAACAATGGACCTAAACTTCTATCTTTAAGATTTAAGAGCCAGTTTGGTCTAGTGCAGGGCTAGGCAACCTTGGCTCTTTTATGACTCATGGACTTCAACTCCCAGAATTCCTGAGCCAGCCATGCTGAGGCGAAAGGGAGAGGTTTCCATGTTGGCTCAGGAATTCTGGGAGCTGAAGTCCACAAGTCATAAAAGAGCCAAGGTTGCCTACCCCTGGTCTAGTGGTTAAGGCATCATGCTAGAAAGCAGGAGAGCTTGAGTTCAAGTCCTGACTTAACCATGAAAGCCAGCTAGGTGACTGGCCCAATCCCTCTCTCTCTCAGCCCAACCCACCTCACAGGGTTGTTGTGAGGAAAATAGGAGGAAAAAGGTGTGTTGGATATGTTTGCCACCTTGAGTTATTTGTAAAAATAATAAAGACAAGATACGAAAGAAAGAAAAGGAAAGAGAAAGAAAGTAAGAAAAAGAAAGAAAGGAAAGAAAGGAAAGTAAGAAAGAAAGAGAAAGAAAGAAAAAGAAAGAAAGAAAGAAAATTGGGTCTGCATTTCATGGGTCAACCGTGCAGTTCCCAGACATGGTCAGCAAGTACCCCAAGTCCTCTGTGTTGGAGTTAATGTGGGATCTGTGACAGAACTCTTTCGTCAGCTCCTGAAGCTCCTGGCTGAAGTTAGCGTCCCACCACACACACACACACACACACACTCACACTCCTTTCTATTGTGCCTTTTCCCAAAGCTTTTGCAAAGTGCCCCTTCTAGGACCCCATCTGCATTCCTATGGCATCAAGGCATGCCAGCTTTCATTTCTCAAACTCTGGGGGACAATCGTAAACCGCAGGAGAACAAAAGCTGGAGGGGGAGGGGGCAAACTGCTGGAAAGCAGCAGCTGCCTAGCTTTAAAAAAAAAAAACCTCAAAGCTTAGGGCCCCTTCGCGTTCTCTGCTCTCCCCCTCCCCAACTTCCAGAGTTTTTCCAGCCTTTGCTTCGAACTCCCTAATCCACTTGGTGCACAAACTGGAAATAAGCTGAGGTTGAATTACTTCTGGGTGAGAGCAACCAGCACTAATTTAAACACATCTCTCTCTCCCCAAACACACACGCACACATTCTCCCCCCCCCTGGTTTTCCATAGCTAAATCTAGAACTTTCTGGAGAGATGATTTAGAAAGCCAAAATCTTTCAGCCTGGAATGTTCTTTCCCTCCCAATATATCTATAGGGAGCAAATTCATTTAGTTTGGTGAGAAAGGGCAGGGTTTGGGGGTTTGGGTCTTGGTAAGAACAAAGCTGGCAAATAAAACAGTCTGAGGATATCTCTCTGTTTCTCATCTGCCAGAAGGAACAAATGTTCCTTTTGCCATGGGGCTCTGTTTTAAACTAAGGATTTGTCCCCAACAGACAAAAATGAAATCTTATTCCAGTTCATAGCCCAGTCCTGTACAAAATTCTGACCTATGTTTTTGTGTGTGTCTCTCTCAATATTTTTGTCAGAGTCTTCTAAACTTTGTGGGGAACAAGGTCTCCAGGTGAATTAAGTGAAGCCCCACATATATTAAATGTCCTTTCTATTCTATAAATCCTTCCCAGGTGAGTCAGGAAATGAATTAGTTTGCACAATTACCCCACAACTGTAGTCTTTAGTGTTCTCTTAGTGCACTGATCTTACTAATGAAACATTAGGTATGTCATGAAACATCTGCCACCAAACAACCAAGCTCAGAGAGCACCAAGGACCTCACAGTTCAACCCTGAGTTACATATATTCTCTTCTATCTTAAGCCACAAGTTTTGAAATCTTGGTTTGTTAACCAAGTCAACGTACTCTTGACTGTATTGCATCAAGTCAAAAAACATTTCAATGCTGTACTCATACTGGTTTCAGAATCAATCTAAATCTAGGTTCCAATCAAAATCTTAAGTTTGGAGAAGGAATATTAGTGCAAAACAACTATTTTACTCCTGTTTTACTTCTTTGGAATTGCTTATTTATTGGCTTCTCTTTTTTTCACATAGTACTATCTGCCTTGATAAGGTTCCTTATATGGTTCCTATATGCTTATAAAGTTCCTTACGAATTCAGGTATTTGCAGAGCAGGTGTAAACGTAACTGTTAGTGTCACAGGGCTACGTGGAGTAAATTTATTTTCCAGATAATTTTTGTTTTCTCCTTTTTCTTATCCAACACTCAGTCATTAATTGTTACCAAATTCTATGCAACGTTAGGTCAGACTTGATATCACATGCCCTTACAAAAGTATTGGAAGTTTTTAGGTGTCTTTCTGTGATGCTATGTTTTCTCCAGTTTTTGTTTACCCCATGTTAGAGGTTGCTGGCATTAAATTACTACTTTATTTTAACTTCTGGACTTGGGAAAAGTGTGGTACAGGCATCTCATGATTGAAACAAGGGAAATGAAGCTTTTTTAAAAAACTAAAAATGTTGCAATCGAACAGGACAAAGACATAGGAAAATCCAATCATTATCCCATTGGATTCTTCAGCCTTGACAGCTTCAAGGCAGGGCTAGATAGATTCATGGATGCCAAGTGTATCGGTGGTTATTAAAACGGATGTCCATGTGCCGCCTCTATGTTGGTTGAGGCAGGCAGGATTCCCTTGAGTACCATTTGTTGGGGGTCAAGGGAAAGGGAGGGTCCCCATGTACAATTGGTGGGCCACTGTGTGACACAGAATGCTGGACTCGATGGGCTTTGGCCTGATTCAGCATGGCTCTTCTTATGTTCTTATGTTAAGTGCATCTTTTTGGCTGAGTTACTCAATATCCTAGTCTAGAGTAAAGTGGACTTTATTACTTGGTGTGAATTCAGCCATAGGGGAGTACAGGGGAAATCCTTGCACTGTCCTGGACTTCAAATTTTGATGTCAAAATCTTGGCAAACAATTTTAATATAGACCAAGATTTTTCCAGAGTTTTCTTTAACAAGATTTATTGAAAGGGAGAGGTTACAGAAATCCCAGTAGTTTGACCTTGGTGACTGAGGAAGGATTCAAGCCACAGATGTTGGAAGAGAAGACAGCAGCCATAATGGTAACCCCAACCCTTTTTATTTGTCCCCCTTGTAGATGACCTCATTTCAATCACTCTCCCCAATCTTAGGTAAACTAAATATAATCCTGTTCTCATAGTTAAACCTTTAAATTGAAGAAAAAAATGCTTAGCATTTTTGAGAAACCTTTGACAAGCACCTTGCTTAGCAACAGAAATTCTGGTCCCGATTGTGATCATAAGTTGAGGACTACTTGCACAGCCATATACTCTACAGCTGCATTATCCAGATCAGTGGTGGGATTCAAATATGTGAACAACCGGTTCTCTGTGTGGATGCCGCTTCTGGAAATCCATTCTGGGCCTGGGCAACAAAAAATTAGCTACCGGTTCTGCCGAAGTACTGCAAACCGGCTGAATCCCACCACTGCTCCAGATGCTTTTGGATTATTAAAACAATAAAGCCCCCAGCTACTACTAGTAAGCAGCTGAATGGAATCGAAGAAGCTGAAAAGTTAAACAAGTGGGCTCTTTTATGTCATTCTGCAGATGTTAATAATCTAATACTGATACACTGATCTGTCAAAACTTTCAAATGAAAAAGGTAAATTTCTTATAATTTTGTCTTGGGTAGATAACTGTCCCAACTTTCTCGCTAAGGAATTGAAGCCATGGAAAGCAGGGAGAGAGATAATCAACAGGTTACATTTTTTGAGCAGCTGTCATATGGCTGGGACTTTAGCTATCGTGATGCCAAGTTGACCTGGAAATAAGATGGATTGATGAAGTCCATCTTCATGCCAAAAAGACTTTGAGCTAATCATCATTTCTACTTTGCAATGCTGGCTTGGGGAAAAAAAAAAAAGCTACATGGAGAATGCCTGCTATGAATGTACCACCTTGAGTTCCTGAAGGGAAGGCCAGATATAAATACATCCAATAAATAAATAACTAATGGATTCCCTCTCCCCCTTTTAAGAACTATTGAACTAAACTCATACTGTCATCAAAATTTGGTCATCAAAAGTTGAGTCTGCATTATCAGATGGCCAAATGATAATTAAATCTTGAGAATGATTTTCCGCTTATTAATCAGAACATACAATGCAGCCTTGTGCGTCCTGTAAATGAAGCGGCACCGTTGTGAACCTGAATAATCCCTGGGTGCATAATGAGTGAAAGTAATTTTTTCCCCATCTCTAAATGGGGCTGGCTTGCGTGAGGGATATGAAAGGAAGGCGCTTGGCAACCCTTTCAGAACAATGGCCCCAGATGGAAGGAGATGTAATTGGTTTTGAATAGCATGAACATCTGTACAGTGTGTGTCCTATCCCAATGGGTCTCTCTTGGCAGGGGGTGATCCCTTTCTCCTTGTGTGTACAGCAATCAGCCACGTTATGTAAGAACAGCCAGACACTTCGGTTTCATCAGTCATCTGTTTTAAGCACTTGCTTTCCAAAGTATGAGTTCAACCATCATACATGCATTCAGGAAAGACACTGGTTTTGACTAGGCAAAAGGTGGAAGATCAAAAGACCCAGTGAATAAAGCCCATTCTGGGATGAATTAGCTGGATTTCAAGAGCCATCCAAAGCTTTTGTCAAAACTGTATCTTGCTTTATGAACCTGGCCAAGTTTCTGGTTCAGTATTCCATTCTTTTTTTCAACTTAGGTTTCCTGAGGATGTTCTATCAGGTTCGCCTGGTGCGCCAGTTGCGTCCCTTCCTAGACTGGGACTCGTTACGCACAGTCACTCATGCCTTCGTTACCTCCAGGCTGGACTACTGTAATGCTCTCTACATGGGGCTCCCCTTGAGGTGCACCCAGAGGCTCCAACTGGCCCAGAATGCAGCCGCGCGGGTAGTGACAGGAGCGTCATGGCGCTCCCATGTAACACCGCTCCTGCGCGAGCTGCACTGGTTGCCGGTGGTCTTCCGGGTGCGGTTCAAGGTGTTAGTGACCACCTTTAAAGCGCTCCATGGCATCGGACCCGGATACTTACAGGACCGCTTACTGCTAGCAAATACCTCCCGCCGTCCGGTACGCTCCCACAGAGAGGGCCTCCTCAGGGTATGTTCTAATGACTGACCTAAAATCACATCATAGATTTTATAGCTGAGGAGTGGATTAAACCAAGATGTCCCTGATCTTCTTTGCCGTCTTAACTCCCATACTATGCTTTCTCCTCTAAGGTGGGATTAAATGAAATTATACTTGACTTTGGCCTCGTCCATCAGGACTCTTATTTTCTTAATTAATTGCACAATACACAACATATTGAGATCAAGAAAAGAAGCACATTCAGATTCCTACCTAAAGTGAATCAGGTGAATGACACAATGGAAAACAATTTCTGAACTCAGCTAGGAATTTCTTAATTTGAATATCATAGATGGTCAGCTGTTCGGACCATACAAATGCTTGAAAAACCTCACAGTTTTCTTACCCACATATGAATAGTAAGGGATGAATAGCTGCTCCTTTAAAAACAGTTTGAAATTTAATATTTATGACTTTTATAGTTTCCTTATTTTTCCTTGGGATTAATTATTCTTTTGCCTTGAAATCCTTCAATCATTTTAAATTGCTCAATTTAAATATTTATGTTTCAAAAATATTTATCTCTCAAGAAACGAGAGGAACCAAGCACTACATCTCTGTCCTCATTAAAGAGATAATTTAACAGATTTAACGAATAGAAGTTCTAATACAAATGAAATAAAATAACACAACCATGTGATCAGAATTTGGAGGGGGGCGTCTTTAGGATTTCATCCTGCTTGTGGATATTGGAATAGACCTTGTCAGGAACATCCTTTGCACCTCTTCTTGTTCTTATATTTTTATCCTATTTTGATTTTGCTACTCGGATTGTGTGTTGTTTTAATTCTGTAGTTGTTTTGTTGTTGTTGTTGTTGTTTTTTGTAAACTGGCCAGGAGTAATGAGATTATGGCCGGATTAAAACAAAAGGAGTCAACCAATAATTCCGGTTAAGATTCTCATTGCTAGATGCATAACATCCACACCACAGTTTAAGAACATCAACATTTATTTATAACATGATATAAAAGAAATGAGATATGAACATTTGCCTTTGAACAATAATAAGGGGTTTCTCATACTTACATTAGTTGTGCTCATTGTATAATATATACACAATGAACATAATTACATTTGTACACAGACTTAACTGGAAATTGAATATACCTGCTTCTTGATATATATATACACCCTATTTCAACAGAGGAAGAAGAGCCCAGTCCATCCAGTTCCATTTCTTTTTGTAAAAAAAGGCAAAAAAAAAAAAAAAAAAGAGGAGTAAATATTAGCGTTTGTGAGTATGCGGATAGCGGAATGGCAGTAACTGACTTTGCAATCTGACTGGGATGTACTTACAGAACAACAACAAACAAAAAAGGACACAACTATGCAATGATTTTTTTTTTTAAAAATGGCACATTTTAAATAGAGGGTGGTGGCATTGATTAATCAAAAAGTGAAAACGAGACATGATCAGCTTTGGAAAGAAACCATGTTTCAGGGTTGACAGCAAAAGAAACCAGTAAGGGGAGGCCTCGAAGCCAATGTAACTGAATCCTTCCAAATTCAAACCCTTTCAAGGAGGGGACGGTTCTGATTGTAGGCCACCCATAGGAGGAAGAGGAAGAGAACTCTCAGTTGTGTGAATGGAATGAATACAGAGCAGCGATAGCAGGAAGCTGGTGACGGCGGGAAGAACTCTTGAGTTGGTTGAGGGGGTAACGGTGGGGATATTTAAAGCTCTCTTGGAATAAATGTTTTCCACAACGTGATAAAATGATGCTCTATGGACAAAAGCATCGGAACTATGAATTTCATAGATTTCATAAAAGTGACTGTACAGCATCCTTGTCTTTCCACAGGCGTGTTAGGGAAGTCAGCCGTGGATGGTCTCAGCAGAAGCCAGCAGGGCTGAAAAAGAAAGACGTTTCTGTTGACACCCAAGAATCCAGGGGAAGAGGAACAGCATTTTTTTGGGGGGGGGGAGAAGAATAGGGCAGGTCAGAATGAAACATCTTTAAAATCTCTGATTATCCAGACAGATCAGGGAAAGAAGAGGGGTTTTTCCATACTTAGTCAAGGCAAAAACAAACTGAGGGAAGAAGCATCTCCTTTGACAAATACTGTTATAATCAAATATTGACAAACAGTCCTGAATATTACCAAATTATGAGGGCAAATTAGGTGTCATTTAAAGAGAACTGAACTCACTTGGAAGAAAACTATTTCCAGAAAGCCTAGATCAGGGGTAGGCAACCTTGGCTCCTTTATGACTCGTGGACTTCAACTCCCAGAATTCCTGAGCCAGCCACGCTGAGGGGAAAGGGAGAGGTTTCCAAGCTGAGCCAGGCTGGCTCAGGAATTCTGGGAGTTGAAGTCCACGAGTCATAAAGCGGCCTAGGCCTAGGCCAGAGATAGGTAACCTTGGCTCTTTTATGACTCGTGGACTTCAACTCCCAGAATTCCTGAGCCAGCCACGCTGAGGGGAAAGGGAGAGGTTTCCAAGCTGAGCCAGGCTGGCTCAGGAATTCTGGGAGTTGAAGTCCACGAGTCATAAAGGAGCCAAGGTTGCCTACCCCTGGCCAAGATGGAAGAAACCCCTATAGGTGATCTTCAACTTATAACCATTTGTAGAGCAACTGTACATAATGGCACTGAAAAAAAGTGTCTTATGACCAGTCCTCGCACTTATGACCTCGCAACCATTGGAGCATCCCTGCAGTCACGTGATCAAAATTCAGGTGCTTGGCAACTGGCATGTGCTTAAGACTATTGCACTATCCTGGGGTCATGTGATCACCATTTGCAACCTTCCCAGCCGGCTTCCAATAAGCAAAGTCAATGGGGGGAAGTTGGATTCACTTAACTACCACTCAAGATTCACTTAACAATTGTGATAAAAAAGGTTATAAAGTTGGGCACGATTCACTTAACAACCTGCCTTGCTTAGGAAGAAAAATTCTGCTTCCAATTATGGTCACAAGTTGAGAACTACTTATTTGGCAGCCTTTCTGGGCACGAGCAGATATGTGGACCAGTTCCCAGAATTTTCAACCCTGAAGTTCACCGACCCAGAAGCTGCCCAGGTTGGCTATGACTTAATTGTCCTTTTCCACTGAAGTGGGGTTGTTTCAGGAATGCAACAGTGAATCTGGTAATGCAGAACAGGTTTTCCACTGCTCTGTGTCAGACAGCTCAGAAGTGCTTCTCACTGAGCTATTAAACTTTGGCTTAGGGCTTTCCTTGGTTGTTCTTTATGATCATTTACCTCAAGACGACAAAATGAAAAACAACACCAACAACGCAAAACTGTGCCGAAAATGTGAGATAAGTGGTAGAGCGCGTTCACTGTAGTCAATTAGTTCCTGGATAAGTCTTTGGCATCTCCAATTGAAGCAGGGTTCTTCAAACTTGGCCCTTTTCTGACCTGTGGACTTCAACTCCCAGAATTCCTCAGCCAGGCACTGCCTGGCTGAGGAATTCTGGGAGTTGAAGTCCACAAGTCAGAAAAGGGCCAAGTTTGAAGAACCCTGAATTAAAGGAACCAATAGCAGACAACGACAAAGAACCTTGGGGAGACTTCTTGTAGTATATGAATCTGGGAAACGATTTAATTGAATTATTTTAGATTTCTTTGCCATGCTGACAAAGCTTTGGCTAAAATGCCCTGCGCCCATCTGACCTCCTTAGGCGGGACTAAGGGCAACTGGAGTACATGCACTCCCCTGGATAAGCTTTTGACAGTCTATGGATAGGAAACCCAACCTGCTGCTGCAGAGTTTCCCTTTGAAGTCTGCGCTGGCATCTCGAACGAAGGAGAAGAAACTGTATCCTCCTGTTGCTCTTGAATTCCACTTTTTTCACTCTCTTCTGAGCTGCTTTCAAGCTTGTGGTTGATGATGGGGGCCTCCTTGTTGGGGCTGCTGGAGCGGGGCGGGGTGGGGGAGAGAAGGACTAGGTTTAGAATTTCCTCTAACCTTTAATTAGGTTAACCGATACTATATACCATTTCAATAAAGTCTGCAACACCAAATGGGGACTGTGAAGTCCAGCGGCTTATGCTTTACAGGACTGAGGGGTGGGGAGGGACGCAAATGAAGAATTCCGCCTTGCCTTTGAACTCTGCCTTTTTACAGGAGAAAGGTTTCAGGAGTTCAAAGAAATTGGTGCGGCTCGCCTCCCACTCCTGTCTCCTGAGTATAATCCAAAAACAGAAGGAAAGGGGAAATAATTTATGTTAGGAAACACTAGGTCCTACAGTTGGGCCTGGTTGCTGGTTGGATGGGATCCCATGAGGAAATACCTCTATAAGCCAGACTGAGATGTTCAAAAAATGTCCCTAAAAAGGCCGTTCTTAAATCAGGCCATCCCGACGTCAAGAAAGCCATGAACTTGGTCAAGATGCTCTATCCCTCCCAAGCCTCCAAATAGGCCAGGGGTGGGGAACCTTGGCTCTTTTATGACTGGTGGACTTCAACTCCCAGAATTCCTGAGCCAGCCATGCTGAGGGAAAAGGGAGAGGTTTCCAAGCTGAGTCATGCTGCCTCAGGAATTCTGGGAGTTGAAGTCCACGAGTCGTAAAAGAGCCAAGGTGGCCTACCCCTGAAATAGGCTAATGACCCCAACAGAGCAACAATCAAAGCAAACAAATAAACAAAAAAAAACCCAAGCAGGACATCATCCAAATCACGTCATCGATCACAAGTGTCCCTCTGCAAAAGAGTAAGCAGCCACCAAGAAAAAGGAACTGAAGTTGCCAAAATGGTAAGAAACATTGTGGACTTTTTTTTAAAAAAAAAAGATGTTCTGCAACTTTAATATGACCAATGAGGGAGGATTTGTGGACAGATTAACCTGATTTTTACAGGAGGGAATTTTAACGCAGGGCAGATGGTGAGGGCAAGTTCATATGGAAGAGCAAATCCTCTCCAAAAATTTTCTTATCTGGTCAGCTTCTCTCTTACATTCAGCACTACATAGCACAAAAACCATTTCGAAACATTTTTGGATTAGAAAATCTACATTTCCCGCTCTCCTCCCTTCGCCTGTGCTCCAGAATGGAATCAACAGGTTCCCAATTTAGCTGAAGCCTTTCTATTTCTTGTGTTAAGTGTAAAAAAAAAAAAAAAAGGGGGGGGGACGACTGGAAAATACTAAAATGAGAGAAAGGTACGTATGTATATATGTACAGGATATCCTGGCTTAATGACCTGTCGCTTAACAGCTGTTCTAAGGTACAAAGAAGTCCCCTCCAGATGATTCCAACAGCCACCTGCTTCCCCCATGGGATTGCATTTTGGGTGCTTGGCCACCAACTTGCATTTATTGCCATATGCAGCATCTTGCGGTCACATGACCACAAGTTTTGGTGTTTGCCCATTTCTGGAGTTTGCTTCCAGTTTCTGGCAAAAAAAAAAAAAACGCCCACTGGATAAAATGGATTTGTTTAATGACCACTGTGTTTGCTTAACAACTGCGGCACTCACTTAACAACTGCCAAACAAAAGGTCATAAAATCGGGCATGGTCATGTGGTAATCCGCTCAACAGCCACAATTTACAACCATAAATTTTGGGCTCAATTATGGTCATACGTTGAGGACTACCTGTATGTTTTTATGATTCTGCGTGTAATCAATTTATACAGCCGCCCATCTCATCAATGCGACTCTGGGCAGTACCAACATAAACAGCATGGAAAAGTACAATGGTCACTGAGAATAAACTAAAAAAAAAATCCATCTCGACATCTCAAAGGCCTTCTGATCTTTCGAAAATGAATCTCCTATGCAACGTGTTTTAGGTCTGCTTGGGATCTGTTTTTGGCCATGATTCTGAATAGACCTAACCCTAACCCTATATTCATTTTAATTGGCAATCAAATTTTCCCATTTAATTTACTGTGCTCCTTTCCTTAGAAAACCACTAAAAATCTATCCTTAACCATTAGTTTTTGGCCAATATTCAAAATAGATCTAACCCTAGCCCTAACCCTAATCTAAGCGAAACCCTAGATCAGACATGTCAACCTTGCGACGTCACATGATGTCACACAATGTATCGGGGCGGTTTTGCCACTGCCGGCAATGGGGTGGGTGCGGCTTCCGGATGATGCGTCCAGCCCGCGGGCTGGCAGTTTGACACCCCTGCCGTAGATTCATTTTAACCGTCAATGGTTTTTTTCTCCCCAGATAGTTTACTGTGCGTCAGAATTTAGTCTGAATGAAAAGCTGTAACTGCTCCTTTCCTGAGAAAACGACTAAGAATCTATCTCTACCATTAGTTTTTGGCCATGATTCCGAATAGACCTAACCCTAACCCCATATTCATTTTAATTGGCAATGGAATTTTCCCATTTAATTTAATGTGCTCCTTTTCTTAGAAAACGACTAAGAATCTATCCCCACCCCTATCCAGATTTCCCATAAGCAACTACTCAACCTAGCAAAGCAAAAGACCCATTCTGTTCGGATATCTGAAGGTAGATGCTACTGAGGTTTTCACCCAGAGATCGCTGCCAAGTCAGAATGAGTAGTTTTTCAGAGGCAGTATATACAGGAAATGCACCGTCATCTTCTACATAGGCAAAGACTGCAGCCATGTTAGATTATTTGCAGGATTGGCTACAACTACCTAGTATCCGCTTTGCTTTACCTGGCATTACTGTCTCCTGTCTGTTCTTCTGGCTTCTCAGGGGCTTGTTCAGGATTTCTCTCCTCTGGCTCGGAAACATCTGGGAACCGCTGATCTTCATTTTTTGGTAACTGGAACAGTGGAATAAACATCAAAGGGCAAGTGTTAATGGTCCTAAATGGGACGACTAGAAAAGCGTTGTGTTTCAAAACCATAATGACATTACTATAACCATCTGGCAAAAAGTGAATTTGCTAACTCTTAGATTAATGCAATTTTTAGGAGAATTATAATTATTTAATTTAGCGAATGCTGGAGAATTCAGAGTAAAAGGAAAAATGATATGAAGGGTATTTAAAAAATAGCATCGTTCTTGTATTTCAGTGCATCCTTGTTCATTCATTTGTATCCTGTTTTTATTATTTTTTATAAATAACTCAAGGTAGTGAATATATCCAGCACACTTGCCCACAGCAACAACCCTGGGGGATTGTCTTGGGCTGAGAGGGAGAAACTGGCCTAAAGTTACCTAGCTGGCTTTCTTGCCTAAAGTGGAACCTGAACTCACCGCCTGCTGCTTTCTAGCTCGATGCCTTAACCATTAGACCAGTGGTTCTCAACCTTTTTCAGGTTGAGACCCCACTTGCGCCGCCCATGCGCGGCGTGACCCTGACCCGATCCGCGCACGCGCGTGCGATGGGCCGATCCGCGCATGCGCGATGCGACGGCCCGAACCGCGCATGCGCGATGCGACGGGCTGAACCACGCATGCGCGGCGCACGCGCAACGGGCCGAACCGCGCATGCGCGGCGGGAAAAAAAATGGCGGACCGCGGTGTCCGGCGACCCCCGCGAAACGGTCATTTGACCCCAAATGGGGTCGCGACCCATAGGTTGAGAACCGCTGCATTAGACCAAACTGGCTCTTATTGTTACTATATGATTTGTTTTCCTAACAGCCATCTAATTTTGAACAGACAAAAATGCGCAGAGTATTTCTAAAACCATTAAAATAAAAAAAACCCCCACTAATAATAGAAATGTATTAAAAAGTACCGAAATTTTATTTTTATTAAAAAAATTTTATTAAAACAATCAACATTAAACATAAGATCATATTAAGAAGCAATCATCATAGAACCTGAAATACAACATTAAGTATTAGTACCGAAATTATAACCAAGAGTCTTAACAAGTTACACCTTTATTCATGACTAAGCATCATGTGGAAGGAAACAGTACCTGTGTAATAAAAGTAGGATTATGTTCATTGGCACAATCATTTTCTTTCAACCAAGGTGTGTCTTCTGCATCATTCGGATGGTTTTGGCTCACGTCGCTCGTTTTAACGCCATAGTCTACTTCCTTGGGATTGCATACAAAGTTTTCTTTCCTTGGGCTCTGCAGAAAGAAATTTGGGTTTTTGTTTTTTTTAATTAATGAGACAAATGACACCACCGTTAAAATAGAAATGGTAGTTACAGAATAAACAACCAAGGGAAACGTGGATGCTATGTGACATTCCTTCAGTTCATGTCATTAAAAATATAAAACCACAACATGGGAGAGTTCAACAGTATCTCTCTGCCTGTGCATGAAACAAATACAACCTTTCTCAATATCTGGTTTAAAGAGTATTTAGATGCCCCTTAATTTTCATTCTGACAACTTGCATTATAAAATATTCTCCTGGCCTTTCAGAAATCAAAGAAGTAGAAAGGTGTAAATCAGGAGGAGAAAGATTGCTCCAAATTAACCTTCTCTAAAACGATAGCTTGCAGATGTTTTGAACTTTCAAGACTCATAAACCTCTCTGGCTGGGAGTTTCTGATTGGAAAACTGAAATGTCATGCATGTTGCACTTTCTGCTTCTTCTCAACACTAGAGTTTTCCTTGTCATTAATTGGAAGTAAAATTCCACTAACTTTATTTAACACTGTCAGATAAACAACATTTTCAGGGTCGAACTATGGCAGTGACGGCGAACCTTTTAGAGACCGAGTGCCCCAAACCCACCTTGCTCCTGCCCTGCCCCCACCTCTCCTGCCCGCAGGGCCACCCACTGCCTCCACGGCCCGCCACAGCAGATTGCCCAGGCGGCACAGCAGTGTCATGGTGGCCATGCCCTCTATCCGCGCCCCGCAGCATCATCTGCACACAATGGGGCGCAAGAGTGGAGTCTTGTCCTCGCTGCCTGGCTGCCATGTCCTTGGCTGCACTGCTCTGCACAGGCTGCACCCTGGGTGACTCTCCTCTGGAGGGTTGCTAGTGAGGAGGGGGCCACAGGGGGTGGTAGGGCTAGAGCAACAGCATGCGTGCCCACAGAGAGGGCTCTGAGTGCCGCCTCTGGCACTCGTGCCATAGGTTTGTCACCACTGAACTATGGGATTCTTGGTACTTTCTAAATTGGATTGTTTGCTTGCAGATGTTTCATTACCCAGCTGGGAAACTTCATCAATGCTCTGATGATATTACCTAGTTAGATATGTCTGCAAGCAAATAACCAGACTCAGAGAGCGCCAAGAATTCCACAAACAACACTTCCTCTTACTGTAAGAAAATAAAGGTTAAAAACTCCTCAAGGCTGAATGTCTTGGTGGCTTCATGGACATGTCCACGTTGTCTTCCCAACCATGACACAGAATTGGATTGTTGCTGCTCTTTTTCATTTTAGCTGAGATTGGCTGGGGGCCCTACCCAAGCACAAACAAGGTCTCCAACTGCTCAGCTGCTTGAAATCCACCAAGATCAGATCAAATTCTATCTCCATGGTAGCACTTGGAAAGAACCTAAGTCCTTGAGATTATAATACCAACAGAACCTTGTGTTCCACTGAAAGACTCTGAATATGAGGGCCTTACCTGCAATAATTTAAAAGGATTTTCTCTGACGAGGGCTGGACTTTGTGAAGGGGACAGATCTGAAATGCCAATAATATTCAGTCCTTTCTTTTTCTCACGCAAACAGGCCTGTTGATGCCTTTTTATTCTTTCCATCTGTTCCTCCAATGTCATTCGTGGGCGAGTACTTTCTGCCAAGCATAATTGCTCCACTGCGCTTCTCGGCCTTTCCTTGAAAGGAAGAAAAGGGGTGATAATAAAAGTATTTCCTCAAAGTCTTCCTGTTTCTGCCAGCAGCGTCATCGGCTGGGAGACTCGGGATGTCGAGCTCTTCAGCTGAGTTTCTTCTCGTCTGGGGACCCTAAATGGGCCAGAAGCCACCTCAGAGAGGTGGCACTGAAGGAAGGTAGTGTACTTCCAGCGATCTAGGAGAGACGGTGGTCTCTCCGATCGGTCCAGGAGAAGCCTCCCAGAAACCAACAGATTCCGGGCAAAGAACAGAGATTAAGAAAAAAAAGGATGGGACATATCAGAGAGAATATTTAAAAAAGAAACATGTGTTTGAATATGGTTAAAGAAATAGAAAAAATTTGAAACACGCCATTCTAAGAGGGATGAAATGTTTTAGATACTTAAACATGACTGAATTCAAGAAAAGTACACACACACACACACACACACACACACACACACACACACACACACACACACACACACACATATATATATATATATGTGAATTAGAGTTAAGGGATTAGATGACTAGATTTATTTGAATAGAATGTCTAAAGATTAAATATATTCTTAACTATGATTAAAAAGAATAAGAAATTTGAGAAAATAAATTTTTATTAATCTAGGAGGGATATATATTCAAAGTACTATATTATCTCTTATGTTTTGTTATTACTGCTTTCCTCTCCTCTTTTTTATTTTATTTTTTAAAGAAAAGAAATGTATTAGTATGATGATGACTGTTTAGGAATATTGGAACACTTTAAGAAGGATGAAATGTTTTAGATATTTTAAGATGACTGAACTCAAGAAAAGTATACATAATACATATAAAATGTTTTGAATTAGAGTTAAGGGATTAGATGATGATGATGATGATGATGATGATGATGATTATTATTATTTATTCGATTTCTATGCCGCCCTATTCCGAGACTTACTGAATAGAATGTTTAAAGATTAAATATATTCTTAACTATGATTAAAAAGAATAAGAAATTTGAGAAAATAAATACTATTAATCTAGGAGGGATATATATTCTAAGTACTATGTTATTTTCTCTGTTCTGTTATTATTGCTTCCTTCTATTCTTTTTTTTTATAATTTTTTTCATTCTTTTTCTTTTCCCCTCTCTTTTTTTTTACTTTTATATTTAATACTCAAGAAACATAAAAATGTGAGATGGCTTATAAGGAAAAAATAGAATAAAGTCTGCCAATGTAAATGTAACTAATTGCTACCAGTAAAAATACTTGGAATTTGGTGGGAGAAATAAACTAAAATAAGGACTGTAACAGGATTGATGATAAGGCAATCCAAATGAATGGAAAGAAAAGAAATGTATTAATATGATGATTATTCTTTAGGAATATTGGAAAAAATATATACTAAATTCTCATTTATTAAAACAATAAGAATTGTATTAACGCAATGTTTGCAAAAAAGGATGTTTCAGGGAAAGAGGAAAGTAAACAAAATTAATATATGAAGTACAAACTATAGAAATTAATTGTTAAGGACTGTTTTTACAAATGTAACCCAGACATCACACTGTTTACCAACTACTGAATGACCTATGTTTGTGTAAAAAATCAATAAAAATATAATAATAATAATAATAAAAAATATTTCCTCAAAGGATACCGTTTTGCCACTGATGCCGCATCCTTCTGCAGGAAGGCTATTTCAAATCCTACATAAACAATGAATCATCAAGAAACTCTATGCATGCACATCATCTAGAATAACAGTGGGTGAATTTTCAGCCCTGTAATAATGCCCAAATGAGCTGGCCACCAATTGTCAGTTAGCCACAGAATGGGCTGCTCTGATAAAAGGCATAGCCCTGTAATTTTTCTCTGCTTGAATTTTCTCAACAGTTTATCAGTGGAGATTCTAATCCAGATGTCAAACTCAAGGCCCGCAGACCAGCTTCGGCCCATGATTGTTTAAATCCGGCCTGCAAGCAGACTAGTAGGAGGAGGTGATTGAGTATGTAGTGAGGAGGGGCTGAGCTGAAGCAGCGGCAGCACCAGAGAAGCCTGGGGGAGAGCCAGCTGGAGCTGTGGTGTTGCTGGGGTTCTCCTGAGGCCCTGGGATCAGTGAGCCCGGCTCCAGCTGATCAGGGCTTCCGGTGGCCTGGGGGGGTGGTGGCAGTCTTTGGGGGAAGAATCAGCTGGAGCTGTGGGACTGCGGGGCTTGGCGGGGGACCCCAGAATCAGCACACGCAGCAGCTCCAGCTGATGAGTGCTGCGTGAAAAGGCCAGCCGGGCAGTGAGTGAACTCATGGGGGAGGAGAGGATATAAAAGGAGGGCTTTTGGCGGGAAGGAGGAGGAGTGAGGGGGGAGAGAAGGCGATAGGGAGGAGAGATGTCAGTGGGGCAAGCCTGAGGGAGAGAAGGGGATAGAATAGGAGAGGCTTTTGTGGGAAAACCTGAGGGAAAGAAGAGGATAATAAGGGAGGCTTTTGTGGGGCAAGCCTGAGGGAGAGAAGGGGACAGCAACTGGCCTTTTGAGGGCAGCCATAATGCTGATGCGGCCCTCAGTGAAATTGAGTTTGACTCCCCTGTTCTAATCAAAGGCTGCATTAGATGACTATGTTGTCAAATCCTGTGTGACTAAGCTAGATCCAGGAAACAGGAACCACAAAGAGGTTGCAATTGCTCCTCTGGTTCTTCAGGTTATTCCTTCTATCCCTTACGGCCATATTGCTGCCATGTTACTAGCTCAAATGCCATACTGATGAAGAAGCCAAGAATGCAATCTTATTTCTTTTAAATACCGTTCTTAGATCTATCTTCTTTGTTTTCCTTAAAGTCACATAAGAAGCGATTGTTGAAGATTCTGGGGTTGGTGACTTTGTTCTGGGTGGCACAACTCCAATGGGAAAATGTGACCCTATAAAACAAGAGAAAGGCTCTTAAAGTATGCCACAATGTCAGAACTATGCTTTGTTCCAGTGAGAAGCATGTTAATCTTATACATTTCCAGATTTAATATAATAGGACTTAGCACGGATTTTGCAATACAATCACCTTAGATTTCCTCAACCTGTCTTCCCCGTTCCATCTGCCCAATATAGAGGAATAGACTTTCAGAATGTCTAACTTGCCTTTAACCACCATGGTTGGGACTTCTACTCTAGTACAGCAAGGCAACTTCTGATTTCAGAAGACTGTAAGGTGCAAAGAATTTGCACCACGCATTAAGTTCCAGTTAAGATAATTTATTGTTCAGGCCTATTCACAAGAATCCAGTCAATTAATGGGCAGCACTAAATTGGTGCTGGCTAAGAGTCAACTGAATTCAAGAGGAGTTGGACTTAGATGTTTGTGGGAATGTAATGACTCCAGGCTGATTACTCTCTTGATTCGGCCCCCAGATTCTGCCTGCTTTTCTCCTACAGGTTGCACTGTACTCAAATAAGATATATTAGACTGAAATCAGAGAAATATAGAATAAAACTGGAACTAATCAAGATGCAAGGTTTGTGGGCCAATTGACCCTCAGTGTGTTATGACAAATGGTAGGTATTACCATTTTGGGATATATATAGTACATAATATTTTGATAAATAGTCCTCATTTAGCACCCACATCTGGCTGTTTAAAAACTAGGTACAGGCCCTCTTTTATGAACACCATCTTCTCATCTTCTGCAATTTTTATGAGATGCATTTTATCAATGAGAGCCACCTACATCTATATCCAGTTGGATGTGGGCCTAAGTCACTTAGAAAAACAGCATAATTCTTTGGATCCCAACTAGTCTTAAAATAAAGCCTACCAGTTATTCAGTCAAACACCTTGCCTTAACAGAAAAAACATGCTGTAACCGTACAGCAGTTTTCACTAGCGATGGTTTTGCTTTTTTTTTTCATCTCTAAAGTAAAGAAACAAACCAACACGATAGGAGACTAAACATCCCCACTTTCACTTTCTTCCTACATTCACAGTTTTGCAAGCAACTCTCTCTGAAAGGAAATTCTATTATTGCTTATATAAACGTGGAAACTGTTTTGCCAAGAGACCTGGACTACTGAAATTACACTGTTCAAACTGTCTCCAGCTAATTCATTCCACTTATGCAAACAGCAAGCATAAACTGGTCTTCAGAGACCATTGGCAAGGCAATAGTGAAGTCCCAGTTTTAGAGGCCTTTAAATACAGTGAAATGTTTTCTCCTCACCAACGTCAACAATTTATTTTAAAGTTTAGACTTGCATTTTAGAAATTAATTGGTGTGCTTGCTACAAGAGAGTGCCATTGCGCTAAAGTTGGCAGCCAAGGGAAATGCAAAGGAACTCTCATTAAAAAAAAAGATTGCTAGCACAATCACAATTATTATTATTATTATTATTTATTTAATTCGATTTCTATGCCGCCCTATTCCAAAAACTCAGGGCGGCTTACAACATAGATAATAACATATAGAAATCTGACATTAAATACATTTATAAAACCCCTAGATTAAAAAGCAATCATCCGAAAACAAACTTACAACAAACATACACTGGCTGGGGCAAGATGTTAACTGCCCCAGGCCTGTCGGCAAAGATGAGTCTTCAATAATTTGCGAAAGGCGGAGAGGGTGGGGGCGACATGGATCTCCGGGGGGGAGTTGATTCCAGAGGGCCGGGGCCGCAACAGAGAAGGCTCTTCCCCTAGGCCCCGCCAGGCGACACTGTCTGGCTGACGGGACCTGGAGAAGGCCGACTCTGTGGGCCCTAACCGGTCGCTGGGTTTCATGCGGCAGCAGACGGTCCCGTAAGTAACCTGGTCTGATGCCATGTAGGGCTTTATAGGTCATAACCAACACTTTGAATTGCGTTCAATGCTTCAAAGAAGAAGAAAATGCCATTTTTGGCACTGAATTACATTATTACCCGACAAGACTGAAACTTTATTTCGGTCATTGACCAACAACAACAAAAAAATCATTCAGTAAAACAAATAAAGCAAAGTTAACCATTAACTTCAATGACTACTGGAACCATGTGTGGGTTAAGCTTACCTATAATGCAGCAAAATTGGTTATATAACAAATAATGCCCATAGCAATTATCTGATTAAAAAGGATAATTAGTTAGTGGCGAATGTCCCTGTAGAACTGGCAGGATAAAAGAACATTGGTTTCTATAGCACCTGTGTCACAGGGCTGTGTCATGTTTCATAAGGGGTTTTCCCCTATATTTCCTTTCCAAAACAGTTGTGGGGAGGACATTAGTTATTACTTTTAAAGCCCTTCATGGTATGAAACCAGGTTATCTAAGAATCAACTTGCCCCAATGGTCTGGCAGAAGGAGCATGGCGTGGACCCCATCAGTCAAAGAGTTTTGGCTGCCAGGGTCTAGAAGGAGAGCCTTTTTTGCTGTGGCCCCCATCTCCGGAATATCTCCCCACCTGAAGTGAAGTTTGCTTCCACCCTTTGGGCCTTCAGGACCGGCTCTGCCAGTTATTCCAAGCTCTGCCAGTTTAGCCCTGATGGGGTTCCTCAACACTGGAGGTGGTTGGTGAATTAACTGAGAAGTGCGCTGTGATGATCTTGCCTTTTTTTGCCTTGAATGTATGTGATATTTTCTACATTCATATTAATTTTAAGCTGTCCAGAGTTGCTTTTCCAAGTGAGATGGGTGGCATATAAATTTAATGAACAAACAAATAAAACTGAGCTATAGATAAAGGTCTCCTGAATTTGGGAACTGTGATATGATATAAACATGAAGCTACTACAGTGGGGTCCTTGGTGCTCTCTGAGCTTGGTTGTTCTCTTGCAGACGTTTCATTACCCAACTAGGTAATGCCATCACTGCACTGATGATGTTACCTACTTGGGTAAGAACAACCAAGCTCAGAGAGCAGCAATGATGCACACACACACAGTTTTAGCCCTAAGCTACAAATATTTTATTGAAGCTGGCGGAGGAACTAAAATTTGGCTATTTACAAATATATTGTTTGGCCTTCTGTGTCTAAGACCTGTTGCCTTAATATTGATCTAGCTTGTTCTAGACCCAAAGTTAAGATGGCCTGACTGGAAAAGCCATAGTGGATTAGTTTCTTTTGGATATCTGTTTCTCAGGACAAGTTGAAGCTGTCTGCCAATCTTAGATAGGTCAGTCCACCAGGATTGTGGTGCAGTTTTAGCCGGCCGGTAGAAAAAGATATTTAACTAGAGATTGGATTCAAATTTACTGACTCCTGCTTCCTGTCAAAGTATTGCGTTTGGGGAGGCAGCGGGTAACCTGAACCTTGCTTCTCAAAAATTTTGCTGGAATTCTTTTAAAGGTAATCATGCTGTTATATGATCCTAATTAACCCTGTGTAGCTGTTGTGCCCCAGCTTTAGCGGCAGACAAGCTAATTGCAGCAGGGATAAACTGTGCTACGCTGGCAAAATAATAAATTTGAATAGCTGAAGTCGCTCTCTGGGCATTAGGGGAACATAATTAAGGTGGGCATCCTGAAACTTGAAAAGCTAACCCCAAATATTTAAAGTTTTTAACTTGCTCAATGGATTACCCACCTAAATTCCAATTTTAAACATTTGGAGAAGGTGAGAACCTTGGTCTTGGAATAATTTATTATTAATTTCCCCTCAATACAATAATCTATAAGGCTCTTTTAAGGCCAATGGAAGACAGAATGCCTGTGTCATCAGCATATGCTAGTAAATTGATAGATCTATGGTCTAATTTGGGGGGATGAAAAGTAGAGGTATTTAAGTGAAAAACCAATACATTTATATAATTATTAAAATGAGGTCAATATAGAATACATACACTGGTGGGATTCAGCCAGTTCGCACCACTTTGGCAGAACTGGGAGCTAATTTTTTGTTGCCCAGGCCCAGAATGGACTTCCGGAAGCGGCATCCACACAGAGAACCGGTTGTTCACATATTTGAATCCCACCACTGAATACATACCTTTTTAACTCTTCCACCTGTCTACCCCTCCCCCCCATTTCGTTAGAGATATATCCTTGGTTAATCACTTGACTTTCAACCTTGTGGTACTCACAAATTTTAATGAGCAGCAGAAGCTGATGTTTACCTATTGTGGTGTATTTAAATTTACACTATAGTTTAGATCTAGATACTGTCTCGAAAGCTGACCTAAGATCAATACATGTTGCATAAAGGAATTGTCCAGATTTGTGGGTATACTTTTCTCCTAGGTATTGCAGCAATGGTTGTAGGTGTGAAAGCCAGCCATAAGTCACTTTTTTCAGTGCCTTTGTAATTTCCAAGGGTCACTAAATGAATGGCTGTAAGTTGAGGACTACCTATATATAAATATTATTTGAGAAAGATGGGGCTACCCATGTTCAGAAGATTTTTTTTTTACACAGCAGCACTATTACTTCGTATTTTTTTTTAAAAAAGAGGCATTTTTCATATTGTTCATCAAGCAAGCAAGCTAGCATTATACAGTAAAATGCACCTGCAAAAATTATAGCAATTCATCGTTTGCCGTCTATACTGGTTTTCTCATAGCCATAACAATTTCAGAGTTTTGTTACAAAGGAAAAACAAAAATATACTAATCCTCACAGCATCAACGGTCTTAACATTTTCTCCAGGCTTTGCTCTCCATAATAATATATAGCGACCATGATCGAAAGTCAGGGAACTTAGCTAAGTCATTCTATATACCACTTGGAAGTACTGTGCTAATTTACCCCAAATTAGTGATTTGGAAATGGCTATTTCCTGGAATAAGTAAAATAATAGTGCAAAATCTATGAAAATCCCTCTTCTGGCATCACACCAGGAGTCGCGAACTAAAGGCCTTCCAAATACTGCTAAATTACATTTTATAGCTCAGCTGTTTCTAGATGGTTATAAGTTCTCCATCTGTTAACAACAGGACTTAAAGATCTTAATATGCAACCACAAGCTATTTACATAGAAACAACCGACAAAGAACAATTTCAGATCAGGCTCAGATCTCTCCTCCCGCTGTTTCGAAGTGCAGATAGATAAGCATTTAAAGACAAATCCTTAAAACAGACTTGATTCCATTTTTCCTCTACACGCCCTATCCTGAGTAAGTGTACTATGTATACAGATGCATTATGTGTGTTACTATAACAATGTTTTAGAAATGCAAATATTAAACTATTATAGGTAGTCCTCAACTTCTGACCCCAATTGTGTCCAACATTTCCACTGCTAAGCAAGGTAGTTGATAAGTGAGCTTTGCCCCATTTTATGACCTTTTTTGCCACAGTTGTTAACTGAATCACTGCAAGTGTTAAGTGAATCATTATAAACCTAGCTCCCCCCAATGCTTCTCGAAAGGGGGCTGGGAAGGTTACTTGCGGGACCGTCTTCTGCCTCATGAATCCCAGCGACCGGTCAGGGCGCATAGGGTTGGCCTCCTACGGGTCCTGTCTGTTAGACAGTGTCGTCTGGCGGGGCCTAGGGCTAGGGCCTTCTCCGTTGCTGCCCCAGCCCTCTGGAACCAGCTTCCCTCAGAGGTTCGTATGGCTCCCTCCCTCCTAGCTTTCCGGAAAGCACTAAAGACACATCTATGCCGACAGGCTTGGGGCATATGAGCTGTGCTCTGCCCCTCGGCCCTAGGAGTGTCCCTCCATCAACGACTGTGAGTTGAATGTGTTTGTAATGTTGTGTGAATGATATTAATTTTTAAATTTTTAAATTAATTGTGTTTTTTAATTGTGTTGTTGTTGTGAGCCGCCCTGAGTCTTGTGAGAGGGGCGGCATATAAATAAAATAAATAAATAAATAAATAAAATAAATGGTGGGTACATGATTCCCCCCCCCAGATAGGACAGCAACTGTCATAAATACAAGTCAGTTGTTAAGGGTCCGAATTTTGATCACATGACGATGTGGATTCTGCACTAGTAATAAGTGTGAAAACTGGTCATCAGTTATTTCTTTTCACTGCAGTTGCAATTTTGAACAATCACTAAACAAATGGTTGCAAAACGAGGACTGCCTGTACTAGCAACTGCCTCAACAAAAGACAATTTTACCAATCAGGAATATGTAGACATGCCTAGTTTTCTTATTTTATTATTATTATTATTATTATTATTATTTAACTGCTATGGCTTAGTTCCTTAACTTAAAAAAATGTGACGGGGTAAAATAATTTTTCAGGCTATTTTGCTCTTCACTCATCTTGGATATTGATGTTTTTTTCACTATGGGGAAGACTGCTGTAGTCTGGAAATAAATATTAAGCAATTAATGTTGATTGTCTTCCAAGTCTACAGGACAAAGCCCCGATAAAATGCACGGGCCTAATTAGTTGATCAATTAGTTGCTACGATGAATGCAAATGCACACACAAATTAACATCTCCCAGCTAAGGACACTTAAATCGCTCAAACTAAATGAAGATTTATACTGAGCCTTAAACTTAGCTCACTGTTTTCTTTACTATTAATAGATGCCACGACAATGATCTTATTGGGCTCATTTATGGTTTGTTAGATGGTTGAAAAAAGCTGTACGTATCTGTTCATATCTAAATAGAGAGCAGTAGTATTGGTTGCTTCAGAATATCGCCCAAAAATATTAAAAGGACGTTTTTTTTTAAACTAGACACCATCCCTTCTCAAAGTAAAATCATATTCAGTGTAATTCCTGCTCTGAGACAGCACATCGTAGCCTACATGTTCTTCAAGTACTTTCCCAATGTTTCCTTATATTCAGTTGAACCCTCCAAGGAGATGATGCAATTGCATCTAAGGCTATTTATTCCACTGCTGAGCTGTCATTATTATAATGGCATGGGGCCAGGTTACCTATGGAACCGTATCTGTGTCGTTACATCAGCCTGTCTCACCTGGTTAGGCAGAGAAGGTATATTGCAGGCCCCAGAATTTCAACTGGCAGGGCCAAGGAAGGGAGACTCCTCTGCCGTTGCCCTGTGAACATTCTCCTCCCCCCACCCCAGAGATGAGGTGGGACCCCCTCTTCTGGCCTTCCAGAAAAGCATGAAAACATGACTCTGCAGCCTCTGTTCCCTATGCCAGGGGTCTCCAACCTTGACAACTTTACGATTTGTGGACTTCAACTCCCAGAATTCCTCGGCCAGCTATGCACATACTACATGGGAGCTGTGATAATAAAAGTAGCCCTCAACTTACAACCATTTGTTCAATGACTGTTTGAAGTTACAACTGCACTGAAAAAAAATGTGACTTATGACCATTTTTCACACTTACGACTGTTGAAGCATCCCCATGGTCATGTGATCAAAATTCGAGTGCGTGGCAACTCACTCGTACTTATGACGGTTGCAGTGTCCCGGGGTCACGGGATCCCCTTTTGCGATCTTCTGACAAACAAAGCCAATGGGGGAGCCAGATTCACTTAACAATCGTGCTACTAACTTAACTATCGTAGTAATTCATTTAACAAATGTGGCGAGAAAGGTTGTAAAAAGGGGAAAACTCATTTAACAATTGTCTTGCTCAGCAATGGACATTTTGGGCTCAGTTGTGGTCATAAGTCAAGGACTACCGGTATTACAAAACTAGGAATCAAAAACCTGCAATCTCTATTTATTCTGTACCTAAATACAGATACCGGATACAATCTTTATTATCTTTAATTTTCCCTCTCTCGTCTGAGTCAGGGGTAGGCAACCTTGGCTCTTTTATGACTGGTGGACTTCAACTCCCAGAATTCCTGAGCTAGCATGGCTCAGCTTGGAAACCTCTCCCTTTCCCCTCAGCATGGCTGGCTCAGGAATTCTGGGAGTTGAAGTCCACGAGTCATAAAGCGGCCTAGGGCAGGGGTAGGCAACCTTGGCTCTTTTATGACTGGTGGACTTCAACTCCCAGAATTCCTGAGCTAGCATGGCTCAGTTTGGAAACCTCTCCCTTTCCCCTCAGCACGGCTGGCTCAGGAATTCTGGGAGTTGAAGTCCACCAGTCATAAAAGAGCCAAGGTTGCCTAGCCCTGGTCTGAGTTATGCCTGACTCGATGCCTTCCAGTCATGTAATTTAATTTAACTTTGCATTCTCATTTTGTAAGAAAACGTTACCCTGCTAATAAAGCTATTTTCTCCCATGGTGGCTACAGATTGCTCTATTGCAGAGGTTCTCAACCTGTGGGTCACGACCCCATTTGGGGTCGAACGACCATTTCACGGGGGTCGCCAAACAACGCAGTCCGCCATTTCCCCCCCTTTTCCTTAGCTGTGCTACTCCCTCTTATTCTATTGGCTTTTGAAGGCCAATAGAATGGACTCTCTTGAATAGAGTCTAATTCTATTGGCTTTCAAAAGCCAATAGGAATTGTCCAGGCTGTCTCTGCCCTGCTGAGCCTGCCAAAAAGTCCCAGTCTGCAAACGGTGCTGCAAGTTGTCTGCAGCAAAGGCGAGCTCTCCGGAAGTTTCCACCCCTCCCTGCTGATCAACTACTAAAACTGTAAGTAAAAGAGGGCCAGGGGTGGGAGGTGGGAGGCTGGCAGGCGCAGGAAGGGTTTTTATCACGCGTGGGGCCCGGCGGGTTTTACCTCCCTTGGGTTGGGCCAGCTGGTGGCCCAGCCCGTGGTCGCCCTGTGCCGTCACTGCTGCGGCCGCCCAGGAGCGCCTGGGCCTGGCTGCCGCCGCCCCGAAGGTTGAGAACCGCTGCTCTATTGCCTGTAGATGGAAATGAAGCCATTTTAAAGCAAAGGGTCTCATTAATACCTTTAGTCACAGAAGCTTCTGACTCAGAAACCGGATCTGCTTTTTCTTCTCCATTCGATTCATCAACCTCTGTTACAGTTGTTAGTTCAGGTTCACTTTTATAAAGCCGATAATCAGGACCCTAGAAACGAACCAGAACACAAACATAGTAGATTCATTCTCCAAAGGAATTTCCTGTCACATATGACAAAAATTTGTATCAAAATCTGAAGCTCTGCTTCAGAAAAAGTCAAATTGTTCTAATTTCCTATGGAATAATCCCTAAACATTTTTTTCATTTTTATTTTTGAGCCTTTTCCTTGCCTTATCATTTAAAAAGCTTTAAAACTCTGTCCTCTCTCCAATTTCTTTTCTCTTCAAATATAAATCATATACTCCCTGTAGCAGGGAGTTTTCTGTCATGATTTTTTTTTTTAACTTTGGAAAACCCCATCTGCATGACTGGTTTTGAATAAATGGCAATAAAAACACATGCCAATAAAAATGGTAAGTTTCAACACTTACTGTATACTCAATAGAACAGAGCAAAAATCTTGTTCTAACAGTGTGAAATGACAAGTCTTTTTTTTTTGAACCTAACACAAACTTGCAACCAATCTGAGTCAAGTGAGACATTTATATTCACACAACATTGGGGGGGGGAATCCCACCCCAAAACAAAAATCAGAAATGGCAAATATGAATAATGTCCTTGAAAAAAATGAAACAAAAAGACGAAGCTGAGAAAAGGGAAAGCAACATAAAATTAGTGGAATGTCAATCACATAAAATGGCAACTGTGCGGGAGAGGAGACGGGAAGGGTACAAAATGGTGGACAATGTGGCAATGGGGGCCACTTACAGAGTAAGCTCCATTTCTTTGGTAGCCTTGAACTTGATGAATCTTCCTGTCTTCAGGCAGATGGACGGGGCCCCTGCTATAACAGAGCAAGGAGCTGCTATCACTGGGCAGAGGGGGGATTATGGGAAGCTGCTCTGCAAAGTCATAGGACCGAGGGAGTGGAGGACGAGGTGGGACTACTTCCTCTTCCTAAAGATTGCAGAACAGTCACCTGATTTAGATGTGCTCATCTTTCACAAGGGTTACACAACTACGTTCAAATATTTCACAGCAGTTACAAGACAGTTTGGAATTAAGAGGGAAGCTGCTGTCGCCCGAAGGATAGACTGGAAAATCTCAATGACGTCAGTTAGATACACAAAGGTGTACACAACTCTTCTTTTTTGTTTTCTGAGGTTTTCGCGGGTGTTTGTATGTAGGTCTTTGGTTATTCGGGTTTTCTCCTAGAAGCACGAAGCCGAAAACACCAGCCTGAAGATGATGAATGGGACTTCGTCGAAATGTCGCCAAGACACTTCCAATTTTACGCGGGAGAAAACCCGAATAACCAAAGACCAACTCTTCTTTTCTTTCCATAACACACCTGGGTACCGTTTAAAAATATGCGTTAGTTCCCCCACCAACCTCAAGCAAATGAAAGAACTTTATCTAGGAGAAAAATACAGGTAGTCCTCGACTTAAAAACAGTTTGTTTAGTCAGTGACTGTTCAAAGTTACAACAGCACTGACAGTTTTTGACACTTAACGACCGTTGCAGCATCCCCAGGGTCACGTGAACAAAATTCAGATGCTTGGCAACTGACTCATATTTATGAGGATTGCAGTGTCCCGGGGTCACGTGATCCCTTTCTGTGACCTTCTGACAAGCCAAGTCCATGAGGAAGCCAGATTCCCTTAACAACCATGCTCCTAACTCAGTGGTGGAGAACCTATGGCAGGGGTGCCAGAGGCGGCACTCAGAGCCCTATCTGTGGGCACATGCGCCGTCGCCCCAGTCCTAGGCCTTCAGCTGGGTTTTATAAAACCTTTTCGCTTTAGGCTTCCACTGCCGTGTGCAAAAAAAAAAAAAAGGTTCAATCAATCAGTCAATTTCAACTTCTCGTGGAAAAAAAAAAGCTCTTGCAAAGTTGGAATTGATTGATTAATGGGCCACACCCACCCGGCACCCGACGATGCATAAGTGGGTTTTGGGTTGCTGTTTGGGCACTCGGTCTCTAAAAGGTTCGCCATCACTGTCCTAACTTATCAACTGCCATGATTCACTTAACAAATGTGGTAAGAAAGGTTGTAAAATGGGGCAAAATTCACATAACAAATATCTTCCTTAGTAACATAAATTTGGGGCTCACTTGTGCTTGAAAGTTGAGGACTACCTGCAGCTCTTTACATAAAGGATTATTCTTTTTCCTCTCCTATGAATTTATTTACATTTTTTGCTTCATTTTATGCATTGATATATTTATTTATTTATTTATTTATTTATTTTATTATTTAGTACTTAGATTTCTATGCCGCCCTATTTCAAGAACTCAGGGCGGCTCACAACATAGATACTAACATGTAGAAATCTAATATATAAAAAACGTAGTAAAACCCCTCAATTAAAAGACCAATAATCCAAAACAGACATACAACAGACATACACTGGCTGGGGCCAGATGTTAGCTGCCCCAGGCCTGTCGGCAAAGATGAGTCTTCAGCAATTTGCGAAAGGCGGAGAGGGTGGGGGCAATAGGGATCTCCGGGGGGAGTTGATTCCAGAGGGCCGGGGTTGCAACAGAGAAGGCTCTTTCCCTAGGCCCCGCCAGGCGACACTGGCCGACTCTGTGGGCCCTAACCGGTCGCTGGGTTTCGTGGGGCAGCAGACGGTCCCGTATATCCCTATGCATATCAATGTTTAAATGTAGCTTTATTCACCAGGTGTGAATAAATTCACCAAGGAATCATGAAATATTTCCCATTTAATTTGTCCAGTTTTTTAAATACTTTGATACCAATGTAGTTGACAATGTCCTTTTAAAGCAACTGTGTCTTGATATTCCACTCATACTAGAGATAGCAATCGCATTCAGCTTCGTACATTTAATTAAACTGTTGTTTCAAGTGCTAATTATATGAGGCTGCAGATACACACACATATTTTTGTATGATGTGTGTGTGTGTGATGAGGGACCAAAAAAAAATCAATATTCAAATGTATATACAGAATAAGTATAA
This sequence comes from Bothrops alternatus, assembly GCA_034064705.1. Taxonomy (NCBI): domain Eukaryota; kingdom Metazoa; phylum Chordata; class Lepidosauria; order Squamata; family Viperidae; genus Bothrops; species Bothrops alternatus. The sequence goes on along the minus strand of JARGCV010000124.1, from coordinate 43,192,159 downwards.
TCTGAATGCTTAGCCTTTAAATGCACCCCACCTATAAATATCTTATTGAAACATGAAATATACTCATAAGTGGAGAAATAGGAAATTGGAAATTAAATAGCTTCTATGGAATCTTAAAAAAAGTAGAAAAAGAAAAACATACCTCATTTTTATACTTTGGTGAAAAGGTCTTTGATGCTATGATACCTATTTAAAAATAAAGCAGAATGTTTAGCTTATCATAAATTAATAGTTAAAAATTATGGTTGCAGTAGCACAGATTTGCAGTGATTTAGAATTTCTATTATTTTCTTTTCGGTCTTGGGAAGTAAAATTGCATTTAATCAAACAAAATAAGAACAGCATTTATTCATTGTTCAGGCTTCTCTGCTAGTCCCATAGATCTGCCAGACGTCAATATGCTAATTTACCTGCCTCCGTGGTGCTGTTTCTTTGCTGCTTATGTTTACTCAAACCTTCCATTACATCCTGAATTCGCCAAAGCTCTTTTTGAATCTGAGCACGCTGTATTCCAGCCGATTCACTCTGCCAGAGATAAAAGTTAGCGATGAGGCACCATGCTTTTAATGCATCCAATTATTTTCAACTAGTATCATGCACCCTTTTATGTTCTGTTCTGAATCTACTGATATTTTCCTGGACCTAATCAAAAGGCTATTTGCTGGCTTCTCTCAAGATAACCAAACTCTCAAGATAGTTACTGCTGCAATAGTTGGCACATGTAATTATGGAATAGCAAGTTCTGCCCGGTTGAAATTGTGCACAACATATGAGATGTGCACAGCAAAGGTAATGGTAGTAATGCAGCTCAGATTAAATGATCCAGAGCTCTGTTGTCTAGTGGGACTCTGGATAAGTAATCAAAGAAGGAGGGAAAGAAACAGGTCCAGCCTTAAAACCTGAGTTGACAAGGGCATTCTCTGGCCCTCAAACCCTACCCAGCTGGATCTTCTAAAGAACATATTTTATTAGTGGTAGGTAATTATGGGCTCAAGAATGATTCTATCCCTGGTTTTTAAAGACTTCTGGATCATCACCAGAGTGGGAGCCAAATGGATCATATACCGATACCATTCGCTAAATTTTTCTGTAACGCTACCCTTGTGAACCATTGGTCCTTCCACTATGTTCATACAATGCTTCGTATGTTTAAAACAGCGGTTCTCAACCTTTTCCGGGGCTTGACCCCGGCCCGCGCCACGCAAGCATGGCGTGACCCCGGCCCACATCGCGCATGCGCGGCGCAACAGGGCGCATCGCGCATGTGCGGCGCAACGGCCCACATCGCAATAGGGGGGAAAAAAGGCCAACCAAAAGAAAAAAAAATTGGCGGACTGCGGTGCTTGGCAACCCCCGTGAAATGGTCGTTCGACCCCAAATGGGGTCGCGACCCACAGGTTGAGAACCGCTGGTTTAAAACTTTCCAATTTTCTTTCTCTTTTTTTCAGAATCACATCAACTCCATCTAGTCTTCCCCTTCCTGCCGATTGATTCTCTCTTCCTCCCTTTGTTCTTCTGCAAGCTGATCTCCATTCCTTCAAGATGTAATGGGTATGTGGGAATGACTTTGGGAGACCAAGGGAAGAGATGCTGCTCAGGGACTTGCAAGCTTCTGTTAACCTAGCTTTACAATAAATTAGAATTAGTCTGGTCTACCAGGTAAGGCTGACATCAGTCTTGCAAGTCTGAAAGTACAATTTTCCCGCTGTCACCATTACAGCCAGATAATATAGGGAGAGCCTTTCCTGAGCCTCTTGCTCTACCCATTATGCAGCTGTGGGCTCTGCTCCCTCTTATCTGGCAATTCCTAATTGGTGTCTCTTTGCCTGTTCTGCCCAGGTCATTCCCATATACTCTTACACAATAGGACTGAATTACTTCAATGCCCTTTTGTTCTTTTTTGCATTCAGTCCAACATTCATTCGGCACTCATTCATTCTTGTTTACATCTCCTCTAGTTCTATCACATATACTTCTCAAGTTGTCTTATTTGCACAACATTCAATCTTTGTGTTTCTATGGACCTATTACAAAGCAGGCAGGATGCTCTTACAGAAGCCACTGCCACATTTTTTTTTAAAGTCATTCCTCACAACAAGATTGCATGCCATTCATTACCACTTATTTCTACTTCTTAAAATTTCCCCATCTGTAATAGTGCTATGTACAGGGTTTTAAATGACTTCCACACCCGCCTTGGTGGTAGAACAGTGTTTCTCAACCTTGACAATTTTAAGGCATGTGGACTTCAACTCCCAGAATTCCACAGCCAGCGATGCTGGCTGTGGAATTCTGGGAGTTGAAGTCCACATGCCTTAAAATTGTCAAGGTTGAGAAACACTGTGGTAGAAGGTGGTGTGGTGGAATTTCTGTTTTTAATAGTGTACATTCTATGTGGTATTTTCGGCGACACTGACCATCAGGAGGCACCCCATGATTGGGTTTGTCCTTATTAGGATTATTCAGATGGGGATAACTGGGTATTTACCCGATGGGATTCAAGCTCTTTGCCATTATCCACATTTACTAACCACCCAGCAGTTTGGTAAGTCATGTGAAATCCCATAAATGGGGCATGATATAATAAGTTAATACCTGTTACCTCTCTTCTGTGGGAGTTAAAGCAAAAGAGTCTGATAGCTCTTGCTAAGCTGCTAAAAAGCTCCTGGATACTCCGAAACCCAATGCACTCTATGCAGACACCTAAAGTGTGAAGGTCTGCAAGTTAAATTTTCAGGTAGATGTTTGAATTCCAAAGGAGAACATCTAGCTACCTACAACTTAAGACAGAGGTCCCCAACCTTTTGGACACCAGGGACTGGTTCTGTGGAGAGGGATTTTTCCGTGGACCAGAGGGGGCGTGGTTATGTGTGTTGCCTGCATCCCATGGATGGGGCTTTGCTTATTTGTGTGGACTGGCTGCTGGCATGCCGCAGCCTGGTACTGGTCCATGGACCAGGGGTTGGGGACCCTTGCCTTAAGAATGCCAATCAGGACAAAACATGTCCTGCGATGCCCACTACTGACCAAAAACTGAATATACACTGCAAAAATAGAGAACCTGACCTTAATAAATATTGACCAAGATAAATACATAATCATCTTGCTCTAGTTTTTCACCATTTATATATAACTTGCAATCTTTCTACCATTTTCCCTCTGAATCCAATTATTATGGTCTCTGAAAAAGAATAAATTTATAAATCAATAGTCCTCATTGCACCATACTGTTCGATATAAGCTGCAAATCATTATGATCTCAGCCAACAAGACAGTTATAGCCTGTTTACAATTTTCAATCAACATGCCTTACTGTCATCGCAAACTTTATTCATTTAGCCATTAAACTAAAGGGACATCCCAGCCCTGTCTTGAAATATTTTTAAAAATTCTAATTATTCTCATGCATGTTTTACTTACACCACATGCTGCTGCTTAACTCAGCAACCAACCTTTAACTTCATTCTTGTGCAAAACATTCCACAATTCAAGCCTAAACACTTTAATTACAGACATTTTCTAAACCAATGAATGTACAATAAGCATTCTTTCTCAAACTCAGATATTTCTCAATAAAAGCAAAGATGAGGTTTACAAACTCCCTACCTAGCATAAAGCAATATCTAGAAATTACCAAATGTTATTTTTTGTCACCACCTCTACCCTTTCAATCAAGTATTCTTGCCAAATGCTTAATAAAATAATTCCCCTCCAGGTTTTTCATTCACTCTTGTTCTTTTTTCTTTTATAGAGGAACAATGACAGCTTCCTTCCAAGGAAACATGCACATGTTTTTCCATCTCTTCAATTTTACTATTATTTCAGCCATATCATTTTTTCAACGTTTTCACGCCATTTATAATTTCCTTTTCATTCTTTCTTTAATGCTATTGTCTATAGTATTAATTTCAATTATACTCTTCAATATATTATCGTTCTGACACAAATCTCTACAACATCCCTTTCAGAATTCCCTCGTGTCATTTTCATCCTGTATCATTCAACCTCTTTTATTTTTAATTCCATTCACTCAGAGCTTTTCTAATTAATCCTTCTACTGTTTTTTCCCCCCAAAACAACACTCTGTTTAAATAGTCATCTTTTCTATAATCCATTGTAGAAAACACCTAGCATATACTTGCTAAGTCCAAAATAGTATTTGTGATTTACATAATTAGTATTTTCTCCTGGTGATTCTGGCTGGCTTACAGAAATAAAACCCCAGTGCAAAACCCATTAACCTCCCGCCCCCTGCTAACATTGGAACAACAACAACAACAATAATAATAAAGTTGAAAGGGACCTGATCCATATCATCCCGGGGTTTCCAGACCTGCTGGCAAAACCATGGCTTCAGGGCCTTTTGAAAGAGTGTCATGGGGGGGGGGCAATCTTATGTCCACAGGGATGATGCTATCACAGAGAAGGCCCTTCTTCTTGGCCCCACTATGTGGATCTCCTTAGGAGAGGGGACTTATTAACATCCCTTGTCTCCCTGCTCTGAGGGGATTTGACTGGGAGAAGATGGTGCTTCAAATAACCTGCTCCCAGGCCATGTAGGGAGCTACCGATCATAAAAACCTATACCCAAAAAATGCTATGGAACCAAGTTGATATTCTGGTCGCACCTGAACCTCGCCTGTCCGTTCCAGCTGCTCCTGCATGTGGTTCTTTGTGATTGTTACATCATATTCTAGTTTGTCGTATTCTCTCCAAGCTCTCTCGAGTTCCTGAAAACAAATGTACATACATATATAAAATATATTTGGGGTGGCTTGCCACAAAGATGCCTACATACTTTACAAATCCAAGGACCGTACTCTGTTAAGAAGTAATGCAACATCTGATTTATCGACATTCAGTTAACACTGACACTTAGATCACGTTCCATTGCTAGAAATTTTGCCACTAGTGATCTAAAATAGGAAACTTGATAGCCATATTTAAGTGGCATGTGGGCCACATTTTAGGTGGAAGATCATCTGAAAATAATTCTTTCCCTTGCTCAGATTTACTAACGTGCATCCATGTTGGCATTTCAGCTGCCTGGCTAATTGAGCAAGACCTTGGCATTTCCAGGGACATGTCAAGGTCCAGAGGGAGCCTCACCCCCACCACCCAGGCCCTTACCTTACAAAACCAAATACTGTGACGAAGTGAGGGTGGGTGGGTACATAGGAGAAAAGGAGATAAGCAGACAGAGCAAACACTGAGCAGACAGGGAAGCAGGAGGCAACATCTGGAGACTGATAGCTATTCCATGAAGGCAAGAGAGCTATCAATCAACTGCCAGGCCCACAAACTAGACCACAAACACAAGCAGCACATCCTGTTGGTATTTCTGGTAGGAGCCGGGCTTTGGAGCTCAGCTGGAGTGTTCAAAAGCAGCTCTGCTTTTAAGTGCAGAACAGAGCTTGGAGGTTGACCTTGACAGCAACCAGAATAGAAGCAACCTCACTGAGGTAGCACCTCCTCCTAACTGGTGCCAGAACTTTTGAGAGGGAGCAAAGATTGTATGTTATTTTAGAGATTTTAAAACTTTTGTTTGGACTGAGTATTAAAGAACAGAGCATTGAAGACAATGTAAACTTTCAAGGCCTAGAAGGGTGAAGTTAACCTGGAGCAATTGTCTGTTGTTGGGGAAGGTGTGTGTGGCAACGAAGTAGTGTACACAGAGGTGTTACACTGTGAGGTGTCCAGTCCTTGCAAAGCAAAGAAGCCTCACAAAATAGATCAATACTTTATAAATGGTAAACAATAATGAGAGCAAGCTAAGTGGCTTTGAGCCAGTCATTCTCCCTCAGCCCAACCCACCTCACAGGGTTGTTTGTTGTTGTGGGGAAAATAGGAGGAAGAAGGTGTATTGGATATGTTCAGTGCCTTGAATCAGTTGTAAAAGTAATAAAAGTGGGACACAAATAAATAATAAATAATTTAATATACATTTCATTAGAAGAAATATGAGAAGGGCCCGCCATCTTTTGAAATGGCTGACAACTCGACTCTTCAAGGGGAAATAAGTCTGCCCAGTTTCCTTTATTTATTAGAAACTAAATTTTTTTATATTATTTATTGTAAATGGTAAAATACGAAACAGGAAAAACAAACAAAACTAGTATTTTAATTTGAAAAAGAAACTGCAGTACCACTGATGAAGAGGGAAGCCCGCTGTTGACTTTCTCTATTGTCACCGGCTCTGTTTCTTGGATTTACTGGGTTGTATTTAGTATCAGTTTAGTGAATTCATGGAAGGAGATCCAAGAGAATAGTTGGTGCAAGCTTCTTTTGCTCAGTTCTGACCCTTCCATTACTTGCCATGACTAATGATTGCCTGCTTGTTCTTTAGTATGGCATAAGTCTTAAAGAGATTTTAATGTGGATAGTTCTTCTAAAAGTGTCCTGTCACTTGCTGCTTGGATACAGTTCATTTGTCAGCGGATTTATAGCTATATTAGTTAGAACCACTGATCTGGGGCTGACGTCTGGTGACCATATGGACAAATCCTGACTTGTTCCTATAGATGACAATCTATAGCAATTCCAGGTGCATTACAATAATATTTCTAATCCAATCCATTCCCCTGTAATCATTGTGTTGACCCATCCTCTCCTCCTCTCAATTTTGCAATGTATTTAGTTGTATTTTCCTAGTGCAACCCCAGCATGTTATTATGTGCACAAATAATAAGCTTCTACTTCCTTGTTAATTGTTGCCTTAAAGCAGTGTTTCTCAACCTTGACAATTTTAAGGCATGTGGACTTCAACTCCCAGAATTCCACAGCCAGCATCGCTGGCTGTGGAATTCTGGGAGTTGAAGTCCACATGCCTTAAAATTGTCAAGGTTGAGAAACACTGCCTTAAAGGCTTGTTCTGGATTGACTTATTTGGTTCTTCCTGAACTCCATTATACTCTTAGTACCCACTTCCAAATCAATCATTCAAAGACAATAATTATCCTTTGTTTTTCCCAAATGTCCATCATTCATGGTATTTATTATCATTGGGAAAAGCACTGCTTTAACTATTCTGGTCTTTGTGTGCCGAAGTATGCATAAGTCATAAACTTGTCTATGTTTGCCACTGTCTCCTTGAATAAGATTAATCTGCTGTTTACGTCTCCTACACGTGGTACCTTTTTCTATTCTAGAGTTTAAGAAAATAAAAGTGTCTACCATTCTCATTTCTTGGCAATCATTGTGAATTTACAAGTGAGGTTACTGTCAACTTGAAATTTTAGATTAACCCAGACTTTCCGTTTTCCTGTTTTACTCCCCTAACGAGCATTTCGGCAACTAGTAATGTGCATAAGTTGGAACTGAATGTTTTGGAGAACTCTGAAATCTTCTGTTTCCCTCTCTGAACCCTCGCCAAATATCGTCCAAATGATGCCGTTCTTCAGGCATGTCTATGGTCTCTGGATGTAAGTTACCACTTTCACTTGGTGATTATAATTTCAGAAACTGGTCTGGAGAAGATTCAGCATGAACTGGGGTGGGGTGGGGGGAAAGGAAGAGGAAGAGGAAGAGGAAGAGGAGAGAGATGGGAACAAACATCCAATAGTTCTCCCAAACATTTTGCTCCAGAATCAACAAAACTTGTGTATTTTATTTTCAAGGGACAAAAGGTGTCATCTGTGTATCTCTAATACTTTGTGTTTCACCCTGTGATTTTGTTTCCAGCTGCAATCTCTTCCGATGTTGTCATTTTTCTAAAACTTTTGCCAAGTAAGTTAATCATAAATGATGACAAAACACCTCATTGTTTCACTCCTTCTCCTACACTGAATTCCCCAAATTTGGTTCTTACAGTAGCTTCTTGTTTATTTTGAACTTTGCTCAAAAGAATAATCACGTAGCTTGGCATGCCTATTAGCCTTAATGCATTCCACATTTTGGCTTGCTCTACCTGATCAAAGCCTTCCTTTAGACAATAAAGCAGAAGGAAACCTCCCTAAATTATTTTGCCCTCTTCGTTATCCACATTAGCTGCCTAACCTTAGGTTACCCTGCCTTTTCTGAAAATCGTCTTCAATGAAGCCTCTGTTTTCTCCTCTCTCCCAAACACAGAGATGATAGTACAAGGCTTTTGCAGTACGGCTGTAACATATATTGTACTGTTACAAGATACTGTACGACTGTTACGGATACTGTACTACCAGTGCTAAACGGGGGCTAGTGCAAATGTTATTTTTTTAGTGTATGGCAAAATGTTAAAAAGGACATCACAACTGCATTCTCAATGAACAAATATGAAATATATTTATAGAATAAATATGTATTCCTTTTACAAACCCAAAGGTAGACTATTTCATTTCATTTCATTTCTTAAACTTATATGCCGCCCTTCTCCCAAGACTCAGGGCAGCTCACAACAAGAATACAAGTATAAAAAGCATAACATAAATCAATTAAAATTACTAATTTACAGTATAAAAACTAGGTAATTTATTTCACTCATACCACACACCAACACAGTCAAAGGCCCAGGGGCAGAGTACAGCTCACATGCCTCAACCCTGTCTGCATAAATGAGTTTTCAACAGTTTTCGGAAAGCTAGGAGGGAGGAAGCAGTACGAACCTCTGAGGGAAGCTGGTTCCAGAGTGCTGGGGCAGCAACAGAGAAGGCCCTAACCCTAGGCCCCACCAGATGACATTGTCTGACAGACGGGACCCGTAGGAGGCCAACCCTATGCGCCCTAACCGGTCGCTGGGATTCATGAGGCAGAATATAAATATTTATATTTATATAGTCAGTACATGATCTAAAGGTAGACTATTTATATTTATATAGTCAGTACATGATGAAATTTTGCCCTCAAAGGGCACTGTTTCACAATATGTCACACTATTGTCTGTTTTTTCACAATATGTCACACTATTGTTTGTTTTGGAGCACCAGAGCTACATTTTGAGGAGGAGAGGTTTCTCTATTTATGGAGGACACTAGTGCACTTGCCATGTTGCGTCCTAACCCTGTTGAGGATTGACAAGGTCTTCCAGGGTAAATTGAATCCTTTGGTTTTAGCTGTAACACAGAGAACGTGCAAAAGTAATACCAAAAGAAACATTTGTTCCTACATCAACACTACCATGTATTTGATATTTTTAAAAGTAAACCGCAGTTCTTTCAGAGGCATGAAGAAGAAGAGATGGTGGACTTTGGCTAGTCCAGCCAACTGTCAAGAACATTAATTGGGATTCCTGCACTGAATAGGGACTAAGACTCAGTGGCCTAGGAGGTCGCTTCTAACTCTATGATTCTATAGCTGTAGGTAAGTCTCTATCTTCGAGATGAATTGAGTTGAGGTAGTAAATATGGATGTTTGAAACATTTTGAGTCTGGACCAAAGAGAAACATTCTGTGGCTGAAAGTGCTCCCCATCCTTCGTAGGAAAAAAAAATCAGTAGTTTTAATTTCTTAATTTATGAATATTTGACATAGGTGAGTAGGGACACCAACATTTACTGTTAATAAGCATTTCATATGTTTAATATATTGCCTGAAAAAAACCTGAGTATAATCGAAAGCCAGTATTTCTCAACCTTGGTAACTTGAAGATGTGTGGACTTCAACTCCCAGTATTCCCCCAACCAGCAATTCCAGACAATATTCTGGAAAAACAGCATTTAGATTTTTTCACAGTACCCTTTAGGTCAGGAGTCCCCAACCTCTGGGCCGTGGGCCGGTACTGGCTGGCGAGTGCGTGCATGTGTGGACACACCCTCCCCACTCATGCTACTGCCACCGCGCGGGTGCTAGTGGCCCCGTTTATGCATGCACGTGGGTGCTAGTGTCGCCGCCAGTGTCACGCAGGTGCCAGCGCCACCAGCACCACCATGAATGCGCGCAGCCCGCTTGCTTCTGCTGTGCGCATGCCCGTTTTGTGCAAACGCATGTGTACATTTCCCTGCTCCTTCCTTTCCCTCCGGGCCGCCAATGCGGAAAGGTTGGGGAGCTCTGCTCTACGTATTCCACTAAGTCAGGGGTTCTCAACCTTGGCCACTTTAAGACTTGTGGACTTCTACTCCCAGAATTCCTTAGCCAGCAAAGCTGGCTGAGGAATTCTGGGAGTTGAAGTCCACAAGTCTTAAAGTGGCCAAGGTTGAGAACCCCTGCACTAAGTGGAACAGACCTGTGTGCCACAGAGCTGTTTAAAATAGCTGGGACGTTTAATTACAGGTAGTCCTCCACTTACAAAGACAATTGAGCCCAACATTTCTGTGGCTAAGTGAGACATGTGTTAAGTGAGCTTTGCCCCATTTTATGACTTTTCTTGCCACAGTTGTTAAGTGAATCATTGCAATTACTAAGTTAGTAACATAGTTGTTAAGTGAATCTGGCTTCCCCACTGACTTTGCTTGCCAGAAGGTTCCAAAAGGTGATCGCAGGACCCCAGGACACTGCAACAGGCATCAATATTACTTAGTTGTCAGGTGTCTGAATTTTGATCACGTGATGTGGCAGTGGTTGCAAATCCCTTTTTCAGTGCCATTGTAACTTTGGTCACTAAATGAGCTGTTGTAAGTTGAGGACTTACAAAGTAAGTAGGGTAGTAGGCTGTGTTTAAGTCTAGGCATCCAAAATAGGATGTCTAGCACTAGACAGGAGTTTGATAAAAAGCAGCTTGGGGATAATTACGCAGAAACAGTACAGATGGGAATGGCAAGGGATCAGGCTAGGAATCTGATTAATTTTGACTACAGAAACAACAAGCTGAAAGATTTGTGGTGATATATTTCCATGAAATAGCTTTTGAAATGACAACTTGAATAAATATGCCAGCTTGATGACCTCAGGATATTTTAAAATAATTTGTCTGACAGGCAGTGTATATTTTACCATATTTTTTTTAGTTTTTTTAAATAAAGGCATCCCTTTATTCCATAGTAGCAAAATAATTTCCATCCAGACTTCTAAACCTGCTACAGATTCGGCAAATCAAGACAAATCGGCATTTGCAAACATGTAGTAAGAAAAAAAACACATAGACACCTCTACAATAAGAGACATCACTTAACACACCAGCGAGTTTTACTAAGGAAAAATAATGGCATTTTCTTACCGCCGTAGCCCGAGATACTTCTCGACAAGTGCTAAGCAGGCCGTTCTGTAAATCATCCCTCTGTAAGATGACATTTTGTATGGCAGCTGGATTTTCTTCATTCATTTGTATCTCTTGGCTGGCTGATAGCAGAGCTTGCTCAAGTGTGTACTGTGGTAATAAAGAGAATAATTTTTTAATGTTCCGCATCATTGGACTGATTTTCTTTTCACTTCACTTATCAATGTTCTGATAATAAAGCGTGCAAAATAACATAAATCTGGAACAACAAATATAATTATCCTACTTTTTCCTTGTGCAGCTGCTGAAGCTTCTCTTCGAGGGCCTGTACCACTTTATCTTGTTCACATAACCGGCTAAGCTTAGCCTAGTGCAGAAGAAAAGTTGTTGATAATTCGTGCCACTAGCTCTTTTGAAATACTGACTATTGACACAAAGACTCTATACACACATGTGCGTGCAAGGCTGGGGAAAATGTCCAACAGCAGATCTTCACTATTCAATTCAACATCATGCATATGGCTGGAAACAAAAGCTCAAACATCTTTATTAGTCCACTTAAGTACCATACGTTGAACTACTGGTCTCTCTCTCTCTTTGTATGCCACTATAGGCACATGGAAATTAGATTCAAGTCAGGCATATAATGACCTTTATAAGCCCATCAGAAAATCACGATAGATGTATAATGCATTTCTTGATAGAAAACTTGTCCACACAGGAATATATACATTTGAACTAAGAACTCATCAAAAGAATAAACCATGCCCTAAAGCAGTGATGGCAAACCTTTTAGAGACTGAGTGCCCAAAATGCAACCCAAAACCCATTTATTTATCGCCCGATGCCAGGTGGGCGTGGCCCACTGGGTTGGCGTGGCTGTGGTGGTCATGGCAGACTGGGTGGGTGTGGCCACCTTGATGTTGCTCGGGGGGAGGGATGGCTGGGCAGGGTTGGGGGAGATCCAGGGGGTCTCTGGCAGGTGGGGTGGTGGGCAGGAGGCTCATCCTGCAGGGCGAGGTGAGGCAAGGCGAGGCAGGGCAGGGGTGCCATTGTCTCAGGGCAAGGTGAGGCACATGATTTGCAGACAGAATACAATGGTATTTGAAAAGCTCTCTGGGGTCTTTTTGTGTGTGTGGCAACAACAAAAGAGTTCTTTTAAAAACAAGTAAACATGTCCAGGCAGAATAACAACGACATAGAGCTAAACTGCAGGACATATACCACTTAATCCCTGCTGCCTTCTGTTTTGTTTAAAATGGGGTTGCATAAGCTTTTGATTGATGCCAATCCGCCCACTCAATTGGCTCTTCTGCAGTGTGGTAGGGAAGCTCCCTCCCCTCCTGTTATTGGCCCCTGCCCCCCATGGTCATTTTTTAATTAAAAAAAAATCACTAGCGCAACAATAAAAATCTGGGTGTTGTTTTTTTTTAAAAGGTGATACCATATGACATTCTTAATTAAGACCACATGAGAAGGAACAAAATAAAGGGTCCTGTAGTTAAAACTGAGTTGGTAGTGATAACAAAAGAAGAAAATAACCAAGCCAAGGAAGAATTAAAATAGATTACTTTGGAGGTGACCACTAAAGGAAAGAAGCAATTGAGAAATAGCCCAGACATATGCAGTTCAAGATTGTAATAAATAAAAAAAGTGGGGAAACAACAAAACCCATCTCTTTCCTATCACACCATGATTCTCACACAGTTGTAAGTATCCCTTTGCTTAAGAACAAACTTGCTACTTCAAGAAAGACTCTACTTCCTCTCTGGAGGAGATTGAGGAAAGATAATACTTGCCCACCTCCATATCACCCAATAAGATTTGTGGCTGCTGCCTGACACCATCGATCCCCACACACAGAAGCCAGTGAGCACATGGGGTGCAACAGTGTCCATCAGCAGCCACAGCCTGACGGCCCCTCGACTGGCACACTCTGGGGCTCCACAGCCCACCGCCAGCAGTTCAGAGAAGCCACCTCTGAGCTGGATGGACGGCCAACAGCTGAGGCGGCAATGCAGTGGGTTGTGCCTGGGAAAAGGAGAGCATGCGAGGCCAGGAGGGATGGGACGGGGAGGAGGGAAACCAGCGAGTTAGCGGGCGGTTGGTTGAAGAGGGACAGTTACCATCTCTGGAGCATGGCACGCGTGCCCATAGAGAGGGCTCTGAGTGCCACCTCTGGCACGCGTGCCATACGTTTGCCACCACTGCCCTAAAGCAATAAAATCAGTAAACCCTTATAATTCACTGATTTGTAATTGGCTAGAATAATTGCTGCTTTTTTTAAAAAAGGGAAGAGTCCTTTTGATGAGACACCACCCAACTTGGTTCCCACCCAACAGTAGAGGCTAGTGACTAAGATATCATTGACCAATATAGACTATTGGCCACTTGAACTGCTTAGATTACAGGCAGTCCGCAATTTATGAGCATAACTGAACCTGGAGTTATGGCCATAAATCATGCTGGTTGTTAATTGGGCCGTCATGTGACCAACGCGATTGTACAACCTCTTCTCTAGCTGTCATTAAGGGAATCTGCAGATGTTAAGCCAACCCACTGTCCGCAATGGACATTTTTTTTTTTTGGCCAGACACAGGAAGTAAACACTGGTTTTCCTGCAAAAGGCATCGTAAATGGCGGCCATGGGAACATGGGATGCTGTAAATAGCTGTGAATGCAGGACAGCTGTCTAGTAGCCAAAATGAGAACATGTGATCGCAAGGTGCAAGGTTTGTGAGGAAGCCAGAATCCGGGTCATAAGCACTGTTTATTTTTTTTTGAGTACGTTGTAACTTTGAATGGTTTATTTATTTTATTTATTCGGATTTGTATGCCGCTCCTCTCCGACTCGGAGCGGCTTACAACATATATATAAAAACAATTGAACAAATCCGAACAACATTAAAAATACAAACCCCATACATACTAAGCAATTGGCCATAAGTCAAGTGCTACCTTATTATGTTGCTGTTCAGTGTTGTCCTTGAAGATCATATTTTACGCAGGCAAGAATGCCAAAATAAAGCTGCTCTATTTAGAGGAGCTTGGGGAGTATCAGAGCAATGAGCTTTTGACCCAGGGGTCTTCAAACTTGGCCCTTTTATGACTTGTGGACTTCAACTCCCAGAATTCCTCAGCCAGGCACACTGGCTGAGGAATTCTGGGAGTTGAAGTCCACAAGTCATAAAAGGGCCAAGTTTGAAGACCCCTGTTTTAACAGTTACAGGTAGTCCTTGACTTACAACCACAACTGAGCCCAAAATCTCTGTTGCTAAGACAGTTGCTAAATGAATCACTGCAGCTGTTAAGTGAGTAACATGGTTGCAAAGTGAATCTGGATTCCCCCATTGACTTCACTTGTCAGAAGATCACAAAAGGGGATCACATGATCCCGGGACACTGCAACCGTCACAAATATGTCAGTTGCCAAAGGTCCGAATTTTGACCACGTGACCGTGGGGACGCTGCAATAGTCATTAAGCGTGAAAACTGGTCATAAGTCACATTTTCCTGTTGTAACTTTGAATGGTGACTAAATGAACAGTTGTAAGTCAAGGGCTACCTGTACTTCCGGATATACACTGACACATCTTGTTGCTGTGACCTAAATGATCTACCTTAGGTACCTGCAGAAAATATTGTACATTTTTCCTAATGATTCAAATGCACCTCAAAGGTATAACTCAACTCTGCTGCAAAAAGCTGGAAAGAGATATTAGATTGTTCACTTGCGAACACACAACAGTTCTATTTAAAAGAAAAGAAGAAAAAAAATCAATATTCAGAGAGCTAACAATACTTACATCAATATCCAGTTCTTCTGATCTGTATTTGTACAGAGCAGCCCTACTATCATCTTGCGTCAGCTATAACAAGGAAAAACACCGCCATCAAACCACTTCACTAAAATCAAGCAAAACCGTGCATTCCGAAGCGCACATTTAATTAAGCATACATTACTTCAGATCAAAATGTGAAGCACTTAATATGCCTTAATCAACACACACTATGCAAATTCGTTCATAATGGATGCCAAATTTAGATTGTCAGAAAGGAGAACAGTTTTATTCTCGCTGGAAAGCTTCCCCACAGATGGAAACGGAATGGCATGTTATCTGCGAGCTTCAGATAAGATCATAAAATAATCTAAATTTGGTTTTGTTAGCCACTCAAATAAACAAGAACCCCTACGAAGCAAATTAGGAGTACATAAATCAGTGATACCAGAATATGAAGCTCCATCCTGCCTTTCATTTACCTTTCAGGAAAGCTCCGTAAGACTTACTTGAGATGTATAGAAGACGTTATTTTCGGTTACATCTTACAACAATGAAAAACAGAAATACAATTGCCTGTAGATAGGTCCTGGTACTTTTGAGTACATTTCGTTAAGCTTTCTTTTAAAAAGGGCTTCTCATACAACAACAATATGTATAAAAAGATTTCTCTGTCTTGAGAGGGGAGATACACCAGTGGTTCAAAATGTAAGACACTGGATGAATGTAGGAAGTATTGAGCAGATAAGGATTTAGAGAAGCGTTCACTGCTACACAGGGGCAAAATAGCCCATTCTAGATAAACAGTACAGACTGGGAATTTCTAAAAACAAGCAGGAACATTGGTTACATGAGATTTCCCAGCCTAGTTCGACTATAAACCATTGTTCTGATACCTCTTTAGAATATAAACTTCTCAATGGAGTGGCAGCTAGCACAATCAACTGTGGTGTGAAGGAAATTTTCTATGCATTAGATTCAGTCTCACCTCTACATTTTAAGACTGCTGAATTAGCAAGGTTCTTTAAAAAAAATTCTATGGAATGCCATTTGCTGCGGCAAAATCCTTTGAGCAAATCCACACATTGTGCATTAATAAATGGACAGAGGCCCAGTACAGATGTAATGCCCTCATGTGTTTGTGAGCACTTCCCCATTCCTTTCCCCTCTTTAACCATGATCTTATGCTAGGTCTGAATCAGCAGTAAATTAATTTTATAATTAAAAGGAATGTCAGAGTTTTAAACAAATGCTTTAAACAAATTTGTAAGTCTGAGATAAAAGACAAATGAGTTTGGAACAAAAGTACATGAATGGAGATACAATTTTATGGTCAGGAGAGTGGGAGAAGAGAAAGAAAAAATGCCCCAAACACATATGCCTAATTGTTACATCTGTACTGAGGCCATCACAATAAACATTTTACCAAAGTGCTGAATCCTTTACAATATTACTTAAGTTATTAGTTCTCAAAATATCTTTATTTTCACATTCATGCACAGTATTTTTGTGTAGGCAATTAGATTGTAGGCAATCTAATTTTTGTGTAGGCAATTATTGTGTTTAAAACAATAAAACTAGAAAGACAAAGATGAGGCAAGGATTTAGCAATTCAAATATTTCAACCACAGAACAGATCCACGGAAGTTTTTTTTTTTTTTAAGTGTTTCATTTCAAGGCATCTATCCTCATGCAAATGCGCTTGGTGACAATCTGAGAGAATGAACTGTGTATTAAAGCCATATAAATAACTTTGCTTTGAAATGAACATTTAATGAAATGAGCACTGGAAGATGAAAAAGCCACAGCACCTTTAAATTCAGAAAGATTATATATTTTAATTTGGTATGGTATTTAGTACCTTACTTTACAACCCACTTGAATATATTCTACACAATTCACCTTGATAGGAGAAAGAATTGAAGAATGGAAATATATATATTTAATGATAAAACAGATATGCTCAAATATGGTTGATGTAAATCTGGCCAAGTTCTCAAACAGAAAGATATGAATCTTTGGATGAAATATATGTTTTGTCTCCAGCTGTCATTTTTAATGAAGTTATAGACATTTCTGAAACTTACTGGTAATTACCTATTTTTTTAAAATCCTAAAACTGAAGCAAATGCACTGATAATTGCCTAAACGTCTTGGAACAATATAATCCATCTAATTAACACCCGGTGTATCTGAAAACAATGACAATTATCAACAGTACATTCTACCAATCGCACATTTTCAGGAATGCAATTTCAGAAGGAATAATGATTCTTATGTAGCATTTGTCCACAACTTAATAACATGCCACACTTCAATGACACTGAAGTTCACATACTGTGTGCTTTCAAACAAACCATCGTTTTCAGTTAGTTTTTAACTTTAAGCTACACAGTTGATACTACCTATGAATTGAAGCACAGATAGCAATTATATTTTAAATTCAGCTAAAGGCTTGGAATCAGAGGAGATTTCTATTGGCTCCAGAGTATGTAATCTACAGAAAATAAAAAGAAACAACAGTATCCTCAGGTTTTTTTTTTGGTAGCCTGAAAATTATTTTCTAAGGAATAGTGCTGTCAAAGAGTTTTTCATTTTGAAAACTGCCCATGGTACAATATATTTCATGGGATGACAGCTTGTCCACCGTATATCCTGATCTCTCTGAAACGTTGAAACGTTAATATTCTATTCTATTCTATTCTATTCTATTCTATTCTAATTCCATTCCATTCAATGTTCTATTCTAATTTTCTATTCTATTCTTTTCTAATTTTCTATTCCACTCTATTCTGATTTTCTATTCTGTTCTAATTTTCTATTTTAAGATTCTATTCTATTCTATTCTATTCTATTCTATTCTATTCTATTCTATTCTATTCTATTCTATTCTATTCCATTCCATTCCATTCCATTCCATTCCAATGTTCTATTCTAATTTTCTATTCTTTTCTAATTTTCTATTCCATGCAATATGGTTGATTGTTAAATTGAATGTGTGTTTTATTGTATTTTTTAGATATCTTTGTTTGGGTTTTTTATTGTATTTTATTGTTATATATATGTTGTTAGCAGCTCCGAGTCCCCGGAGAGGAGCGGCATACAAACCCAAATAAATAAATAAATAAATATCCACAAAATAAAGTCAGGCTAGACTTAAGATGGAAGAAACTTTCCAAGTGGAAAACAGCAGTCACTCTACCTAATATCATCTATTGACTTTTTAGTGGATAGTTGAGGGAGTTGTATGTGAAACTCAGAAAGAAGAGGCAGCAGCGTTTACATGATTAAATGATGGGCAAAATAAAGTGCACTGAAGATAACTCATTCTGAAATCTAAAGAAAAGATAGAGACCCCATTTCCAACTTTTTATTCAAAAAGGGCCTACCCTAGATGTTTTAACTACCATAAAGACTCAAGAAACAGTACCATCTAGTGCCCAAACAACAGTACTGCATACCAGGCTGTCCATTATCATTCAAACAGGTGATGTTTTCCCACGTTTTAGGGCAGGGGTCCTCAACCCCTGGTCTGTGGACCAGCACTGGTCTGAGACATGCCAGAAACCGGCCTGCACAAACAGGAGAAACTCCATCCATGGGATGCAGGCAGCATGTGAAACCATACCCCTCCTGGACCATGGAAAAACCTGTCTCCATGGAACCGGTCCCTGGTGCCCAAAAAGTTGGGAGCCGCTGTTTTAGGGCCCTGGAAATGGCTTAATGCAGTGGTTCTCAACCTATGGGTCGCCATTTTGTTTTTTTTGGTTTTTGGTTTTTTTTTTGGTTGTGCGCGCGCCTTGCATGCCCGGATTGGCCCGTCGCAGTTCGGCCCGTCACGGGCGCGCCGCGCATGCGCGGATCGGCCCGTCGCAGGCCGCCATTTTGGGGGGGGTTGCGTGCGCACCGCACATGCGCGGATCGGCCCGTCGTGTGCGCGCGCCCGCGCGCCAGGGTCACACCACACATGGGCGGAGCAAGTGGGGTCTCAACCTGAAAAAGGTTGAGAACCACTGGCTTAATGCCAAAATAGACCATTGGCCCATCTACTTCAAGAACTGTTTTGGGGTAGCTCCATCTGCAGAGATCAAAACTTGTTTTTTTTTTACCAATAGAGTTTTACCACCTTCTCCTCAAAAAAATGCGTCCTTCAGGTATTCCATAAGAAACATGGCAATTATATTCATGACACCTCACAACTTGATTTTTTTTTCTACATGCATAATTTAAAAATGTTGCTTAGAACTCAGCATGGAACCCAAGGGCACTAGAAAACTTTGGCAATCTTGAGAGAGTAATAAGGGGAAAGAACCATTTCAAATACAGGCCAAATGTTGTGATGAACATATAGGATTTATAACTATTACTTCCTATAGTTGTAACATCAATATATTACATGTTTGCTAAGTACTATTTTAAAAAGCTGAATTTATCACGATAGCTACCCTAGATATGGTATATATCAAAGCCAATATTTAAAATGCAGAATTAATCAAGATGGGCCCTTGGATAAGTCCAAAGTGCCCTTGGGCGGAGACTTCTGATATTACTGAGGACTGAGAAATGTGAAAAATGTAGCTGGTAAAACGTCTTCTTTCATAAAGATGCCATAAACCTATCACTTCCTATCTCATTCTGATAATATCTTTGCACCCAGAAGCTTAGTAAAATAAAATAGGGTAGAATATTTCTATATAATTCTTGGTAATACAGAAAAAAAAACCTGGATTGACAAAAAAAGAACTCCCTCTTCAAACTTTTAGACTTCACAAACTTAAGTGAAAAAGAAGTATACCACATTTGGAAATATGGAAGTTGAGTCATTTTTTGGGGTATGAAACATTTCACTGCTTATCAATCTGAAGAAGCTACTTGGATAAGCAAGGAAACCTTTCAAACAAACAAAACAAACACCAAAGAAGTCCAGTTGCCACAACTCAACTTCCAGACAATTCTACTTGGATGACTGAGAATCTTTATTGAAGCATTCAGAAATAGGCTTCTAACATCAGCATAATGCTTTTTTGGGTTTAGATTTCTTAATGATGGAAAACGACAGGCACTTCCCATCACAGCTGCTTAGAAAGCAAAGAGCTATTATGGAAACAGCCATGGGAGAAGGACACCAATAATGCCAAGCTCAACCTCATATAATGGGGCTTCCATACATTATATGCATCCACTATATCAGCGGTTCTCAACCTTTTCCGGGGCTCGACCCCGGCCTGCATAGCGCATGCACGGCGGGGCGCATCGCGCATGCACGGCACACCGCACATGCGAGGCGGGGCGCATCGTGCATGCGCGGTGCGACGGGGTGCATCGTGCATGCGCAGTGCGACAGCCCGCATCGCAATAGGGAAAAAAATGTCCGACCAAAAAAAAAAAAAGGCGGACTGCGGTCGCGACCCACAGGTTGAGAACCGCGGCACTATATGGTAAGCTGCTGCCTGTCACCAAACTTAAAAATAAATTATTGGTCTTTTGTAACTCATCATATAATTGTTAAGTGGTTAGCAAATAGCCAGCATGCGATGCAACTCTCAGTACAAAGCCTCATGAGATCACAAGCAACCATTTGAAAATCTGCTGACTCAACATCTTGACTCAACATCTTAAAAGCCACCGAGAGCTGCAGGCATCCGTGGGGGAGAGAGTGGGGTGAGGCCAATGTTGAAATTTGTGTTGTGACATCATCATGGGAACTCTTCTTACATCCTTGCATATCATGAGTCAAGTATAAAAGGGCGGTGCGTAAATCACGACATTTTGCCTTTTTAGTACCGTATCATCTTGGCTAGTTGCAGAAACTTGTGCAAAGAATGGGGGCTTCTGAAGAGTAAGAGTTGGGTTTAAGAGTAAAAACTAGGAAGGAGGCATGCAAAGGAATTACTCAGAAAATGAATTTTGGTGCTAACTTTTCTGGCATAAATATCTTATTCACTTCAAAGATCAGTTTACTCTCTCTTATATATGTCCCTGCAGAATATTCAAGTATTTTTAGCCACTTGAAACTATGGGAACATTTCTGATCTTAAAAGAAATCATTCAGTACAAGCTAATCGATAAAAGTTGCAAATATATTTCCCCCAGTTACCATCTGGATATCCTGAATTAAATCTTTGCAATTGATAAAGATGGTATGTTGAAAGCCACCCCAACGGTGGAGTAAGGAAAATGACTTACTTGACAGAGTTATGACATCTCTATTGCCAGGGTTCAAAACATACTTTAAGTTCACAACAGACAGATACTACTTAGAAAAAAGCCCGGACAACCAGACCTGTAAGATTCTGATGTTATAGCCACTCTCAATTTCCTGTGGAGTTGATTTCTTAGTCTAGTCTATCTAGTCACTGTGTAACTGACACCAACAAGTGACACTTAGCTGACCTTAGCTGATCTCAAAAAGCTAGGCAGGACAGGACTTTATTGGTACTTGGATCATAATCCAGCAAGAAATTATAGAACCATAAATTACATTGGGAAATTGGGGGAAAAAAACCTCTCACACAGAGCCTCCCAAAAGGGAAAGGCTGTCTAGATGCCAACAAAACTGCATGGATGTATTCATATAACCACCAGGAGGTCAAGTTCAACCCCAGACAGCTGTGACCCATCTCATCACACTTGGCAGGAAGGGGTATGAGATCATGCCAAACACAAATTAAACCTTGAAAGCAACCATTCCCAGCTGTACTTTCAATTCAGTTTGCTTGCACATGCTGAAGCTCCCTATGGGGAGCTCCTTCTTCAAAACTCCACCTAGGCAATCAGCTACAAGATGATTTTGCGAAGGACAAATCAAAACTTCCAGCTTGGAAAAAAGTGAAACTCTAAACCTGGGTTAACTAAAGAAAAAGATAACGGTGAGGAATCCGTGCTTGCTTCCTATTCTTTTCATTCTAAACTATTAAACCTTCCTAAGAATTTTATTTTCCACACTTGGCTGTTAATCGTTAACAACCTGTCCAGTCTCAGAGAAGTTTAAGAAAATGAAGCCAAGATGTTTATTCATTGCAATATTGCACATTGTAGTTTAAAAAAAAAAGGTAATTGTCAGTGAGAAGTAGTGTTTATATATATAATCTAACAAAGCCGACACATTTGAGCAAAACTGGAATAGCACAATGGTTGTTCATTAAGAGAACACCATAGTCCCTGAAGTTGTGGAATCTTGGCAACCAGCAAGGTTGCCAAGTATTATCCTAAACAGGTTTAGCGGGGCCCAGGAAACACATCTGGTAGAGCCAAGTTTATTTACCATACCTACAGGGTCAAGAATTGCATCTGCCCAAGCTCTCTGTTATTCAGCTACTAAAGAAAATTGAATGCTCGCCATTCATAGGCATCAATGACCTTCCATGTGGGTCCAAGCTCAGATTATGAGTCAATTTGAGTTTGGAACCTGGGAGCCCTTGAGATCATAAATTGAAAAAAAAAACCCACGACTCTATGTCTTAAAAGGAAACATCATCCCCATTACCAATCAATTTATTTGCATTCCCATGCGATATAAGATGCTCAAGTTTAAATTATTATTCCAATGATTTTCTAACAAATATGTTGATGTTATATTTCCATTCAGCATATTTCCTCTCTTAATAATCATGACTCAAGACTGACTTTGTTTGCTGTGACTTTCTGAACATAGTGCCCTTAAGGAGCTATATTCCCCAGATCAAAGTTAATTTTGATCCTTTTTAACTCCCAAGAGCAACAAGAAAACGAGCAAGAGAAGGAATGCACGCAATTGTCCAGGAACCTACAACATTTAGTAATTTTTTTTCCCTCAAACAAAAAGCTGCCAGAAAATGACAACATGGCTGGCCTGCTTTTTGCATTAAACCAAGATTAATTCCTTCAAAGGCAAAAGAAAGAAAGAAAGAAAGAAAAGGAAATTGCATAGATCCATGCTAGGACAAATGTTGGAAGCAGAATATACGGGATTAACCTACAAAAAGCAGCAATTTGTTAAATATTCTGGAAAAGGGGGAAAAAAAGTTATCCAAAGGGGGGACACTCAATACTCAAGGACAAGTACGTTCAGCAAAGCCATGCTAGTGATACTGCAACATTGTAGGAAGCATGGATGATTTGTGGTTTTCCAAAAACAAAAACAAAAAAAGGGGGAGGAACACCAATGTCATGGATAAACTGGAGGGTAACAACCAAAAACTGTCACTGAAGAAAAGTTTTGCAATGAGAAAAAGCAATTTCATTCACTATCCAAGACCTTACTTGATGGTATAGTTGTGGTCTTAGCGCCGAGTTCTCAATCATAGTGTGAACCAAGATGATTAAAGGTTCATTCTCTTTCATCTATTTCAAATCAGGAGGAGCATACAGCAAACATCAGTTTACAGCACGGCTAGATTTGAAAGACGACACTGTAAATATAGCCTCTACTTTAATTGTTTTCCATTAGTGCAGCAGTTTATAATTCCTCTCATGATTAGTAAACTGTACATTCCCAAGAGCTTGTTAAAACTAAACTGGAAAAAACCTATGAATTTAAACTAGATTGCTGTACATTCCATATTAGATTAAGCAGTAAATATCATTAATAAGATTCTAGAAAGCTTCCAGAGACAGAATATAATTAATTGAGATGAATAAGGTACTATTTTCATTATTCCATTTACATATACCCAGTTTACAAAGATTAAGACATGTAGCAGAGTGTAGGAAAAAAAACTGCAATATGAAGACCTGTTTGGGGCAAAATAGAGGTTTCTGGAACGTATCTTTTAAGGTCTAAGATAGCAACGGTGTACCAACTTGGAGACTGAACGAAGGATAGACTTCACCCAACTTTTTCCTCTGTTAAAGTAGCTCTTTCTCCTCTCAACCCTTAGTAGGACCAGATCTAGACCTAAGATAAGCCATGTATGAATTATGGCCACCAAGAACTGTGCTTATCTTACCATTCTACAGTGTAAACTACAATTCAAATAAGATTTTTTAATGAATGCCAATTTAATTTCATATACATTTCCTGACCTTCAACATAGCATTACAACATAAATCTGAATAGTTTTTCTGAAAATAGTTCATATATTTACACAGCTTCTAACTCAATTTTCTGTTACAATAGCTGTTGTCTATTTCATATTATTTACATTAACTGCTTTGTAAGCCATATTTGCTTTGATCAAGCATAAAGTTGTAAGACTGAACAAAAATTTCTGAATACTTTGAATTGGACTTTCTAGTTGCATTGAAAAAAAGGAGGATAAATGCTGTTGACACTGAGCTTTTAAGGATTTCGTTCAGCTAAAATGTGGTGTATGTGTTTAATACAGTTCAAGAAAATGCACCAATATACATATAGAATTTTAGATTATATGTGTCCCTTTGTACAGATTCCACTGATCTATTTACTCAGAAAAGAGATGAAAACAACTTGGCACTGCGATATGAGAACCAGGAAATAAATGGCAGAAGATACAGACTGGAATGAGAGATGGGAACTGTTAATAGAATTGCAATAGCTGTGTAAGAGGTCACTGACAAACTACAGTACATTTTCTATGTGTACGTGAGGAAAGCAGCTCGCTTAACTATGAGCTGGGTTCTTTTTAGTTGCAGAATTTTTTCCCCATTCTAACCATCTGTTCCAACATCATAAAAAGGGGCTGTTATTTAATGCAACAGCTTTTCCACACCAAAATTTAATAGAGTCAATTCTATATTTTTTCCTAAATAAAAATAATGTGGTAGCTTTCCTTAGGTACCAATATTTTATTTATGCCAATGGTTTTGTGGCTGTTGTTAGTACAAGGGAAGACAGATTGCCTTTCAGAGATTTAATTCATTTCTGTCAGTTGCAAAGGTTCTACCGCATATAAGAAATGGTAAGGTATGAAGCAGAGACAAAAAACATGTCTATTTCTTTATCTCAGAGAACAGTTAGTTGATTTAGCAATTTCAATTTCAATCCTTTTTCTTAATAAAGCTTTACTGGGAATGCTTGAATTAATGTGATGCCAGCTCTCAACTGTCAAAACTAACGTCGTTTTTATTCAAAAATAGGCCTGTGATGAACACACTTTAGACAGGAAGTATGAAATGTCTGTTTAGGAAGGTCTACGGCAACTCACCAGGGGCAACTCACTGCGGGACAATTCAACCCTGTATTAATTGTTTCAGTCAGGTACTTTTATTATTATTGATCATGGATCCGTCAAAATTAATTTAACTTTTCTACTTGTTGAATTGTCCCACGGCGAGTTGTCCCGCTCCGTGTTCAGGATAACAGCAGAGCAAATACCCATAGAAGAAAATATCTGTAGCTCAGGGTTGAACTGTGGGACCTTGTTGCACTCTAAATGGGGTGCTTTTCTTGCAGACGTTTCATTACTAGATTAGGTAACATCATCAGTGCTGGAAGCAATGAAACGTCTGCAAGCAACCAAGCTCAGAGAGCACCAAGAACCCAGCAGTACAAAAGCTTGTGTGAAAGTGCAACAATTCATATAGAAGAAACTCTGCAGGACATAGTGTTTCCATGCAGATAGGGAGTCTCTGGAGACATAGAAAAGGTGGATAGAGAAAAATTCTTTTCTCTATCACACAATACCAGGACAAGGGGGCACTCCCTAAAGCTCATAGCTAAGAAAGTGAGGACAAATAAAGGGAAACATTTCTTCACCCAGAGGGTCGTTGGTTTATGGAATTCACTTCCAGAAGAGGTCGTGACAGCTGTCAGCCTTGACAGCTTCAAGGCAGGGCTAGATAGATCCATGGATGCCAAGTGTATCGGTGGTTATTAAAATGGATGTCCATGTGCCGCCTCTATGTTGGTTGAGGCAGGCAGGATTCCCTTGAGTACCATTTGTTTGGGGGTCAAGGGAAAGGGAGGGTTTTGCCTTCTCTTTCTGCTCAAGATCCCCCTGTACAATTGGTGGGCCACTGTGTGACACAGAATGCTGGACTCGATGGGCTTTGGCCTGATTCAGCATGGCTCTTCTTATGTTCTTATGTTCTTATGACTTAATAGCAATCCCAGTATGCTAAAACTAGGCTATTTCACAGTTTCTCAGTGTGATGTAGTGCTCATAAGCAATACAACAAGGTAAGAATGAAAAATGATGTCTTTCACAGGTTATTCAGAGCTATTGCTAAAATGACTCAGTTATAGAGTCAGCTCTACAAGAAATGGCTGAAATGAATGTAAACACAAGCCCATTGCATCTAGTCTGAATATTTTAGGCTGCCCAAAGGTGAACATAAATCCAGCAACATGACTTTAATTATTACACATTAATTGTATGCACTGAAATCTAATTGAGTTTTCAGCATTGCTATGGTAAGTAGGCAAAACCTGTCTATCAAAATTTTGCAGACAATTGAAAATCCTGTGTTAGCGTTACACAAAGCCTCCATAAAACCTGTTTTAAATGAAACAGGGACTTCCCTAAATTTCGATTCACCAAACAGATTTAACTATTGTACCTTATTAAAAAATAAGTTCACTTCAAAAATGTTTTAAATTGTACAGTAATATGCAAAGCAGCCTCTTCCAGGAGAATATGATAGTAGTAACACTATTTAGGGAGTACTAATCTGTTCTCAATATTCTTGAAAACACTTGCCATTTTCTCCTGCAGTTTGTAAAGTGTTTCAATTTGAAGGTATAATTTTTATTTCTGGGCAAGCTGAATCAAACATCCTGACAGTCTCTTGCTTGAGACACTTCCAAAATTCTTAAGATACGACGTTAATTGAGTTTCATGCTTTCAAACTGTTCAAAATGGAAACAGCATGAACTGCATATTACAGCAGTATACATTGTGAAATGAAGATCAACCTTTACGCTTAAGAGTAAAAAATTTATAAAACTAAGAGATTTTATGTTGGCTCCAATTAATAAAAATGAGGGCTAGCCTCAGGCATTGTGGGCTAATGTTGGCTCAATAGCATTCCAATCAAAAATTTAGCTTTGTAATTGCAAAGACAGATGATGATAAAGGGAAAGTAGAAAGCTGGAAAGAACTCCCCATCTCTTTAATAAGTAACAAAAAGATAATGGCAAGATTTTCATTTCTGACAGTTGCATTTGGTGAAGCCTGTTCTAAGTAAGGGAAAACATCTGCAAAATATAAATATAATGGCATAGACTTGTGCTACAACTTTAATAATAATATTATATCAGAAAATGGAATAGTCAATGGAAGAAATTGAAATAATTATATATAAAATGTCTTCATTTTGACATTAGCATTCTAGATAAGGACCACACAAATTACAGATAGTTCTCAGCTTAAGACCAGAATTGGGCCCAAAATTTCCACTGCTAGGCAAGGCAACTTTTAAGCGAGTCACACCCAATTTTACAACTGTTTTTGCTACAGTTGTTAAGTGAATCACTGCAGATATAATTTGAGTCATGTGATCATTAAGCAAACTTGGCTTCCCCCACTGATTTTGCTTGTTGGATGCCAATTCGGAAGGTTGCAAATGGCGATCACAAGACCCTAGGATGCTGCAATCATCATAGAGACAAGAACTAGAACAGGGATCTTCAAACTTGGCCTCTTTATGACTTGGGGACTTCAACTCCTGGAATTCCTCAGCCAGCGTGCCTGGCTGAGGAATTCTGGGAGTTGCAGTCCCCAAGTCATAAAAGGGCCAAGGTGGAAGGCCCCTGAACTAGAATGACCAAGAACTAGAATTCTGATCGTGTGATCATTGGAATGCTGTGACAGTTGTAAGTCACTTTTTTTAGTGCTGTTGTAACGGCACTGAATGGTCACTGAACTGAACTGTAACAGTCACTAAACAAATGGTTGTAAGTTGAGGACTATGTGTAATATGGTACTGAACCTATTCAAATAGTGCATCCCAAATGATACAATACAGGACCACGGGATGTGTCTTGGCATTTAAAATTGCCGCTTTAACAGCCCCAGAAATTTTTTCACAATTTTAAAACTGCAGCAGGATTGCAGCGATGTGTAAAAGTTCTGTGACAAAAAAAGGAATGATTAACATATGGTTAAATATAGACATAGAAAAGAAAAGCTATGAGTCCCACCTGATGGTCCAAATAAATGGCATTCCTTTGGAGATGATGAGAAAGAATCTCATTCTAGCAACCCGCATTCAGAGAGGAAGGAGGAAAGAAAGAGAGGGACAGATACGAAGAGGTGAAAAAATCATCCAGGAAAGAAAAAGACACCACACATCTTAACTTTAACGATTTCTAGATTATGCCTGCAGATGTCATACATAATAGACTCAATGAAAACTGGGAACTGTAAAATTTATATTGGCCTTTAGATGGATTAAGTAATATTTCATTGACATAAAGAAACCAAAATAAAAAAAAATCATACTGGCTTTTAAATTAATTTTAATGAGTTAATTTAATTAGTGAGACAAAGTTAAATAAGGTTGCAATTGCTTTCAACGTTACATTAGCTACAAAAATTAGCTTTCAATATTAAAACAAAATGAAGAAAAAAACCCACAATAAATCACGTTAAATCTATTCAGACTATAAACCCTTTGATACACGTGGATGTACTTCCTGCAGCTAAAAACCAATTGTAGGTTGTCACAGTGAGGAGAAAAGAGAATGAAACCCTTATGCCAGATTGCATTTATGACCTCTCTAACCTGTTCTGGTTTCAGAGTTGGGTATCATCTAGTAATTTGCATAATTTAGACTTCATGAAAGCAAAATGCCTTTGGATTGTTCTCTTCACGTGGATAGCAATGTATTTCACACCAGAACTCAAAGGGTTAATAGTAGAACACTACAGACAACCAGGAAAGCAGAATCCACCTTAGGAAAAGATGGCCCAATGCTATACAGAGTTGGAATGAGGGAAAACGGCACGTGGGGAGAAACATCATTTCATAGCTGACCTTTGGACTGCTGGCCTCAAGTTTTAGTTGCATGAGTTGTGCTAATGTGTGTTCCCGGATACTACTCAGTTCGGCTTGCTGCCTTCTCAGCTTTATGAGTAGCAGCGTGAGCTCCTCTGGCTAAAGGAACATTGGGTAAGAAGCCAACAGGGGAAAATTAGTTAATTTTTGTCTTGGACAAAACTTTGGTTTTACACTTGCATTCCACAATGCTAGCTAGTATAGTATAACCAAGTTATGTCAGTCCCTTTGGAGCGAGAGGACTGATGACGCTTTTCAATAAAATCTGTCTCAACCAGGGGGAACCAAAAAGTTTGGGGTTTGGAGTCAACTCCTCCAATGAATCAGACAGAAAGACGACTAGGGGTGTCATTGCAGCTACTTTTATTTTGTGCATATCATAGTAAAACTTGGTTTACTTCCCATCCCCCAAAGCTGGGAAGAAGCCATGAAGGTTGTGGGTATCCAAATGTCTTGATTATTTTGTCAGAAAAGTAGAAGCTATGGAAACTGTTAACTGATTCTAAGGATGGAAAAAGAAAAATAATGAAAGAATCCATAATTATTATTTTTTTTTACAAAAAAGTCATATACAATTGAAGATGGCAGATTCAAAATACAATTCGCTTTTTACTTTCTTTTATTACAGTTACAGTTCCTCCCACGTTTCCCAGACTACTTCTCAGCACATTCAAGCTAAAACTGAAGGCACAAAAGCACAGCTTGATGTTCAAGGATCAAGGATAAATTGTGATAGAAAGTGAAAACATCCTGAAAGCAAACATAAACCTGCATTCACAGATAGACCGCTGATGTAGAGACCTTTTTGAATCAAACAGCTACTTTATTATTAAACTACGAATACAGTCAATGCTTCAAAATAAGTTATTTTGCTCTGACATGTAGCAGTTGTTTTTTTAAAAAAAATCTTATTACTGGAGAACCAGTAAACTATTCTATAAGCATCCATTGCAAAGAAAAATCCTAACCTTGAATATTTTAAGACAGACCGTTCTCTTTCATTCAAGTGATCTAATTTGTTCCATTTTCTTGCTGTTATGTATCTTTTCCCAACACAAGAAGTTATAATTTGATTAATACATTTCTTGATTTCTCTATCCTGGATCCTGATCCCAGCTGTTTACAGACAGCTTTTTCATTACTATTTTTTTTTTTTGACTGTTGGTCCTCCATTTCCAGGACTGCCTCCTTTATGCTCCCAAAGTACTGCTGAGATTGATGTAAGTCCCCGGCATTTTCGACAAATAAATCTCACCAGGCTGATTCATGTATCAACAACTCCCGAATAACTTCAGTCACCAAGCACATATCTTTTCTACATAGCAAACTGTAATCTTTCTACAATGTGCCATGTTCAATTTTCTTGAGGCAAGGACTTGTTCCCACATCTAAGGAGAATATCCCATTCTTTGTAGATGTATCTGCTACACAAGAACAGGGCCACTTAGAAGCTTTGGAATTAGGCCCTCATTTTTTTCTTAATGGTTTCATATTTGAACATCCACATTGCACAGCGTTAAACTTAAAAGTGTATTCATAGCACACACCACTAGCAATTGTGGATGTATTTAACAAAGCCCAGCAGAGGGAGCTATCTTACGTTTTATACTAATAAACTATTATTTCCTTGAGTATTTTTAGTAGAGGTTCTTATGTTCTTACATCTGTGTAAGCAATCCACCAGTATTTCATTTGGAGAGACTCAAACTACATAGAAACATACTCAAACAGAAAAAAAAAATCCACGTAGTCATGGTTGAATTCAATGAATTTTGGGAGTCTGCAGAAATCTATAATCTGTGACTAAGGCTTTGATACCTAACTGTCACGTACTTCTAACGATGTGGATAACATTGCAATTATAGGGTAAATAACGTTTTGTCATAAGACAGCCCAATACATAGCCAAATGCCTAGAGCAGCAATTTTCTATCTAATTGTGACTCCTATCATGACATAATAAAAACCCTCAGTAACTGTCAGAAAAGTAGAAGCTATGGAATTATCATTTAATGGTAAGTCAGTCTGTGAAACGGACAAAAAATAAAATCTTTATAAATGCTCTAGTGTAGTCCTAGAAGTGTCTACATCCTTCCCTTCCCGGAAATATGCAGTTCAAACAACAGTTGAAACGAAGTAAGAACCGATTACCCTTGCAAAGTTTAAACGTGCGCAGGCAGAATTGACCCGTTGGAAAGGATACCCTTTATTGGCTGAAAGAATCAGGACAGGAAATTGCATTTAACGCGGACTCTGTAACTAGAACCGTTGTCAGAATGTATGTTACGTTTTATAGGTTGCTCTTAAATAAGAAACGATGGACTAAATATAAAAATGCCACTCACAGTTTTGTCTTGCAAGCTCTGGGGAGTAATAGGTTGTACACTGAAGCCAGCTGGAATTGACCTTCTTTCAGGCACAAAGGCATGCTGCTATGGGGGGGGGGGGAGGAGAGAAAAACCAAACAAACCATGGGCATTGTAACTGAAGGCTTTCATAACCAAAGGTTAAATGTAATATTTTCAACATGCTTTTCCAAGTCAACTTGGGGTTTATGTCCAAAGTGAAGGTGTTGGTTAATAACTTGTCAGTACAAATATCCTGAAATGTTGCACTTTCATCTGAAACTTTGCAAATATCAAGATGTCCCAGAGGACAGCATCCTTCTGACCGAATTTATAGTAACATTTATTTGCCACCTTGTTTTGAGGAAGGTCTCAAGGCAGCGAATAGGTAAGAAAATCTACTAGAGGCTCAAATGTGTCATCCTGACATAGTTATTAGTATGCTTTCCCCTTACACTTTCAAGAGCAGGGGGTCTTCAAACCTGGCCCTTTTATGACTTGTGGACTTTAACTCCCAGAATTCCTCAGCCAGCAAGCCATGCTGGCTGAGGAATTCTGGGAGCTGAAGTCCAGAAGTCATAAAAGGGCCAAGTTTGAAGACCCCTGTTCAAGAGTTTGGGGAGCAGACTCGTGAGCACATATAGAGGGAAGAGAAAAGCAAAGGTTAGAAAATTATTCGCATTAAATCCATTTCATATATTGGTAGTCCTCAACTTACAACAATTCATTTAGTGACCACTGTAACTAACTGGCACGGTAACATCTCTAGAAGGATATCCATTGCTTACTCTCTCCATATGGACACAGTAAAATCACAACATAAATCATGTCCCCCAACATTATGGGGCCTCTAATTTTGTAGTTATAAAGCCAAACGAATGCTCTCTTGTATGCCATAGTCTGAGTGGAGGAGAAGAACTATAGTGTAATTAACTCTTGGAAATCTTTCAAACAACAGTTTGATGGACTGCAGGGGAGGATGGTTATATTGTCTCTATATGCCCACTGAGTTAACAGCATAAGATCCGCAAAGCCATATTGATGGGGGGGGAACTATAAAAGAACATTGTTTATGTACCCACGACCACATGATCCACAAAGACTTGGCCGTGGCCTCTAGACCCAGTCCAGAATATACTATCAAAGAGCGTACATTATTTTCATGTGGCAGAAAAGGACAACAATTAAATGTAATGGATATTGCATTTACTGTATTTAGTTGATCAAATGTAATCTGAGCGGAAACCACAGCACACCCCAAAAAGGTATCACAGCTCTTTATCTACTATCAGTTGCATAAGGAAGGAAAGCTATAGCGAGCTGAACCAACCATTAAAGCAGATATCTTTGTGGCCTGTGGGTAGGTTCAGGGGGAGTCTGTGAACTTGGGTGGGATATCCAAGATTAGGTATCTTATTTCCCCAAACTGTCAAAGCGGTCCATAGCATAAAAAAAAAATATGAGAAGAATCCCTGTACAGGTAGTCCTCAACTTATGACCACAATTCAGCCCCCAAATTTCTGTTGCTGAGATATTTATTAAGTGATCTTTGACCCATTTTGTGACATTTCTTGCCACAGTTGTTAAGTGAATCACTGCAGATGTTAAGTTAGTAACATGGTTGTTAAGGGAATTGTTGACTTTGCTTGTCAGAAGGTTGCAAAAAGTAGATCACATGACCTGGGGGAAACTGCAGCCATCATCAATAACCCATCAGTTGCCAAGCATCTGAGTTTTGATCACGTGACTAGGGGGATGACGGAATGGTCGTGTGAAAAACTGTCACATCACTCTTTTCAGTCCATTGTAACGTCAAACGGTCACTAAATGAACTGTTGCAAGTAGAGGACTGTCTGTATTATAGGCAAATTATAAATAAGAGAGGACTGTTCTAGAGTGGCTGCTATGCATCCAGCCTATCTTTTGGGAGACATACATTGCAGCAAGTTGCCGAAAGCAAAACCCCTCACCTTGTTGTGATGTGATCTGTGTCTACGCTCAATGGTGACGTCTCCTCTTTGCACGGGGGAGGACACTTCTGACCTGTAGTTCCTCTGAGGGGAGTATCCTTGGAAACCTGCTATTGAACCATGGGAAGGTGATGTGGGAATCAAATGCATTGTTTGATCAGATATATTAATCATGGTTTTGGGACTGCTTAAAGTACCGTGTCTAGTAAGAGTTGTTTGCTTATTGTAAAACTGCCGTTGTTGCCATTCGTAGAGTTGCCACATGGTGTCATCCCGCATCGATCTTCTTTTATCTTCAACTGGCAAGGATCCAAGGGTCTTATCATAAAGAGGTGTTGCACTGCAGACGCTATCTGGCCTGGTCTTCATGTTTCTTGGAAGAGTGCGATAACCTTCTGGATAACGAGGTAGGACTTGGGCTCGATGGCTTGGCATATTTCTTGGTAGAGTCTGATAAGAAATTATGCTGAAACAAGACATCTCCATTAGTCCGTTTAGAAAATAAATGGGTACCTTAAAAGTAACATGTAAAAAATTCTTTTTTTCTACATTTTATCTCTTCGGGTAAATTTAGTCTTGCATCCTACTTGCAACCTTAGGTCAAACAGAGAGAATTTATGCCTTACTCCGTCCATTCAAACCAAAGGAGGCTGCTCTTGAGAGGAGGTGATACCAATAGCAATCCATGAGTAAGTTCATCGGAACATATAATGCCTTTAAGTAAATAGAAGTGTTTCGTAACACCCCCCCCCAGGAAAAACTGTATGTTATGATTCAATTAACTGCTTCAAAGGAAAGTATTTGTTTCTTGAGGTTAGCAGAATACGTATTTGTTGGAATATTCATGAACAGGAAGAGTCATGTGGTAACTCAGTCAGCCAATGTGAAGAAAGTGCTACTGAGTCTGTGTAAAAAGGGTATTGAGTTAGTTAGGAGCTAAATTTTCAGTCTCAGGTTTGTCTCGGTATCTCTCTGTAAGAAGTCTTCATTGAGCTATGTTGCTGTAAAGAAGAATGTATGGTATTGTAAATATTTTGATATGAATATAAAAAGGTTATTTGAATCAGCTAAATGCAGTCAACTGTGAGAGCTTCTGATTTATTTTTCACCAACAGAGAAATTAAAATTCTCTAACAGTATTTATGGAAACAGGCAAAATGCATGCTAGAACTACAAGTGTTCATTTTCATCTTCATAATTAATATATCTGTTATGATGCAACTACTAGAATTTTACCTAGTCTGACCAATAATAACTGCAGTTTCAACAATCTGGGAGGTGCCAACTGGAGACATTTATACTAACATATTTTTTTTATAATATACATTACCAGGGATTGCCAGAAAAAAGATATGAGTGAATCCAAAAGCAATCAATGTTATAGTTATTATTTTATGTGCACTGGAAAATCATATCTCCAAATGTTTACGCTGCATATAGTTTATCACCAAGATCAGTATCACCTCTAAGGAAAGAAGTATTTTTTTTTAAGTACAAATCTGAACCTACTGATTTTATCAATTCCTATAAAACATGCAGTTACTACATCTGCATGGGTTGATGCATGTATGTACAACTACAACCCCACAGACATTCTTCAACTGCTGAAAGCTTTTGGTATAAATATGTTAACATTAAACTCAGTAAGCTTAAAATATGTAAAAGGAAAGAGAACGGACTGCAGGGATGGGAAACATTTTTTTTTAAGACAGTGCAATCATATCTAAATATGCTTTTTACAAGAACAAAGCACATTTTTGATTGGGGCAGCAAAGATACACATGACTTTGCAAATATGAAGGCCAAGCTGTGTAATCTATAAACTGTTTGGAAGGAGAGACACAAGAAATAGAAAAACAAATACCCTCTGATGCCCACAGACTTTTCATAATTGAGGGATATGGCATTTATCTTTCTAAACTACTTCCCTAGAGCACATAATGATTTTTCCTTGGAGATCTATACTTTACATAAGAAATAAGTAGTGCCCTGCTGGATCAGACCCCTGGCCTATCTGATCCCGCTGTGTTCTCACAGTGGCCACGCAACTGCACAAGGAAATCCACCAGTCTCCCAGCAGATGGCCTTCATCAAGGCTAAAGAGCTGTTGATCCCCATGATTTTCACGAATCGATCCAACTCTTTTTGGAAGCCGGTTGAGTTGGTAGCTAGCACTACATATTTGGTCTGTTACCTTGTGCTCACATGCTCTGCATATGTATTGAAATAAGCTGTGCTGACAGTCAGTAAAATAAAGGAAGGGACAATATGAAGAACTGCAGAAGATGGGATTGGTGAAGTTTAATGACACAATCTTTTAGCAGCCTGTTTGGCATGCACAACAATACAGCTATGCAAATTCTGGCTCATCTTTTTTATTTTGAAGATTAATACCTTCTTAATATGTTCTTAATCCATTATTTTATTAAACATGTTGCTTCATATATTCCTATATTAAAACACAGTGACTTTTTCCAGGTATGAGAAATTAATTGTTCTGAAATCCTCCTCTAGTACTTTAGTCTACATAGATAAGGTTATGCAACAACTTTGGTCACTAACAACTAAGCTCTCATTTGTTCAATTAACTATTTCTAACTAAATGTGCATGTCCCTGTTAGTTTTTTTTTTTAGCTTTGTTATGTTTTTATTTAAGGATAATGCACCAGACACTCTTACAGCTGAAACCGTGTCTTAACTACAGCTAAGCACTGTCTGATACTGAAGTATCTCGGCGTGACACTCGATAGGATGCTCCCTTTTAAACAGCATTGTCTGAACACTAAGGCTAAAGTCAGCTCGAGGAACAGTATCATCAGAAAAATTGATAAACTATACATGGGGAGCTCAACTATCTACGTTGTACACATCAGTTTGGCCTTGAGTGACTCTGCTGGAAAGTATGCTGCTCCAGTTTGGGGTGCATCTGCACACACAAAACAAATTGATATTGCTATCAATGAGGCAGTAGTGACAGGTTGTCTCAAGCCTACACCAATTGAGAAAATATATCCTCTCGCTGGCATTGGCCACCTAAGATCAGGAGAGAAATAGCAGCAGATGCTGGGAGAATTAAGCAAGAGAGTGATCCTTGACATCTGAATGGACATGTGCCCCACGCCTGCCAACTCAGATCTAGGAACAGCTTTATGGCAAGAACAAACATTCTTGAGCATACACAAGAACGGCCCGCATGCGCGGCGCGTGACAAAAAAAATGGCGGACCGCGACGGGCTGATCCGCGCATGCGCGGCGCGACGGCCCGAACCGTACATGCGCAGCGCGCACGCGACAAAAAAAACAAACAAAATGGCAGACTGCGACGGGCTGATCCGCACGTGCGCGGCACGCGCGGGACGGCCTGAACCGCGCATGCGCGGCGTGCACACGACGAAGAAAAAAAAACAAACAAAAAACAAAAACAAAAAAAGTGGCGGACCGTGGTGTCCGGCGGCCCCCGCGAAACGGTCGTTCGACCCCAAACCCATAGGTTGAGAACCGCTGTCTTAGAGGGTAACAACACGCTGTGCAAATGTGGAGCAATACAGAGCCCATCCCATCCATTGGCACGTCGGCTACTACCAGAAACATGCACCGATAATGACTTATTTTTGGCCAATGACAAAGAAGGTGGCTTCATTCTGGCAGTTTCAAGTTTGATCTAGACATGGAAGAATAAGAAGAACTAGCTATAAATTCATCTCTGCAATAAACCTCAATTTCTAACACTTGCTTTGTAGTTTGTACTGTAGGGTGCAAGACTAAAAAAAATTTTTTTTACACTTTAATATGATACAGTGATTACAAATTGGGACAAAATTTATATAAAAACCAAGCGATGCAAAGATTGACTATGCTCACAACACCGGAGACAGATGCTTCTTGTATGACTTTGTTACACATACACAACTATCTTCAGTGGGTTTACCAATTGCTGCTGTTCCAAAACCCCTGGGAAGAGGGTGAAGACTTTAAAAGTCATTAACGCATCACAAGCAGACAACTCGAGCTGCGCTCACTGAATTTCCATTCTGATCATGCTTAAAGGCCTCATGCTCTAGCAAGGTTTCATTCATTCTCATGTTCTTAAAAATAAGACAGCCTACCTAGTTTCTTTATACACGTGAATGGGTAAGTCAGAGTTCTTTATCCAGCTTCCTCTAACCTAGTTTCTCTCTCCCTTTCTGTATCTAGCAAATAAGTAGCTT
Source organism: Bothrops alternatus (assembly GCA_034064705.1). Lineage (NCBI taxonomy): Eukaryota > Metazoa > Chordata > Lepidosauria > Squamata > Viperidae > Bothrops > Bothrops alternatus. The sequence continues at coordinate 43,154,898 of JARGCV010000124.1, read as the reverse complement.
ATTCGTCATCTCCTCCTCTCTAGATAATTGGTTTTTCATGCAGCTGCCCTCTGTAAAGAGAAGAGAGGCAGAGGAGAATGGGGCAAGTTACCTTGCTACGGGAAATACTATGACTGAACCAAGTCCCAATTTTCACAGGAGTAATAGGAACAGGTTTACAAGTGGAATAATTGTTATAAGTCCTCAGGCATGCAGCTTCCCTTCTCCCCCAAGCAAAATACAAGTTGTTTTTTTTTAAATAGTAACTTGAATTCTGCAAAATGCCTTGAAATTATGGAAAGGCAGGATATTCACTGTTAGAGATTTTTATGAGAAGAGATTTGTTAGTTCCTTGGGAGCCATGATTGATCTCCCCATTCCATTTTCGCTCTAGATTGTATTGACTTTCCTGAAATTAATATTATATTGTTTTTTGGTAGCATATTTCCTAAAAGAGAAAGCAGGCATAAATCCACTTTAAGCAAAATCATCATTTCTAACTATATGGTCCATGCTAATAATTTCATCCATATTTAACTAACAAGATGTGCTCTGGGTTGAAAAGGATTGGTTTTCTGCCAATTAATAATGTGTTGTTAATAGCTTTTGCCATTTCTACAGTGGACTGAAATTGACTTGGAGAACAGTCAATGCAATGAATCTCACAACAGCATTAAGGGATGGGATCAAATGGCACATTTGTTCCCATTTCCTATATCTTCCATAAATTTAAAACAATGGCACTTGATCCAAACATCAATTTTTCCTTGACACGTTCATTACATAACAGAGTAAATGTAATGTAGCCTGGCTTGTTACAATCAGATAATTTCTAATCACTTTAATCCTTAATTACATTGAGATAAGTTAGAAATTGTTTAAAGATCCCCATCGCAAATGTCAGGAACACATGCAGAGATAATGTAACTCTATTATTTTTTGCTCTAACAACGGAAGGGTCTTCTCTCCCCCCTTTAGGAAGGCGATTCTCTATTTCTTCAGTCTCCTGCCATGAAAATTTATTTATTTATTTATTTTCCACCCATCTTACCACAGAGTAACTCTGGGCAGCTTACAATATTAAGATATCATTGCTGTAAGTTTATTAAGGCTTCTGCTCTGACTTTATTAACCTTGGCCTCCTCAAAACCCAAGGAACAGGCTTGACTGTTATGTCTATGGAGATGCTCAATCATCCAGGTCATGGTTGTCCCAAAGGTGCTTTTGCAAAAGGCAACTGGACTTTCTTTGTTTTTCCCTTGAAAACATTTCACTGCTCATCCAAAAAGCTTCTGAGAACTGAAGAAGCTTCTTGGATGATGATGATGATGATGATGATGATAATAATAATAAAGTTGGAAGGGACCTTGGAGGTCATCTAGTCCAACCCCCTGCTCAGGCAGGAACCCTACACCATTTCAGACCAATGGCTGTCCAGTCTCTTCTTAAAAACGTCCAGTGTTGGAGCATTCACCGCTTCTGGAGGCAGGTTGTTCCACTGGTTAACTGTTCTAACTGTCAGGAAGTTTCTCCTTAGTTCTAGGTTGCTTTTCTCCTTGATCAGTTTCCATCCGTTGCTTCTCGTCCTGCCTTCAGGCGCCTTGGAGAATAGCTTGACTCCCTCTTCTTTGGGGCAGCCTCTGAGATATTGGAAGACTGCTATCATGTCCCCCCTCATCCTTCTCTTCATTAAACTAGACATACCCAATTCCAGCAGCCGTTCCTTATCTGTTTTAGCCTCCAGTCCCCTGATCATCTTTGTTGCTCTTCTCTGTACTCTTTCTAGAGTCTCAGCATCTTTTTTACATCGTGGTGACCAAAACTGGATGCAGTATTCCAAGTGTGGCCTTACCAAGGCATTGTAAAGTGGTATTAACACTTCACGTGATCTTGATTCTGTCCCTCTGTTAATGCAGCCTAGGACTGTGTTGGCCTTTTTGGCAGCTGCAGCACATGGCTGGCTCATATTTAGGTGATTGTCTACTAGGACTCTGAGATCCCTCTCACAGTTACTACTATTGAGCAAGATACCCCCTATACTATACCTGTGCATTTGGTTTTTCTTGCCTAAATGTAGAACCTTACTTTTTTCACCATTGAATTTCATTTTGTTAGATAGCGCCCAAGTCTGTCCAGATCCTTCTGTATCTTAAGCCTGTCTTCTGGAGTGTTGGCTATTCCTGCCAGCTTGGTGTCATCCGCAAATTTGATGAGTTCCCCATCTATCCCCTTGTCCAGATCATTGATGGAGATGTTGAAGAGCACTGGGCCCAGAACAGAGGCCTGGGGCACCCCTATACACACTTCCCTCCATGCAGATTCAGTTCCATTGAAGACCAAGGAAAAACAAAGGAAGTCCAGTTGCCTCTTGAAAAAGCACCTTTGGGATGCTTGACTGTACTCAATATTCAATGTTCCTTTTGAGTTGACTTTGGTCAATAGGTTTTCCTGTTAGTATCAGGATTAGGAAAAAGATTGGTGCTTTCCTATAAGCAAGGCAAGCTGAAAACTTCCTGAAGACTCCATGCCTGAAAAAATTAATTTCCCAGTGATTAAAAACCCCAATCACTGCTATATCTATCTTCCTGCAAGATCTGCATTTCCCTTCTACTATTATTTTAAACCTCATTGATTTAAATTAATCCACATTTTTTGTAGTTATTTTATCAAACTTAATTACTGGAGTATAATATTTTACACCAAAATGGAACAATCAGAATTGGGTATTGCTAAGGCCTCCTAAAAATTCTATCTCTTGTCAGGCAGAACAAAATATTCCAGTCTTAACTGGCTCAGTCATCAGGGACGCATTTTTAAAGTCTTTAAGTGCTAAAAACATGTATTTTCATGTTTCTAAGTAGTTCTTTCTGTAAATACAGAAAAAGCCAAGAGCACAGGAAAAACGTCAATTCCCTAACATTCTGTTTAAATTATTCCCTAGATCAGTCAGCCACTAACAGTTATATTAAAGCTGCTACTGTTTCACATTAAAATGCCTTGCCCTGTGTATAAATACCAATAATAATTCAGAAATATTCTACTGCGTTACTCGTGTTCCCAATAGACTTCAAAGGTATGTTAGCATTTCCTGTCACAAACTTGAAGAAATTCTGTTTATGATGTAGACAAATAATTGCACCCTTTAGTTGACTGCTACAAAAAAATGATAAAGTTAACATAAACCAATTCAGGGTGTGTACGGTTACATTTAAAGCTTTTGAAAACACATCTTCGCCATTAAGACTGGGACCCTAATAGCTGCTGTTTTATGTATGTTTTTAACTTCTGGTTGTATTTTTACTTGTTTCTTTATTTGGTTTTAATTGTTAGCTGCCCAATCATATGTATGAAATGTGTTACAAATAAATAATAAACGGGAACACATGGTTTTCTTGAAGAAAATTATAATTTAAATCTATCACCGTCAGTAATAGTAGGAAATTTTTCACCCAAGATCATGGGGAACTAGTGACTTAGCAACTGGTAGAAAACTAGAATTAAAAACTGCAATTAGGGAGGCCAGGTTATCAATTTTCTGTAATCTTTTTTTTTAAAAAATCCAGGAAGTTGGGCTGAACAAAAAATAAATAAGGAGTGATCCTTTTAGCTAAGATAACCCTTTCTTCACGAATAATACATATTCCTAGCCACAGACATTTGGAATAAGGAGAACTATAAATCATTTCTTTATAGTTTCTGCTAGCATCTCACAGCCTGTTTGAAATATTCTGTAACACGCTCAAGAACCTTTCCAAACCCAATTAATATTCCACAGAACAAAAACTGAATCATCACATACATTAAGGCTTCAGATATTCATGAATTCTGAAATTACTCACCCTCTTGTTTCTTCATCTTGTCCTTTCCCTCTCTGTATTTTAATCCACTGCTCCAACTGTAACATGGAATTAGTTCTTTGGATGACACGTTCAGATTCTATATGGGAGTGCATGGCGTTGTGATGGATCCCATCGCCGGAATCTCCCAGAATAAGGTTTACAGCTTTCTCTGACCCATTTAAGTGAACTGGCCTGTAATGGCCTGATGAAGCCACGCTGGCTGGCAAAGTTCCATACTCTGACCCAAAGGAATTCACTTTTACACTGTTGATTTTTGTTAAGGGTCTATCACGCCCAACTTTCTGAAACCCGTATTTTTCTGCCTCTAAGGACTTCTTCTCTTCCGTTTTGCATCCTTCTCTGTTCCACTGATTGTTCTGAGTCTCTGGCTTAATTAGCTCTCGGTGGTTTGGAATGTTATTTAGTTCACGAGATGCTGTGTTTTCAAAAGTCATCTTGTCTGCTCTAAAAAAAAAAGAAAGAAGAAGAAACATGCACTGGAGAACAACATCACTAGGAAGCAGGTTACAATTCTGTCTGTTCAACAGTGAGCCATTTTTTTTTCTTCCAGAACACTCTGCACTTGCAGCCCATCAGTTGGAAGAGGTCATCGGTTCAAATGGCCGAACTGATGCAATTACAGGCAATCCTCAAGTTACAACTATTCATTTCCTGACCGTTCAAAGTTACGACAGGACTGAAAAAACTGACCTAGGACCGTTTTTCACACTTATGACCTTTGCAGCATCCCCACGGTCATGTGTTCAAAATTCCAACGCTTGGCAACTGGCCTGTATGGTAGTCTTCAACCTACAACAGTTCATTTAGTGACAGGTCAAAGCTACAATGGCTCTGATAAATGGGACTTATGACCGTTTTTCATACTCGTGACTGTTGCAGCATCCCCATGATCATGTGATCAAAAAGCAGACACTTGGCAACTGGTTCATATATGCTTTAGTCTCCAGTCCCCTAATCATCTTTGTTGCTCTTCTCTTTATAGAGATAAGGCTAAGAGAAGCCTGTTCTGTTTTTTTTTTTTTGCTCTTAAATCCATGCTAGTTATATTTTATGACTTATTATTACAGCCTTTTCATCCCAGAACAGTAGAAAATATTAGTTTTCAACAACTGTGTTTGGATCTGATTTTGGGTGTCCCAAAGAAAGAATCAGCCAGGGGATCCATGCCTAATTCAGTCCCTCATCCGCTCTCCCATTTCTTGAATTGCTCGGCACAGAGTTTTGCTTGTTCGTTTCATTATTCATTTAATTTTTCTGGTCCGCTTCCAATCAAATAGAATGGCTTACAAGATAACAGCAAAACCAATCTTTAATATGACTGTTTTATTGTGTTTTATCACCGCAAAACAGCAATCATTCTCAACAGCCACTGAGAACAATATACAAATACAATAAGCAAATATAAGCTTTATAAAAAACACAGATGCTATCGAACTTCATTTAAAAAAAAAGCAGGACAAGAAAATAACGGGAAACCTAACAAGCAACTGGGCTTTGAATAGCTGCTGTTCTACTTGGATGGACAGCCATGTTTTGAAAAGATAGCAAGAGAACCACTTAAACAAGAGTTTCATAAGTGGGGAACTGCTCCTGAAAAAGTCCGACTCCTAACTGAATCCTCCAACATAAATCCAAGTAGAACTTTCCCCTGTAATCTAAATCAGAGGTCCCCAACCTCTAGGCCCGTGGTGGCGAACCTATGGCATGGGTGCCAGAGGCGGCACTCAGAGCCCTATCTGTGGGCACACACACCGTCTCCTCAGCCCCACCTCCTCCCATGGCCCTCTCCTCAACAGCAGCCCTTCCGGAGGAGAGTTGCCCCTGGGCGCACCCACGCGAAGCAACACAACCAAGGACATGGTAGCCAGGCAGCGGGGACAAGACTCTGCCCTTGCGCCCCGTTGCGCGCAGATGCTGCTGCAGGGCATGGGCAGAGGGTGTGGCCGCCATGGCGCTGCTGGGCTGCCTGAGTGATCTGTGGCGGGCTGTGGAGGTGGTGGGTGGCCCAGTGGGCAGGGCGGAGCAGGGATGGGGTGGGGGGGGCGGTTTTTGGGCACTCGGTCTCTAAAAGGTTCGCCATCACTGCTCTAGGCTGTGGCCCACTAGTGGGCCGTGATCTGTTTGTAACTGGGCCGTGGAAACAGTGGGCGAGCACGCACTTCCCCACTTGTGCAAGCAGCGGGTGAGCACATGCACACGCGCTCCATTTGCATGAGCGCAAATGGAGCTGCACATGCGCGCTTGCCAACCACTTGCGCAAAACCATCCCTTCTCCCCCTCCACCAGTTTACAAAGCTGGAAAGGTTGGGGATCTCTGATCTCTGGATGGTTCCAGGGGCTATTTTTTTTTTATGTACTTGGATCCTTAAATTGACCAGGTATCTGATAGACAAGAAGTATATTGTTTTTGAGATTGATGTTACATGGTCCTATTATTCCTCCACTTAATCAGCTGCATTCTGCAATGACTGTAGCTTTGAACATTTTTTAAAAAGTGAATCATTACGGTAACCCAATTGATAAATTATTAACATCTGAATCCAGTTAGGCTCAATGTCTTCCTTGTCTGTCTCCAGGGATATGTTGAAATAAAGGAAAACCCTCAGGCTATGTACCTGTTCCTTCACGAGAGTGCTACCTTCTCCACCACAATTCTCAGGGAGCAGATAGCAGCCGTGGCCAGGAAGGCCTTTGCCCAGGTTCATCTGATGCACCAGTTGTAGCCTTTCTTTGATCAGGAAGCTCTTCAGACAATTACCCATGCCTTGCTCACTCATGGCTTGACTACTATAATACACTCCACATGGAGCTGCCCTTGAAGACTACCTGAAAGCTTCCTTCGGTCTAAAATGCAACAGTATAGATAGCGATGGGCATGCCTTAATATGCCCGTGTAATACCTCTGCTTCGCAAGCTGCACTGGTTGCCAATTTGCTTCCAGGTGCAATTTGAGATGCTAGTTGTTACCTGCAAAACCCTTCGTGGCATAGGGCCAGATGACTTAATATGTACCTGGCTGATTTTTATCTGGTATTGTTGGTGCATTCCAGGTTCCCTCAATTAAAGGAATAGCATATATCAGGATCCTGGAAGCACACCTTCTCTATAGTAGTATCTGCCCTCTGGAATAACATTCCCACTGAAATTTGGGCAGCCCTCACCCTACTGGTGGTTTGAAGGAGCTTGAAGGCCTGACTTTTCACCAGGGCTTTAGTAAAGGTGAGGGATGCTCCCATGGATGGTGTGAATTTATTTCTGTTCCAGTCCAGTTTTTGTCATCTTGTTATCTTTTATTCCTTATTTCAGTTTCTGATTGTATTGTTAAAAATGTATTTTTCTTGTGAACCGCCCAGTCATTGGGAGTTGGCTGGCATACAGATTTAATAAATGCCATCTTAGTTTCTAGTTCTGAAAACTACTTATACACAGCACCTCTCTCTTACCTAGTTTCCACTTCAGTTTGTTGACCCTTATAGATAAAATAAGAGACAAGATAACCTTTATTGTCATTTTTTTTTACTGTGGGCACAACGGCACACATCAAAAATGAAATTTAGTTGCCCGCTCTCAAAGTGAAACACATATATGACACACACCTAAACATACTATGTACAACATATGTATACCCAGAACCCTACATATACATAACAAATAAATATTAAATAAATGTCCATCTTGAATATATAACGGAAGGAGTTATCCAACTATTAGTTATATGGCAATGCATACGAAAAGAAGTAATTATTTTGTCATAGCCACTGCCCCAAAGAATCATAGGTATCTATATCTATTGGGGAAAACTACATGTGTCACTTTAGATGTATCTGTGTATCAATCTCACATAACTAGAAAAGAACCAGAAATATTGCCTACTACCTGTTCCTGACTCTTTCACACTGATGAGGATGGTTTTGAATCTGATCATGGGAATGAGTCCATCTGCCACAGATCCCCTAACCCTGATTGTAATTTTGTATTCAGAACCAGAGCATGAAAGACTCCAAACTTTATTTACAACTGGACTTTTACAGCCAGACCCTGAAATTAAAGGTGCAGTCCTTTAAGCCATAAACATTTCCAGATGATATATGGTGATAAATGCATAAAAACAGCCTGATTGATAAAAGCAAAGTCAGTATCTTAAGGTATAAATTTACTTCTTAGTGGCCCACCAGATGACTCTGGGGTGCTCATAAGCAGGACTGTTATTATATTCCCAACACTTTCCTGCTGTACCTTTTAGATGCATGCTGCTCCTAATCTAGAGATGACATTAAATTTTTGGGATGAAAAAGCTCTTAATTGACCGGTCATCCAATCCCGTTTTAAAGCTATTTAGGTTTGCGGCCATTGCTATGTTTGGTGATAATGAATTTCACAAGTTAATTATACACTATGGCAGTGTTTCTCAACCTTGACAATTTTAAGGCATGTGGACTTCAACTCCCAGAATTCCACAGCCAGCATTGCTGGCTGTGGAATTCTGGGAGTTGAAGTCCACATGCCTTAAAATTGTCAAGGTGGAGAAACACTGCATGGGAAGAGATTTTTTCCCCTTTAAATCTCCTTCCAACCAGATTCAGTGGATGATCCATGAACCCTTGTTTTGAGAGAGAGGGAGGAAAAAAAAATCTTCCCATTTATTTTCTCCATGCTATGCAGAATGTTATGCCTTAAACATGCCATAATTCCATCACAGTTTTTCACAATACATGTTCTTTCTCCCATTTTCTGCCCATCTACCAAATGAAAGAGATGTCTTTCTTATGATATGCCTGTTTCCACCTCAAATTACAAAAGTGTCCAAAAGATTGTAGTCTATTGCTTCAGCAAAGACTACAATCATTTTGATTGCCCTCTTCTATACTTTGGTCAGTTTTATTATATACATTGTGGAAAAGGACAGCCAGAAAACACCTACAGTATCTCATATGCTGATGTACCATAGAACTGTTTATTTACTAACAGTACTTATATACCACCACATTCCAAAGACCTGATGGTTAATAAAAGTATATATGATAAAAATTTTAAAATAACATCTCACTTTTCCACCAAAAGCTCAAGGCCATACACACTGAACATCCTCTACTTTCTCCTTACAAGAATCCTGTGAAATGCTTTGGGCTGAAAAAAAAAAAATAACTGGCCCAAAGTCATGCAGTCAGCTTCCATGACGGAGATGTTGAACCTGATCCTAATTTAACACTTGAACCACTATCCCACATGGACTCCCCAAAATTTGGATTAGGAATGTTGCTAATGGTTTTTGTATCGTAAGTTGCTCTGTTGAAGAGAACTGCTGCCTTTAACATGAAGTGGTAGCACACATTTCCACCTTTTTTATGCATTATGCATTACAATTACTCAATTTTACAACATTTCTTTTGGCACTCTTTAAACAAATGCATGGTTGTTAAATGAATCTGGAATCTGCTTAAACAAGCCAGTTTCTCCCAATGGGCTTTTTGACAGAAAAGAGAAGTAAATGTCAGAAACTGGGAAAACCGACAAAAAATTGTGGTTACATGAGTGTGGGATACTGTAAATGGCTGTAAATGTGAGCCGGTGCCAAAGACCCAAAATGCGATCGTGTGACTGCAGGGTGGCTGTAAGTAGCTCTGGAGAAGTCTGTTGTAACTTCGACCAGTCGCGAGGACTACCTTTAAGGCTTTATATTCCAGGCTGCTTTTATTGAATCTGACCTCTTGTTAAAAATTGATCTTTGCAACCCAGGTGATCCTGGGTAATGCATACTGACCCTTCACATGATAAACACCTGAAGGCTTTTATCCGAAACATCCAATTTCTTCTCTGCACAATCAATGATCTACTTAATAAGCAAGGAATGTTCGTGAAGTCTAGGCTTTAAGCAATTTTTTTTTTACATGTTCTCACTGCCATGCAAACAGGTTGCCCAAATCTAAGGCATTTCATTCCTTAAAAAAAAAAAATACATCTCTCACACAATGGAGGATGTAGTGGTACTTTGCATTCTACTCCATACATTGTGAAAAGGCCCAGAAGGGTTTCCAAATTCTATCCCATAAAATGAAGTCTTCAGCTTTAAATATATGCACAAAAAGGAGAATTTTCAATTGGAGAAGTTACTTTTTGATTCCATGCCTTTTACTCTGAATCGTCAAAATGAATGTTCCCATGACAGCTTACAAAGCAACAAAACAAAACACTTGAAACACAAAAGCAGGTATCTAGTAGTAAATCAGGAAAGCAGAAATGAAGCTGCAGTCATAGAAAAACTAAGTAATTGCCATGTCTTTAAAAAAAAATTAAGGTATGTGGACGTATCAACCTTTTATCTTCATTCAAACCACATATAAAGGGAAAGGTGATATTATTGAAAAAAGCTATGAAAACTGACTTTTCGATTATTGATGCCATAAACAAATTAACAAGTATTCTGTGAAAAACGTTAAGTAAATCCTTGCTCTAATAGCTGGTATTGCTCCTTTGGCAGAATCAGCCTCAGGGAAATGTTTCTTATAACTGTCTGTCTGTTTCTGTTACTCACTGGAATTTTTTTTCCTACTCTTCCACGCAGAAGTTTTTCAGCTGTGTGATATTTGAAGGCTTTCTTGCATCCACAGCTCAGGTCAAATTACCCCATAGCATCTCGATTTAGATTTAATTCTGGGCTTTGTCTTGCCCATTCCAGAACTCAAAATCCATTTTTCCTTCAGCAATTCCTTGGTGGAGTTATTCAAAGGTTGTGAGTCATTGTCATGTTGCAAAGTCTTCTTTCGGTTGAGATTCAATTTTCTGACAGATGGTCTCACGTTTTCTCAAGGTACAATGAAGAATTCATAGTGAATTATGAGCTGCCTGGGTCCTGATGCAACAAAGCAGCCCCAGGCAATATTTCCACTACTTTGCCTTGTAGCTGGTATCAGGTTCTGGTGAAATGCCATCTTTTGAGTTTTGCCAAACATGTCTTCTGGTGCTGTACCAAATAATTCCATCCTTGCCTTGTCCATCCACATTGTTCCAGAAGTCCTAGTCTTCATCAAGGTATTTATGAGCAAACTTTGGTCTTGAACCAATATTTTTAGGGTCAGCAAAGGTTTCCTCCTGACACTCCTATCATGAAAATCTAATCTACCCATTTTCTAAGGATTCATACAATTTGACAATGATAGTGATGGCAGCTACCTGTAAGACATATGATGAAATTCTGGTGTTCTTAGACATGTCTTTCAACATCTTTCTTTCTGCTCCCTGGTTGAACCTGTTGGAACTGCCTGCTTGGACAAGTTGGTGATTGTCTTCTCCACTTGTAGTTGATCTTCCAGACAGCAGAATGATTGCTGTCCAATTGTTTGGTGATCTTTTTAAACCCCTTCCCAGACTATAACCCTTTTGAAGGCAAAGAACAACAAAGATCAAATCAAACTAATGTCTTGAGTTTAAATAACACACCAGATACACTCTAACAATCTTTTTTTTTTAAAAAAGGTCACCTGATGTGTGCCCGATTCTAATTTTAGATATTTGAGGTAATGATAAATGTACAGGTGTATTTAGTATTTCCACATATGAAATTTGCATTTTATGTTTATTTAAATTACACAATGCAAAATGTTAACTGGTGTGTGATACTTGTAGATCATATCCCCTCTATCTATCAGTATTGTTGAAATGAAGATCAAACATCTGTATGTTGAAGAAGTCAAAAATTTCAAGGGAGTAAATCTTCTAAAATTCGGTTTTCTGTATTTTTCTTAAAGGCAAAAGAACTCCATTTTCAAAATGGCAACATAAAAAGACCAAATAAAAAGGCAAGGCAACGTGCTCCTCCGAGGATGCAAAAATATGATTTTGTGGCTTCTTTTTATCTGCCAAGGACTTCAGAATCCTGACTGATATAAAGCCAAATGTCTCTTCAGAAAACGCAATCTTTAGAAGTATCTAGTTCAAATTCCCAGAGCCAGCTGTTTCAGCATATTAAAGGGGAACATTAATACATTTTGAACCTCTCATGGTCACCGACATCTTAAATATTTGGTGAAGTTCTAGTTATTTGTCTTCTGGAAAACAGTTGTGGCGTTAAGAATTATAATTGCGGCAAGTATTTGCTGACTTGGTCTGTGGTGTACGATAATTGTATCCTTTTAGAAACAGCATGAGCTGCACGGTTAGCATATTTACCCAAGAAAAACTGAGCAAAAAGGTCAATTGCTTTTTAAAATTCAGGCTCATTTCTCTCGGCTTCCATCCACGTTTTCTTTCTTCTTTCCGAGTTACTCTATAGTTCCAGTCTACAGTTCCTACTGAGTTATGACCTTTCAGACAACCGTTGGCTCACTCTTGAGTTTTCAAGCGGTCCTCTTTCTTTTGGGCACCTGGCATCAGCATCAACACAATTCAGCAGTGTCAGCTGACCTTTGGAAAACATCTTCAGGAAACTACTGAGGAAGAGGAACTTAGAAAGTCAGCCCAGTCCCATTTTGTACATTTTGATATGAATCCAAAGATCACGTAGTTTTTTTTAAATTTTTTTAATTTTATTCGGATTTGTATGCCGCTCCTCTCTGAAGACTCGGAGCGGCTCACAACATATATATAAAACAATTTAATCTAAATCCGAACAAAAAACATTAAAAATAAAACCCCACACATACTCATCAGTCACACCACAATCAACAATCATCCCCAGGCCTGCCGGCAGAGGTAGGTTTTTAAATTCTTTCAGAAGGCCGGGAGAGTCGGAGAAATGCGGACTTCAGGAGGCAGTTGGTTCCAGAGGGCGGGCGCCACAACAGAGAAAGCCCTCCCCCTAGGGCCCGCCAGACGACATTGTTTCGCTGACAGGACCTGGAGGAGGCCGACCCTGTGCGCTCTCACCGGTCATAGAGAAGTATGTGGCAGAAGGCGGTCCCGTAAGTATTCTGGTCCCATGCCATGAAGGGCTTTATAGGTAATAACCAACACTTTGAATTGGGCTCGGAGACCAATAGGCAACCAATGCAGCATGCGGAGAGTTGATGAAATGTGGGCAGAATGAGGAAGGCCCACAACTGCTCGCACAGCTGCATTTTGCACTAATTGTAGTCTCCGAACACTCTTCAAGGGTAGCCCCATGTAGAGAGCATTGCAGTAGTCGATCCTCGAGGTGACAAGGGCATGTGTTCCTCCCCCCCACCCTTTCTTCTTTCAGTTATAATCTCTTTAATCTAAGTTTCTTTCTCAAAATATTCAGGATTCATCAACCAATTCTTTTTCTCTTCTTCACATTTCAGGCAGTCTACTTTTGAGGGATATTTTTTTTAATGTATTCTACTTCATTACAACAGTTCTTTCAAGGTCTTTTTTCTCCTTGGCTAAAGCAGAAGTCATCCCCTTTTGTTTTTTTGCATCACAAACTACTGTTTCATTTTTACTTCTTCCCCTCGGAAACAATCATATAGTTTTTATCCTGGTTCTTTTTGCTTCTCTTCAGGGTTATTCTACTCCTTTTTTATGTTTCTTCCAGCCCAAACCACATAGGAGTTCCTCAAGTCTCAGGTTTCCTTAATTGAATTTACATTTTCCTTCCGTCCGACTAATGATTAGCTACCATCTTCATTCTTTTTCTAAGCTAATAATCCTTCTTAAATTCTTCACTGACATTTCAAACTGTGTGAGATGAAAGTATCCGTTGCTCTCCTTTATTCTTCTACCTCTGTATAGTTGTACTTTCCCTAGAAACGTTGTTCTCTTCCATCTTAATCCTCCTCCTTTGCCCCACATTAAAAAGTGCTGCATGCCACTTTTTTTTTCCCAATCTCAGCCTTCTGCTAAAAGTCTCACTTCCAGTTTTGAACCTCAAACTTACTTTCGTTATCTTTTGGCACGTGTACCTATGTGATGAATGTGGCCCACCACATACATCAGCCAATTTGGTTTCATTACCACTTTTTTTCCTAGTCTCATGACTTTGTTTTAAGTCACAAAGTAGTTAAGTAGTACAACAAGAATGCCATTGTTTATTAGAGAAGAGCAACAGAGATGATCAGGGGACTGGAGGCTAAAGCATATAAGGAACGGCTGCTGGAATTGGGTATGTCTAGTTTAGTGAAGAGAAGGACGAGGGGGGACATGATAGCAGTATTCCAATATCTCAGGGGCTGCCCCAAAGAGGGAGTCAAGCTGTTCTCCAAAGCGCCTGAGGGCAGGACAAGAAGCAACGGATGGAAACTAATCAAGGAGAGAAGCAACCTAGAACTAAGGAGAAACTTCCTGACAATTAATCAGTGGAACAACCTGCCTCCAGAAGCAGTGAATGCTCCAACACTGGAAGTTTTTAAGAAGAGACTGGACAGCCATTTGTCCGAAATGGTGTAGGGTTTCCTGCCTGAGCTGGGGGTTGGACTAGATGACCTCTAAGGTCCCTTCCAACATTATTATTATTATTATTATTATTATTATTATTATTATTATTATTATTATTATTATGTCATCCAGCTTTATCAAAAGGTATGGGGATTCCTACAGTCACACCATCCTTATATTTTGTAGCCTTTCATCGATTGTTTAATTTAATTTGGAATGTGAAGGCCCAGAAAAATAAAAAGGAGGGCGGGAAAAATAGAGTATTTGTATTATTTGTATTTATTGGATTTCTATGCCGCCCTATTCCGGGAACTCAGGGCGGCTCACAGCATAAATAGAAATCTAACATAGAATACATATATAAAAGAACCCCTGAGTTAAAAAAACCCCAATCATCCAACAAACATGCACACAAACATACACTGGCTAGAGTATGAGGAGATTAGTTTTCCGAAAATGTTTCCCTAAATTTTTCCTGTAGATAAATAGGAAGTTACGAAGAAATAAAACATCTTTGGAATATTTTGGGTTTTAGAATAGGTAGCATTTCTTCTAATGTAAGATGTTATTAACTGAAAATGTGTAGCATGATGGGACCCAGGGAACTTTCACTAATGGTGAATTGTTACTTGCTTTCATTCGGTGTCCTAGTCATTTCTACATTTTCACGTTTTCACACTATAGATACTAAAATAGGAGCTAGCACAGAATGCATCAGTCTAAAACTCTCTTTCTGAAAATGTCTTCATTTGCAATTTGGGCAGACAAAAGCACTTCCTATTTACTGATTGCTTCATTAAATGCTTTTGGTCTGTGCACTGAAGGTAAAACAAACAGGGTGGATTATGTTCATAAGTGCTTGGAATGAATGGAGCCACTGTATAAAATCCTTCAACATATTCTAATGGTTTATGCAGCCTGAATGAGACCTGTATTTGTTGTGGGTGTCTCACGACTGGATGATGACATATCAGAGGGGGAGGAAGCACAAGCAGGCCCCTCTGGGTATTTCCCCCCCCCCCGGCAGCCGAATCAGATAATGAGGAGTTTTGTATGCATTCTGAATCAGACTCTCCAAATGATGAGTCAGATTTAGAGCAAGACGATAAATGGATTGATCCGAGGTTCCGAAGGTTTGATAAGCGAAGGTGTCAGTTAACTGGAAAAAGGAAGTAATGGGGGGAAGTGACGTATCGGACACTATATTAGAGGGGGGAAGTAGACTACGCCCTTGTTACGAGCAACGTTTATCAATGAGAGGTTTGGAAACTTTTGCAATGCTTTGAAAGTCTGATGTTTTGACAACCTAGCGAAGGATAATGAGGTCTCGGACAATGTGATAAAGACAGAGTGAGTAATTGGAAAGTTTGGAAGGAGTTTGTTGTAATCTAAATGTAAATAATGAGTCTTGGATGTTTCTGCCAGCAAAATGTCAGCAGCTTGCTTTGAAATGAATCCTTTTGAAATGTGTTTAATAAATCTCTTAAAGACATATTTACGTGGATTTTAATGAGTTGAGAGAGGCCAGACATAACAGTATTCAGCCAAAACTTATTTATAGCTATAAATTAAAGCAGAGATGCAGAGTGGAAAAGCATATTTTTTATTTCTTGTCGAAAAATCCCAGGATTTTGAGAACAGAAACTGGTATAGATGATGGTCACCTACTTGTTTGGCTTCTCTTATTCTGCTTTATTCAATCTATATCAAATAGCCTAGGCTAAAACTATAATCTTCACTTATAATGTCCCTTAATTTTAATTTCTCCCCTGCTCTTCTTTTAGTCCACAGTTTCCTTCTCTGATTGTATCATGTCCCTTTATTCCTATTTTACTCTTAACTGATTTGATTTAATCATATATTTCAGAGACTTTGCAATATCTGAGAAATGCTATGAATACTGGGTAAGTATAAAAAAACTGTAGTATGGGAGCCATTTTGAACAATAACAAGTTTTCACTAATAACATTAAGATAATTTCATTGTTGGTTTAAACAAGAAGAGATTGGACAGCTATTTGTCTGAAATGGTATAGGTTTCCTACCTGAGCAAGGGGTTGGACTAGATGACCTCCAAGTCCCTTCCAACTTTATTATTACTATTATTATTATTATTGCAATAGTGAATATTATACCAATATTGTACGACAGCTAATATAAATAGAATAATATGCCATAACTGATAAAATAATTTCTTAGTATAAAACTGAAAATAACTGCAATATAAAAATAGAATTTTTTTAATGGAAAAGTTAGATTTTATTTTGTAAATAACCTATTTCAATTTACCTACATTATAACAGAAATATAATCAGTATTCAGACTGTATTATACAAAAAGACAGATTTAGAATGGAAATTATGAGTTGCTGGTTCAATAAGAAAAGGGCAAAACTCTTTTTATTCCACAGTAATAATAGCAATTTTTCAGATATCAAATGGTTATTTTCAGCTTGAAAAGTATAAGTATAAAAAAGGCAGGATTCAGGTTCCTTCTCCTTTATACTTTAGATATCATTTTCCCTCTAAAATAGCTTAAAATATGATTATTTTGATTTTTCAACTTTCAGAATGGAAAGTCCAATCTGAAAAGCACTACTTATTTCAGCTACTGCAAATAATCAGGCAGTAAATATGAAGAGGGAAAGAGGATTGGGATTTTATTATGTTCTTTTCCAGTTGACATGTTCCCACTCCCAGGCCTCAGAAGCAAAACTAAATTCATAACTTTGTTAAATAAAAGCTTTCATTCTTGGGACACCAATGTTTTCCTAAAACATTATCCAGCTTAATAACAAAACTGTAAACAACAGAAAATAAACACAATGTTTTAACAGAAACAGCCAAGAATCAAATCAAATCCTATTCAAAGTAGATTAAACATCTAATTTGTTTTGCAATTCGAACTACTTGCTTTGATTGGTTTGGAGCATGGAAATACTAAATATAACAAAAATAGTAAAATATCTTTTATTTGAGGTGAATACAATATCTAATTTTAATTTATTACTTATTTATCCCGAGTAACTTTGCAGTTCAGTAAGCAGAAGCTAGAATGTGAGCAATCTAGGCCAACATAAGTTTTCATGTACTGCCTGCTAAACCCACGAGAACAATATTATGGATGAAATTTATAGCCTTGGTTGTCGGGGGAAAAGTCACCTTAGCTCTGTACCACTGTATGGCAAGGAATTATTGCTACATAAAACTATACTACAAAATAGGGCAACAGCCCATTAAAATCCACTTATCGCCTCTGCAATTCTTCATTCTATTACTGACAAAATGGAACGAGCCTTAGTAGCATGCAAGCTGCAGAATATCTTTACTGTTCATAGATTTGCGTGCTTCCCAAGTCCTAAAAAAATGCCCCTGGGTCAGCCACGAACAACCAGATCCTGACCCAGACCCAGACATGTAGGGTTTAGACTAGCTACCTTATTGTCTATGGAGATTCTCAAATCATCCAGGTCAGTTCTCAACTGAAGAAGCTTCTTGGATGAGAAGTGAAAAGTTTTCAAGGAAAAAATAAAAGTCCAGTTGCCTTCTGAAAAAGCACCTTCGGGATAGCTGCTTTATTGTTCTCTGCTTATAATAATCCAGAAATCTCCCCAGGCTGGCAGACTTGCATGGGAAAGACCAGGTAAGACTCAAAGGTATGGGGGAAGGGGGGACATCAGACCTTGCCCTGTTGTATTAATGTAGAAGGCCCAAACTACCATGTTTCCCCCAAAATAAGACTGGGTCTTATATTGATTTTTGCTCCAAAAGATGTATTAGGGCTTATGTTCCGGTTAGGTCTTAAATTCAGGGAAATACGGTACTAAATATGTCTGATGATCTTAACTGGGGCTTATTTTGGGGGTGGGGCTTGAGCGTCCTGAAAAATCTTGCTGGGGCTTATTTTCCGGTTGGGTCTTATTTTGGGGGAAACATGGTAATTCCCCATTTGAGTCCTCCTTCCAACCGGGCCAGTTGCTCTCCAACAGTCTACACCAGTATAAGTCTCCTAAAAACAACTGAACCTCGACAGAAAGCCTTGGGAGATGACACATCGTTTGGATCTTCCAGTTTGGATCTTAAGATGCACACATCCAAGGAAACAGCTTAAGTATTTATTTATTTATTTATTTTTATTTATTTATTTTTACTTATATGACGCCCTTCTCCCCAGACTCAGGGCGGCTTACAGCAGAAATACAAGTACAAAAATATATAAATCATTTAAAATAGTAATACAGTATAAAACTATAAACTATACCCACTCATACAACATACAATCCCAATCAAAGGCCCAGGGGCAGAGCGCCGCTCACACGCCCCAAGCCTGTCTGCATTGATGTGTTTTTAAAAGTTTTCGGAAAGCTAGGAGGGAGGGAGCAGTACGAACCTCTGAGGGAAGTTGGTTCCAGAGGGCTGGGGCAGCAACGGAGAAGGCCCTAGCCCTAGGTCCCGCCAAACGGCACTGTAAGCTTTGATGTAACTTTTTTAAGGTCTTCAGAAAGCTAACAAATACGAGGCTTGGTTTTTAATACAGAACACATCTCCTCACAATATGTAATCATGGCCGGAACCATAACTGGCGGATTCTATGGGGCTGTCAACTTACATTACCTTTTCACGGGCTCCGTCTGTACAAGAGCTGCGTCTATCATGGCTTTCATCCATAAATCCATTTCCTTCCCTGTATCTGTGCAGAAATAATAGGTCCTCATGTTTGGATGAGCTGCCTGATTGGAAATGACACGGTCATTTTGTGGGGAGAAAGGTACAACATTCTGTAAGACAGAAAAAAGAATGGGAAGAAAATCAAAGATCATTACTAGTTTCCTTAATCAGTAATTTATCGCTTTCAAGATTTACGCAAGCTGCTGCTAGAAACCCACCCCACTGTAACTAATACAAAACTATTCATCACTGTGCTCATCTTCTGAGGCAATTATATTCGAGGAAAAGCACATTAGTATTAAATTTGGAAGGCTTGTTGTTGTTCAGAGCCCCTGCTGAGTTTCTAAATGATTTCTATCAATTATAGAATAAATATTTTCTGCCGGCATTTGGTATGCACAGATTATAGAAATGGATTAGCTGGGATCAGGAAAAAACAAAACAAAACAAAACATAGGAAGTCGCAAATATATACTCACCCGTTAAAATATGAAGCGTGATTTAGTTTACTCATCGCCAAGAACAGCACAAAGTAGTTCAAATCCAGGAAACAAAAATGTGAAAGGTCAGGACATTTTATAGAAAAAGAGTTAATTATGCATACAACGAAGAAAATGTACCTTGAAAAACCTATGCTAAGGACAGCAGGTCAGATATGGGGAAAATACCAGCCTAACATTCTTTTCACTTGAATGCCTGAACTACAGGTAGTCCTCAATTTACGATCACAACTGAGCCCCAAAATGGCTAAGTCAGACATTTGTTAAGTGGAATTTTGCTCCATTTTACAACTTTTCTTGCCTCGGTTGTGAAGTGAATCACCGCGGCTGGTAAGTTAGCAACCTGGTTTGTTATCTGACTTCCCCATTGACTTTGTTTAGCAAAAGGTCGCAAAAGGGGATCACAAGAATTTTGATCACCTGATCACATGCAACGGTCATTAAGTGTGAAAAATGGGGCTCTCTACATGGGGCTACCTTTGAAAAACGTTCGGAGACTTCAGGTAATGCAGAATGCAGCCGCGCGAGCAGTGTTGGGCCTGCCCAAAAATGCCCACATTTCGGCATCACTCCGCGAGCTGCATTGGCTGCCTATTGGTCTCTGAACCCAATTCATAGTGTTGGTTATGACCTATAAAGCCCTACATGGCATCGGACCAGGTTACTTACGGGACCGTCTGCTGCCTCACGAAACCCAGCGGCCGGTTAGGGCCCACAGAGTCGGCCTTCTCCAGGTCCCGTCAGCCAGACAGTGTCGCCTGGCGGGGCCTAGGGGAAGGGCCTTCTCTGTTGCGGCCCCGGCCCTCTGGAATCAACTCCCCCCGGAGATCCGTATCGCCCCCACCCTCTCCGCCTTTCGTAAACTCCTTAAGACACATCTCTGCCGACAGGCCTGGGGCAGTTGACATCTTGCCCCTAGCCAGTGTATGTTTGTGTGTACGTTTGCTGAATGAATGGTTTCTTAATTTAGGGGCTCTCTTTTTTATATATGTATTTTTTATATATGTATTATGTAGTTTTTTATACTGGATTTCTATTTATGCTGTGAGCCGCCCTGAGTTCCCGGAATAGGGTGGCATAGAAATTTAATAAATAATAATAATAATAATAAAATGTTCATAAGTCACTTTTTTCAGTGCTGTTGTTAACTCTGAAAGGTCATTAAATGAAAGGTTGTAAGTTGGGGACTGCCTGTATATTCTTAATGATACAAGTAGTCTGCTTTCGTTTGGCAAGATTTCTCTCTACAGGAGATTTATCCAAGGGGTTAACAGCTTCAGGAGTTATGGGTGTGGGAAAAGACTAACTTCATTAAAAAGAACATCCAAATTGGATGAGGAAACTATATGGAGCAGGAAGAGGAAGTAACTAGCTTGCAAAGACAAGGCTAATTGGAATCTCTGACAGGTATTAAAAACACAAAAAGGCAATGCTCACATGTTGTGCCAGGCTGAAATTAATTTCGGTGTAATATGTTACAGATCCTACTAATTGTGCTTTATTGAATAAGCAAACTGTTTGCACAAAATGCATTTATTTCCTGAGAAAACTATAAAAGTCTTCTGCTGAAGTTGCAGGAGTATTGCAATCAAATCAAATTATTCCTTAGTTGGTTAGAATGGAAAACAATCACACACATTCCGATTTAATGAAACAAGGAAGAAAATGTCTGCGTGCATTTTGTTTCAGGAACTGTTCCCTTGCTGTGATTCATGTGTTCACAATTATGCTCCACTGAAATATAAAACACCCACAAACGCAAAGTTGAAGAATATTCTCACCTTAAATGCATATTTGCGGTTGATATGATCTTCGGAAGAAAGCATGGCTATCTGAAAGCTTGGAAGAAGAATGCTTCCTAATATTCCTTCTTCTTTTTCATCTAGAAAATATAGAAAAAATAATTGAGAAAAGAGGGAAATTATCATACAGTGTAAGAGAAAAAATGCACATACATCTTCCCTGGCTTTTGGAATCTGAATCTTTTATATTTGGCAATTTCGCTTGTTCTTTTCCTTTTGTAACCACCATCTGTTTCCACAACAGATTCTTAGAGATGACAAGTAATGCTGCTTTTAGAGTAGAACCTGATAAAACAGCTAACTCTGTCGGCTCTCTGCTTATCTTCTGGAGACATATGTGTGTATTTGTGTAGGCATGGGTACACAGAACGATGATTGCGGCTAAAGACGTTACTGGAGAAAGAATGTGTCAGGCGCAAAAGATAGGTCCACACATGAAAGTCCAATTAAACCGATTTATTGCTATTCATGCCAATATACTAGAATATTCTCAACTGCATCTCCTTGGAATTTAGATAAGGAATTCAAGGGAGGTTGGACTTAGTTCGCTTATGGCTCTGTAGGGATTCTAGACTGGTCTCTCTTTTAACTCCGCCCACAGGTTCTGCCACTCCTTCTTCTACAGCACAGGTGTCAAACTCAATCGCATCACATGACTTATCGTGATTTTTTTTGCCTTTGTGAAGCTGGGGTGGGTGTGGCTTGCATGTGATGCATCCGGCCCGCAGGCCGCCAGTTTGACACCCCTGTTCTACGGAATGTGAACAGGAAAACAATTTGAAAGGACTCCTGGGGCTATAAATCTCCATTAAACTACCCCATTTCTTCCAGCAGTGAAAAAGAATAAAGAATCATCTAGAACAGGGGTGTCAAACTGCCGGCCTGTAGAAGCCACGCCCACCCCATTGCCGGCAATGGCAAAACAGTCCTGATACGTTGCGTGACGTCACGTGATGTTGCGAGTTTGACATGTCTGATCTCAAAACCCAACTGCAAACCCTAGGTCGCCAGCCACCTCTATGTAAGAACATAAGAACATAAGAAGAGCCATGCTGAATCAGGCCAAAGCCCATCGAGTCCAGCATTCTGTGTCACACAGTGGCCCACCAATTGTACATGGGGATCTTGAGCATAAAGAGAAGGCAAAACCCTCCCTTTCCCTTGACCCCCAACAAATGGTACCCAAGGGAATCCTGCCTGCCTCAACCAACATAGAGGCGGCACATGGACATCCATTTTAATAACCATCGATACACTTTGCATCCATGAATCTATCTAGCCCTGCCTTGAAGCTGTCAAGGCTGACAGCTGTCACGACCCCTTCAGGAAGTGAATTCCATAAATCAACGACCCTCTGGGTGAAGAAATATTTCCCTTTATTTGTCCTCACTTTCTTAGCTATGAGCTTTAGGGAGTGCCCCCTTGTCCTGGTATTGTGTGATAGAGAAAAGAATTTTTCTCTATCCACCTTTTCTATCCAATGCATGATTTTATACACTTCGATCAAGTCACCCCTTAAATGCCGTCTTTCAAGGCTGAAGAGACCAAGGCGTTGCAATCTGGTTTCATAAGGGAGGCGCTCCATTTCCTTGATCATTCTTGTTGCCCTATGTGTCCTGTTACCTCCTTCCTTCCCTCCGTCTCATCAGAGATTATCTCAGAGCCATTGACTGATTCTTTCGACAAGTCATCATAAATGTTTTCCCCCAGCCATCAAGATATTATTTGACTATATGGATAGGGAAGATTAAATAAAAGACCTGAATTAAAGGCCTGTTATTTTAAAGATAGTGCTACGGTAAGGGAGTTTACGATGCCTCTTCAGTAGAGAGGACTCTGTAATTCAGCTATGCAATGTTTCATATACAGTTTGGAAGGCACCCTTGGAATTTGTGGGAATAGAGCATTTGTCTGCAACTCATTAAAACAGCAGAATAAGAGACCTCCATTATAGCAGCCCAATCCTGGATCCAGGCGCAGTAGCTTTAATAATTATTTTAATTAATTATTGATTAATTAATACCACAGCTGCACTGGCATTCTGTGTGTTCCAACACATTTTTTCTCAACTGAATCCAAAGCATAGCAAAGCTTTACTCTCAGGTATATTAAGACCATCCTGCTACTGCCAGTTCATATTCCTGCTAAGGACTAGACTGAATTCTGGAACTGCTTTTCAATCAGTGTCTGCCTGGCTCCAAACGAAACATATAGCTCCACATTGTTGAGCAGTCAGGGAAGGTATCCTATCTCTCTTTAGTGGCAGCTCTGAAATAAAATAATGCTGCTGTTGTTTGTTTGTTTGTTTTTTTTCCAAAGAAACAGGCAGGCTTCAAAGAAGGCTATCATTGCATTCACTTTGTATTCACTTTGGGAAGTCGGGGGGGGGGGTGGACTGGGGGGTGTAATAATGTACTCAACTGTAATACTTGCAATATATAAGAATGATATATTTATTGATATAAGAGGGGTTGCTCGGGCAGTACCTCTGGACCACATCTGGAGGGGGTGGAGAGTGAGGAGTGAAGGGAAGTAGGAAGGTTGTAGGAGAGGAGGGTGGAGAGTGAGGGAGGGAGAGAGGGGAGGGGGAGGGAAGTAGGAGATAGGGAGCAAGGAAGAGGGGGATGTGGTGGAGGGGGTGCTGCGGAGCAACACCCATAGTTATTTTAAGTATTTTACGTAAGTTTTTAAAAGAATGTATGTTTTGTTTTGTCTGGGAGAAAGTTGAAAAAGATTGTATTAAGTTGTGTTGTATTTAATTTGATTCTTTGTTTATAATTATAAAACTAATAAAATATTTATTTAAAAAAACCAAAGAAGGCTATCATTGCTACAACATAAATCTTCTGGAATTAAAAAAAAAAAAGCACAACTCACTTTTAATTAAATACCCCTTTGGATGCAAAGAATATATATAGACATTTCAGTGTATATAAAGTGTAAACTCATGAAGGAACATGATACAGTCCAAGCATTGAATAAACTAGAGCAGCGGCCCCCAAACTTTTGGGCACCAGGGACCAGTTCCGCGGAGAGAGGTTTTTCCATGGACCGTAGAGGAGTGGTGGATTCGCATTCTGCCTGCATCCCACTTCCTGCTTTGCTTGTTTGCACAACCCGGTTTCTGGCATGCCGCAGACCGGTGCTGGTCCTCGGACTGAGGGTTGAGTTCCCCTGATCTAGAGAAACAATACTATGCTGGAATATTGTCTGTCTGTCTGTCTATCCGTCCCACCCACTCATCCATCATCCATCCATCCATCCATCCATCCATCCATCCATCCATCCATCCATCCATCCATCCACAAATTGTCTTGCTCAATTTTTCTCTAATTTGTTTCCTTTTTTCACAGCAGTTCTATTACATTTGAACACAGGCAACAAATGAAAGTAGCCATCTGAAATTATGTTTGCATCGTTAAATGGCACACGTGATTCCTGAGAATCAAGAGGAACAGTATGATGCAATGATAAAGACTGGGGTGCAACTTAGGAGCTCAAGACTGGGGACACAGGGTTCCCTTCTCCTATTTCTCCCTACAACATCCATGCTATGAGGCGTGTTGGGATGAGAGAGAGATAGAAGAGTAAAGTCATTCAATGAGCTTCCATGGCTGAGGATGGCCAACATCTTAAGAACTACACTGCAAAATAAATATGTTTGTCTGTGGATGGAACATGTTAACTCCCACTTTATGTGCCAAATGGATTTACATCACTGAACACCAAACGATAGGCCTCATGCCAGACTGTGAGTTGGATTTGCAGGTGTGGCTTCTGTATGGAACTCCCCACAAATCTTTATGGTGCCCACAAGACAACCAAGATAGCTGAGCCTTGTGGCAGTCTACACAACTTAAAAATAGTGTTTAATTCTTATATCAACCAAGATAAAACAAATGCCTCATCACGGTTTGCATTTAATTAAGACTCTCCTAGCTGGAAGCAGCACACCTGCCTCAGTGAGTATAAAACAGAGCTTTGAAAGTCTTAATTCGAATTTCAGTTCAGGGTACTTACTGATCCTCAGTCTCTAATATGCAATATGGGAATAAAACTTATCTATTTCCCAACATTATCATACATTCCCTAATATGAATACTATCTCCTTCTGCTAAAAATAAGTACCACTTTGAAATCCTCTATCCCAGTGATGGCAAACCTTTTAGAGACCGAGTCCCAACCCCCCCGCCCACCACACTGCCCCTACCCTGTCCACTGCCTGCCCGCAGGGCCACCCACCGCCTCCACGGCCCACCGCAGATTGCCATGGCGGCCCAGCAGCGCCATGGTGGCCACACCCTCCGCCCGTGCCCCACAGCATCATCTGCGTGCGAGGGCGGAGTCTTGTTCCTGCTGCCCGGCTGCCATGTCCTTGGCTGTGCTGCTCTGCGCGGGCCGTGCCCAGGGGCGACTCTCCTCCGGGGGGACTGCTGGTGAGGAGGGGGCTGTGGGGGGGAGGCAGAGCTGTGGCGACAGCGTGCGTGCCCACAGAGAAGGCTCTGAGTGCTGCCTCTGGCACGCGGGCCATAGATTTGCCACCACTGCTCTATCCCCATGAAGGCCTGAAAATCCTCCATCTTCTGAATCTTATCACTTAGCTTGAAAATTGTCCAATGCAGTGGCCACTATCACAGGACATCTTGCTTTCCTGGCTCCAAAAGTGATAGTAAGATTGATGGTAAGTCACCAGCTGAGGAAATGGGAATACCTGTTCAACAGTATGCTGTTATGAAACAGATCTACTCTTTTCCAGTTAAATGTCTAGTTCAGTGATGGTGAACCTTTTAGTGACTGAGTTCCTAAAAACTGCCTTGCCCCTGGCCTGCCCCCACCTCTCCTGCCCACAGGGCCACCCACTGCCTCCACGGTCCGCCACAGCAGATTGCCCAGGTGGCCCAGCAGTGTCATGGAGGCCATACCCTCTGTCCGCGCCCCGCAGCATCATCTCCACGCAATGGGGCGCGAGAGCGGAGTCTTGTCCTCGCTGCCTGGCTGCCATGTCCTTGGCTGCACTGCTCTGCACTGGAGGGCTGCTAGTGAGGAAGGGGCCACGGGGGGTGGTTGGGCTGGGGGCGACAGCATGCGTGCCCACAGAGAGGGCTCTGAGTGCCGCCTCTGGCACCCGTGCCATAGGTTCGCCACCATTGGTCTAGTTTATTTCTAATTATATGTAAATTACAGTGGTTATTAAAGATAACCATATTGATACTGAAACTATTTGCATTGTTACCATCTTATTAAGAACAGCCTCTCTATGAGCTTTCTTTCATCTATGAATTTTTTTGCCTCCTACGTGCATTTTTATTTGTACACAGAATATGAAATGATTAAGAAACAAACAATGACGATTCTCTTATCTCAGGCCTTCGGTACAAATATTTATTCAATTAGGATGCTCTATTGTCTGCAGCAAAGGTGAATTTGCTCTTTTATCCTTCAGCAAATGCAAGAAAAACAGGAGCAAAAAAACATTGCCACAATGATAAACTACTATGGAGTTGAGCAAAAATCTTGAAACTTCAGGATAAAAAGGATCTTTATTGAATCTGAACCTTGCATATTCTTAATGTATTTACTGAAACATAACATTAAAGTTGCAAGAATGGTTATAAATATTTGTGTTTCCTATACCATTGTAACAAAGGTTGCTTAGAACAGTTGCATGTTTATGTACAAGTTATTTTCACTGCATTTCTTGGGACAGAAAAAAAAACCCTCATTCTGACCTATAATATGCATTAATAATTGCTTTTATTTTTATTATTGCATTTTATACTACCAACAACTGAATCTTACAGCAATTTATGATAAAAGTAAAACCAGAATAAAAAAAATAAAGGATATGCAGAACATTCATGGAACATTCTGATTCTGAAACAACCCAGCCAGTCATTCTGAGTGTTGCAGAAACCAATTTTTGTAATTGAACAATTTCTCTTTTCATTCTTCTATTCCTCCTTCCACTATGGTAATACAGTATTTGAAAGTGAATATTAGAATATCTGGTTATTAACACAATCTCCTTCAATTCTTTTACCATGGGTATATAAGTGGTCTATTTAGCATCTTAGCAAGTTGACATATAAATTTAATATTGAGGCTAAAACCAATCAACAAAATGGAAATACTCAAATAATTTGCATTAAAGATACTCAGAACTTTTAAACCTGGTTAGGATTAGTAATGTAGATGGATACAATAGGACAGGGGGTCTTCAAACCTGGCCGTTTTATGACTTGTGGACTTCAACTCCCAGAATTCCTCAGCCAGGCATGTGCCTGGCTGAGGAATTCTAGGAGTTGAAGTCCACAAGCCATAAAAGGGCCAGGTCTGAAGACCCCTGCAATTAGGATGCTTTCAAAAAAGATATAATGACTGTTGTGGAAGATGGAGTTGTGTGGCTATTTTCAATTGTGAAAGATAAGTTCAGAAGAAGGGGTTCTCAGGCAGAAATGCCAGTTATGTCATAAGCTGCTCAGCCTCAAGGCCATGAAGTGTGGGCAATAGCCCTTTGACAGATGAGAAAGATGGGAAGGAGAAACTATGATTGGGGTAGAAAAGGCGGAGCTAAAAGTTTGGGTCCTAGTCACATGGGCAGGAGGACTGCGACGAACCCATCCTTGTGGATTCGTAATCCACATGCTGGAGAAAGATGGGAAGGAGAAACTATGATTGGGGTAGAAAAGGGAACTGCACCCTCACATATAGAGCAACCAACTGTTTAGCAAAGCTTTATTTTAGTTTGTAATAAATATTATAATCTATTTGTGCCATGTGCGTACCTGAGAGTTCAGCTGAATACAAGACTATCAGGTTAGTAAAACTTTAACAGAGGACTAAGATTTACTGTCAGATCCTGGTCTGTGGACCTAGGCAGAAATGGATGAACTAGTAGGGGAAAAAAACCCACTGACAGCCATCTCCCTAATTACAGTACAATTTTAGCTCCACCACAGTCTCCATGTATTAAATTACAATACAGCAGCGGGCCTAATTGTTACTCAGAATGGGCTGGCTTTTCCCACAGTCTATAATCTTTCTGAACATAATAGCTCTGCATTTCTAAACTGATCATAACATGAGCAATGTGGTTCTTCTGTAATCCTTTAAAGTGAAAGGAATTAGCTCAGTTTAAAATTATTGCCATATTTCTGCTGGAAAACCTTGGTTTGCATTCTATTTCAGTCTCCCAGAGCTGAATATTAATTCCTTCACTTCAACATTTGGTCAACGGACATTTACTTTTATCACAGACCCAATCTCCTGGATGATCTTTAGCTCCAGTCTTGAAGATGTTTATGTTCCAATTGTCTTTTCTTTACCATTATCTGAACTTGCTAGTTTTTAGTTTCAGTTTTACTATACAGATAGTTTCATAGCTCTGATCAAACTGGTGCTTCAGTATTATATATGAAAAATGTGACAAAAAGGTTTGAGTACCAGAATGAAAACTATCCTGTATCTATTTGTTCTGTGATGCCATCCCTTTTAACTTGGAAATAAGTGAGGTCAGGATTAATCTTGCGTGGATAGGAGCCCATCAAGTTAAAGAATCAGTACCAATGTGACGTCGAACTTAATTTTGAATTTGATCACAGCAGCAAGACTGTTGGTGGGACAATACTGGAAGAAACCAGAATTACCACCTATTGAAGAATGAACTTTGAAAGTCATAAATTTGGCAGAAATGGCCAAAATATCTGCATATTTGAAGGATCATTCAAATGAAAAATATATGTTGGACTGGAAAAAATGGATAGACTACATACAAGGGAAATATCAATTTAAGAAACTGTATCTAGCTTATAGTTAAATTTTTATATGCTGATTGAAAAATGTTTACAAGTAGAAAATGATTGTATTAAGTTGAGTTGCACTCAACCTGATTTTTCTTTGTTTCCTCTGTTTACATTTATAAATATATAATTAATAAAAAAATTGAAAAATTAAAAAAAAATATCACCCAGGCCTAGCAGGATTTGAACCATGCAGGTTTTAAGGACAGAAGTGGCTACAAGGAAGGTCACATCCAAATCCCCCAAAATGACAATATTTTAAGCAAAAGAAATAGCTCAGACGTTCTAATACAGGGGTCTTCAAACATGGCCCTTTTATGACTTGTGGACTTCAACTCCCAGAATTCCTCAGCCAGCGTGCCTGGCTGAGGAATTCTGGGAGTTGAAGTCCACAAGTCATAAAAGGGCCATGTTTGAAGACCCCTGTTCTAACAGAACACTCTGCACTTTCAGCAACTTGAAATTCCCAGCGTCCTTTGGGGAAAGCCATAATGGTTACGTTCCTGAAGACAAAAAGTGTAAAAATGTGCAGCATCAATCTTAGAGGAATTCTCTATTGCATACAAAAATCTCTGAATTGCACCAGTGAAGGAATTAGGCGCCTTTGGGGTCAGTTAAGCCTGGGATTATCCAAATGCAATTACTGCTACCTATCGGACGATACTAAGATTAAGTCTGAAACTTAATGATTTGATGCTTCAAAACTCCAAAGTAATTCACATATGACCCTTTATAAACTCCTTTATTGGCTTCTAGTAAATCTCTCTTGCAGCTAAAACAGTTGAAGAAAGATTTTCATTCCCCTACATCATATTTTCCAGCTTCTTCTTAATCAGTTTGCTATTTTGTGCCAAAAAAAAATAATCATCTATCAGCAAAAAAAAAAAAAGGGAAAGATGGGGAAACGTAAGCATCAGAAGGGCCCATGGGATGCTAAGAAGCATATGCTACAATTTTGGTTTTCCTAATTAGGACAGAGTGGGTTATACTAAGCATGTGAGGAATTCTGGGAGTTGAAGTCTACAAGTCGTAAAGCTGCCAAGTTTGGATAGCCCTTTTTTTGTACAGTCTAAACCACAACGAACAAGTCTACTCAAGAAAAGAGATCCATAGGATGAATATGGATACTACTGCTATGGCTGTCATAAAACAATTAAAAGGAATAGTGAGAGTACCCCACTTTTCAAAAGTTATATGGTAGCTTCCCTCAAACATCCTAAACTCTAAATGAGCGCTTCTCAACCTCCACAACTTTAGGATGTGTGGACTTCAACTTCTAAATTCCCATGCTGGCTGGAGAATTCTGGGAGCTTAACTCCATACTTCTTAAAATTGCTGAGGCTGAGAAACACTGCTCTAGATTATTCTGAATGAACTGCAGCACAAGTGCAAAATTTGTATTCATGAAGAACCTGTGGCAGTATATCAGATCAATCAGAGAAAGCAACAGCGGAATAGTTAAAATTAGGAGTACAGGACAGAGGTACTTGATCCATTTTATATAAAGATTGTGAGCTTCCCAACGTTTAACACTGCTTCTGATATTGCATTTACCTAGCAACAATAATACAGCTTGTGATATAGGTCAGGGGACACAAAGAGGGAGTTTGCTCTGATCCAGCTAGCGCAAGGTTAGAACAGTGACCATTAATTTCCCATGGAACAAATTAAGGGTACTGCTCAAATCAGCACGTTTATTTTTATATCAACAGAAGGGCAGAATGACCATTACTTGTTCCAAAGTCATCATCTTCTATTTTTTTTTTAAAGGTAACATAATATATTTTGGAAGTACAGCTTAACCCCATTGCTTAGAATCATTGAAAAGACTTACCTCGATAGTAGAAGAGACAGAGATCAGAAAGAACAAACCATCGCTTCTTCCAGAGCTTCATGCCGGTACTATCCTGTAGATAATGAAATACTGAATCATAGAGCTGGGAAGTATAAGAGCTTTAGCACATTACCAAAATCAGAATCTTTCTATAATTCTGGAATAGCATGGGTTATTACATATAGGTGTAATTAAACCATTAAACCTTTATCATCGCAAAGAAAATCCCACAAGCCTGACATCTGTGTCCTGAATCAGAAGATGTTGCCAAGGCAACCAATAACAGAGCCCTATTAACTTTATACCCTGGAAATGTTCCCAACTCACCTTTCTGACTCGTGTGCAAACAATCCTCAACTGAACATGCCTTTTTCCTGAGTCACAAAGCTCTACTTCTCAACACACAAAAGTTTTCAAATGTGGTTGGGAAATTATTAAGTTATAAGAAAAGACATGATAACTCCCCCCCCCCATATCTACCTTTTCTTCGTATCCCAGTAATCATTGCCTGTTGTCTAGATATCTAGAGTTACAGGTGAAGGGTATTGTTTTCATGCTGTCATCCTCACACACACACCCCATTTCACTGAGTTGTAAACCTATGTTCAGATTGCCTCATGAATCCCAGTGACCGGTTAGGGCACACAGGGTTGGCCTCCTACGGGTCCCGTCTGTTAGGCAATGTCATCTGGCGGGGCCTAGGGCTAGGGCCTTCTCTGTTGCTGCCCCAACCCTCTGGAACCAGCTTCCCTCAGAGGTTCGTACTGCTCCCTTCCTCCTAGCTTTCCGAAAACTCTTGAAAACACATTTATGCAGACAGGTTTGGGGCGTGTGAGCTGCGCTCTGCCCCTGGGCCTCTGATTGTGACTGTATGTTGCATGAGTGAAATTGATTGCCTGGTTTTTACACTGTGAATTGGTAGTTTTAATTGATTTTGTGTTATACTTGTATTTTTGTTGTGAGCCGCCCTGAGTCTTGGGAGAAGGGCGGCATATAAGTCTAATCAAATCAAATCAAAAAACCTCTCTGATGGCTGAAGAATGGAAGTGAACAGTCCAAGACTGGAAAAGATTGTTTTCCAAACGTAAAGTAGGTGCCTTCCACATCAGGGGACATGAAATGGACAGCAAACACTCATTACTGTATAAAGGGCATGAGGTTTAAACTCCCGGGGGCCAACATATAAATGTAACTAGATTCTGAAGGAGCCAATCTTTCTCTCTCTAAGAACACCATTCGTATCAGCAGCAAAAGCAATTTATCTGAGCCCCATCTTTGAATTTTCCACTCTCAAGCTTAAGAGGATGGGTCTCAGCACGTAGAGTCAAACCGGGACAATGCTAAACACTTTAGAACTTCTGAGAAATAAAGACTCCAGA
This sequence comes from Bothrops alternatus, assembly GCA_034064705.1. NCBI lineage: Eukaryota > Metazoa > Chordata > Lepidosauria > Squamata > Viperidae > Bothrops > Bothrops alternatus. The sequence continues at coordinate 43,122,750 of JARGCV010000124.1, read as the reverse complement.
AAGAATGCTAGATCAGGGCTTTTCAACCTTTTCACCCACTGTACCGCTTTTAGGATATGGCTATATCCGAGTACCACCAGTTGCCTAGCAAGGTGTCAAAAACTTGATGACACACAAAAAAAGGAAAAAACTGATGAAGTATAGGTAGTCCTCGACTTAAAACAGTTCGCTTAGTGACTGTTGGAAGTTACAATGGCACTGAAAAAAGTGCCCCCCAAGCCACAGCCGAGCAAGACACCTGCCTGTCCACCCGGCGGCGCTCTTCCTCCTGTCTGAGGTTTTCATTGTGAGCATTTCTGTTGAGGATTGGCAGCAGAGGTGGGGTGGGGGGTGTTTGGTTTTTATTCCCCCGTCTGCTGGGTGATTGCAGCAGGTTTTGGTCACTTCACATGACCCTGGAACACTGTGATGTCATAAATATGAATCAATTGCCAAGCATCTGAATGTAAATCACAAGACCCTGGAGATGCTGCAACATTCCAGCTGATTGGCGCTTCTTCTGGGTTCAGCAGAAGGACCAGGATCAGCGCCGAGCTCCAGCTTGATCCTGGCGCTGATCCTGGTGCTTCCGCTGCGCCCTGACAGCCCTGCAGCTCCAGCCATCTCTCACTCAGGCTTGTGCGGTGCTGCCACCGGTTCAGCTCATTCCCCTCCCCCGCTATCACTTTTCTAGGATGGTCGCGTACTATCTGCCAGGTGCCAATGTACCACAGGTGGTACCCGTACCACTGGTTGAAAAAGCCCTGTGCTAGATGATATATGAAAACAAGAAAACAACAACAAAGCTGGTTGGTTAAATCTGGGAGTTGAAGTCTACCCATCTTAAAGTCAGCAAGGTGACTTTGACACTGACATAATCTCTTGTGGCTGGCTAAGGTTCAACTTATTCCACACTGGATTTTAAGAGTGGCAATTGCCACAGCAATACAACTTTGAGCATGGAGCAAAACTTTGTCACAAGCAAAATAAAAGATTATGAAATACTATTCTTGGCCCAGATACAGATTTTATTAGTAAATAAATATGCTAAATATCTGTGCAGTATAAATATTACAGATAACAGTATTAATATTTATATGTTACTTATATGTAAAGGTGTAGGTCTATACATATGTTGTGTATAGTATATTTTAAATGTGTGTTATGTAAGTAACACTTGAGAGCATTCATTTTTAATGAATGAATGAATTTCATTCATTCATTCATTTTTAATGTGCGCCGTTGTGCCACAGGAAAAAATGACAATAAAGGTTATCTAATATGCTAAATATCTGGATTACATATGCCAAATTAAATAAATAAGATATATGGTACTAATAAATGACCACTTTAGCTCAAACGTCAGTATTCACTTCGGGATATGAATTACATCTTTTCTGCATGCATACAAAGTAAAAGGCAAAAAAAAATGAAGGTGCTACAGTTTTATGTGGTAGAACTGCAAAGGTGAATTAAACCCAAAATGATTTATATTGCATCTGCTTTTGAGAAATGCTTACAATATAACATCGTACAATACAAACAGAATCTCTAACAGATGTGGCCCTATTTGGGGGAAATAAATCAAATCCAAATAATTGAGCAAAGTTTTATCTAATGCACTGTCATTTTGCAGCAGTTATGTTTCACAAGCTAGTATAGTTTTCCAATTTCCTGCTGGCAAAAATAACAGAAAGCAAAATCACACATTTGCAAGTTTGTGGGTTCTCCGGCAGATACCATTAGCAGATTACCTTCCTCGTATAATGTAGAACAAAGACGGGAGTTTGCACTTTTCTTATCTCATAACTGCAATGCTACATTTCAGGTGACCGTTATATAACACCCCCCTCCAAATAGACAATACCTGTTTATACAGCCAGCCTCGTCTAACGACTGGAGCATTAGGATTTCTTTTTATTGAATTTGACCTCTTTCCAAAATTATGGACCTTTTTTGAGGAGCGCGATGTCTAAAAAATAAAATAAAAATAAATTATCAATATTTAGTACGTATAACACATGTAGAGTTACCTCAGAGAGAAAAGCGTATTTGGATCATGAGCTTCTCTGAGGACTTATTAAGAAGTTACATTATTTCCCACCCCAGGTAAATCAGTAGCTATTTTGGAGGTTTTGCTGACTTATGTTTTCTTGAAGCTTTCAGCAAGGGAAGAAACTCTACTCCCTAGCATTGCATAAGCATTGCAGTTATTTTAACAAGAATATAAGTTTTAGCAAGAATATTGGGAACAGGACAAAGAAAAGAATCACTAAAATCAAAAGAAATGTTAGCCAGAAAGCCAAATCATAACCAAAATGAGCTAATATTGCTAACTTAGTTATATCTTACTTTGCCAAGATTCTTCCACACAGTGAATTAAAGGCTAACTGAGTGATTGTGCTTACTAGGTAATTAAGCAATTGCTTTTTTGTTTTTTGCTTATAATTTTCACGGCAAGTACAGCAATTTTGTGTTATCAACTAAGACGATGGTGCTCAAATCACCCTGAATCAAGGACCTTTCATCAATGGTCTTTTGCCAATTTACAGTGTAATGGTAAGATGGGGAACAGCACCTTATAAAACCACTTGTATTATCACAAGTATCATAGATATGAAGTGACTTGATTCAGAAAAATCAGATCTTACAAGGCATTTGTGGTCTTTTTGAGATTTAAATGCAGACTTATAGATCCCATGAAAAGTGCAGCATGGAATATCTCATATATCATGCACTTCCAGTTAAAAATGGTAGAAGGTATCTTAATTTTTATTTAATATTTGTTGTTAAAGCATTAATTGGAATAGAAAGCTGGGCTCCATGGGCATGTAGATATTTGAGCAAGAAAAGAAATTCAAATATCACTACACCTTTTATTTTAAGCTTAAATGTTTGCCTGCAAAACTGAGATAGAAAAAAGAATCAGGCTGTTTTAGGTTGGCCCAAGAATAAGAAATAAAGTTAGAAACTTGTAAATGACCATAACCAGGGCTTTTTTTTCTCATAGAACACCCAGAATGGAGTTCCGGCACCTTTTTTGGATGGAACCTTGTAGGGTAGGCATGGCAGATTGTATGAAGTGTGTGAGTTCCAGCACCTTTTTTTTTTTTTAAAGAAAAAAAGCACTGACCTATAATCCACATTAATTTCACATGAAATCAACATTCTAGTGCCCTATTTCTGAATTCTTTCCTCTCAGAATGTAAAGTTAAAATTGAATTGCTTCAAATATACCCAGGATTTCCCATTTAAAAAAATAATAATTCTTCATTGTCAGAATAATGTTAGCCTAACAGATACCACTATTTATTTTCCTTGGGTATCATTCTGAAGATAGGAAGAAAGAAGCACTTTACTATGGTAGAAGAAGCTGGAAAAAAAAAAGAATTTACACCAAAACTATTATCAGGTACATATTTTTATCCAAAAAAGTACCAAGTTCTGAAGAGCTAAGGAGAATTAATCAAGAAAATTATACACATTAGTTGGATCAATGACATATATGGACTTGTTAATTGTTTAATCCCTTTACCAAATAACCACATTGGGTTATATTTTGCCTTCTTATTACACTGAACAACTGTACTGCCTTCTGAATAGTAAAGCTCCATTAATTTTTATAACTAATGTGGATATTTCTGTGACATATGGTCCATGACGGAATAGGTAGGCAAACAATTTCTTGCAGCGGGTCTTAAAGTTAAAATGATGTAGCCAAACAGGCCTGCTCATTAAAGAGAAAAGTGTAAAAGAGCAGTGGTGACACCCTTCCATTTTTTTCATCAGATATATTCTGCAGAGGCTGTTAAAAACGAATGAATAAAATAATTGTGACAATGAAACCAGCTGTTGGTGAACTCTGAAGAGCAGGCACTCCCTTTTGTACAAGGAAAAAATGAATCTTTACAATGAAGTCATATTTTATCAACAGTGGTGAATATATGTTATAGTTAATGAAACAATATATTATTAAGTTCAGTTCCATCTAATAAGCTAGCAGTGCCATTCAAAGTACTTCTCATTGCGTTCAAATCATTAACTTAGTTAAAGCTAGTGTACATCTTGCATTCATCGTGGCTGGCTGTTATATTTTAATCTAACAGAACAATTAAAATGTATTGCTGTAAATATAGTTTAACAGAAATAAAAAACATATTTGTTCATTTATGCATTACATTTAATGCCTGAAAAACATGACGTTTACAGAAAACGTTCTGCAACATAACCTCAGCATAAATCTGCTAACAATTATGTGGCTAGGAATAAAAAAAAAAAATCCAGACTTTGAAATCTGATTAGGAGATGTATGAAACCAGTAGCAATATATTTCTTTTAAAAAAAAGAATACTTATAGCTTGCCAGCAATTTAAGTAAGGCATCTTCACACTGAGAGCCAGTTTTAAAACTGGCCTTCAACATAAAGATGCTTTCCTAAATTCTAGGCAAAACCAGGGCATTTAAAAAAAAAATCTTTATATTATTCACTGTATTTATCCAATGATTTTTTTGTGCTTCATCTTTTGGTACTGTATAGATCCATCGATAAGACAAGAATGTTAGGTGCTGAAATGCACCCAAAAAGTCAGATTTGGCTTATTCACAGTATATGGTAAGGCTTTTGTAAACTACCCATATTTATTGTACATAAGGTAAAGGTTTCCCTGTCCAGTCATGTCCGACTCTAAGGCGTGGTGCTCATTTTGGTTTCTTGGCCAAGGGAGCCATTGTTGTCCACAGATATTTTCCATGATCATGTGAGCATGGCTGAATGCCAAAGGCATACAGAACGCTATTACCTTCCCACCAAAGTGGTACCTATTAATCTACTCACATTTGCATGCTTTCAAACTACTAGGTGGGCAGGAACTAGGACAAGGAATGGGAGCTCGCCCTGTTGTGCGGTGCTCAGGTCTCGAACGTGGGCTGTCAGCTTTCCAACTGACAAGCTCAGCGTCTTTAACCACTGAGCCATCGCACCCCTCATACTTCATATAAACCCATCTGAAGACAAGCAGACTCTCACATTTTTAACCTCAGTACCATGAAAAATGTGGGTTGGTTTATCCACAGGTGGTGCATTTTTCATGGCATTTGGGTTAAAAATTTGCTGGTTGCCTTATCCATTGATGATGCAGAAGAGCAGCAGGCAGAGCTGGGAGGCAGAGTTAAGCGAGTCATCAGCCTACAGTCATTACGTTCCCACAAATAGTCTAAGATCAACCCCTTCTGAATTTCATTTACCCTTATCTGGTGCCAATTTAGGACTGAACTTTAGTTGACTAGATTCTTGTGTATAGGCTTAAGTAACAAATCTTAACTGCAAGTTCACGTAATGTCATGATCCTCTGTGCTTGACAGGTGGACTCATACATGAGAATATATGTATATTAGGAATATTTAGATGTTTGCCATTGGAAAAGTGAAAATAAAGCTTGAGGTTAATTCCAGGACAACAGTTCTATTCTGGCATAGAAAATAAAGGAAGCAAATTTCATAAGACTTTCTTGAACTGCAGAGGTGGGAAACATGTGGCCCTTCCCATGTGGCTAAACTTGGATTTGCTGCAACTGCAACCAATTTCATTGAAGTCAAAGGATATCGGGGATACAAAGCCCAAAAACTCTTAGCAATTATATTGGCAGACAAATACCTGATTGAATAATTGGCTAATATGCTCACTCCACAATTCTATTCTTATCTGAAGGGCAAAACAGTTTAAAAAGAAAAAAGAGAATATAAAAGCATCCTTTTAAATAGTGGGTCCCAAAAGTAACTGTTAAGATATTTTTTCTTTAAAAAAAAACCTTTTAAAAAACTTTTTAAACTATCAATGCAGAGGTTCCCTTTAAAAAAAAAATCCTTTTTAAGTTTTGTACCAAACTGAGAGAAAATGAAAACAAAATAATAAAGTATGATTATTTTCTTGAAACTATAACGAATAGTTTATAATAACAAAATGGTTATAGGAATGCTATAACAAAAATTTAAATCAGGAGTCTTCAAACTTGGCCCTTTTATGACTTGTGGATTTCAGCTCCCAGAATTCCTCAGCCAGCCTGGCTGAGGAATTCTGGGAGCTGAAGTCCACAAGTCATAAAAGGGCCAAGTTTGAAGACCCCTGATTTAAATACTCTAACTTGAAACACGTCAGATCAATTTTAAACCTCAAACACTTTTCTGTAGCCGTTCTCTTCTTGGTTTCTTTTTGCATGACAGTATGGATCAACCATGTTCTTCTTATGTGGATTTTCTGAAGAATTGCAAGAAACTAATCCAAGCCCTTTTCCACCCACAATCATAGGGGAGGAAGGGGAAAAAAAAAATCTTATGCCACAACACAAATCCTTTCTATGTTAGGCTAACTGGAGCAAATGGAGATCAGGTTCCACCAATCTATACAATTACCGAAATGTTTCTTTCCCCATGCTAGCCTGGAAATAATTAATTTTCCTTCAACCTACTTGAAGAAATGTTTTCCACACTTCAAAGGTCTTCCTGCCAATTAAGGGTTTAATGCGTTCTGACAGATTGCATATCTAGAGGAATCATAATTAGTTGGTTTGGGGTCAGAGGGTGCCTAAATTGAATTGAACTAAACAATCAAATAAAATAATTCAGATGATGGCAAAGTGAAACGTCTCAGTTGACCACTGAAGATATTGAGTAGCTAACTCCGGGTTGAGACTCAGTCAAACGACATAGTTCAGTAAGAAAGAATTTCAAGACAAAAATTGGTAAACTAAAATTGGTTTAAACATCTGAATACTTTCCTTATGTCAGGAAAGAAAGACCAGCTTCACTGAGGTCTAACATGAGTTTCTTTACAGCTGCAAGACTGTTTTAGTTTTTTCTAGATTTCAAAGCTACCTTTCCTAATTTTGGCTGTACTTCATATGAGCACATCATTGCATAATGAGCAGAATAATTATTCTGGATGCCACCTTCAGAAATCTTTCTCATTAAGACCAAAGGGAGCTTAATACGACTAGCATTGTAAGGCATTCACTGTAACGTTCTCTCTCCATTTTATTCTTCGTTTAATTATAACTGTTGCCATATCCCATCAACATGATGAGATTTAAATTCTGATGAACTAATGAAGATGATTCCCACTTGGTTACATTCCCACAAGGCTACGCATTGATGCTTGGTTTACTCTACTGTTGTGGTGGCACTATCCTCTCATCATGAGAGATAGCAAAATGAATGTTGTCACTTTTATTCATGAGTAAAAGAGAATGTGCATGACCACAAAGATTAAAAATGCAGCTGTTTTCCCACAGAAAGGAAGAGTAGAAAACTAACCAGAACTTATTGTCAAGCATCAGAAGAACAGGCTATGCATTAGAAGCTCAGATCGCGATGTTTCTAGGACATTAGAAGAATGTTATCTTCACTGCCTCAACTTGGGCATTCATCTAACCTTCTCTACCACAGCATTTGTGTAAAATAAAAAATAAAATATTATTCTGCCATTATTTTTACTAGCCCTGTTTCCCGCTGCCTTTCTCTGTCTGCCTTTCAATCCCGTTCCTATCCAGCATCATTGTTTTCCCTTACAATGGGCAACCTCTCGAAAACCAGGGGCTTCCATTTGCATTTTTGGTGGGGAAAAGGCTGCAGTAGGTGGAATGATGATGTACAAAGGGATATTTGTTTGTTTATTTATTTATTACATTTTTATGTTGCCCATCTGCAATAGCAGAAATCTAGGACTTTGCTTTTCAAATTGTCCACAACAAATTTTAAAAAATTGCATTACAGCTTCCATGAGTTTCCCATCTCAAAATGGTGGAAAACCAAGTTCCTAATTTTTAACCCTTGCCGGTTGAACGTGCAGTAGGTTCCAAAGCTGAGGCCATAGATTGTCCACTCCTGTTTCTGTCAAGTAATGCCAGTGATGTCTGGGCTAAAACTTGTCAAGAGACACAGAGGACAGGATCCTCCATGCAAACTAAAGTTCTTGGGGCTCTCTGAGCTTGGTTGTTTTCTTGAAGACATTCATTACCCAAACAAGGTAACATCATCAGTGCATTGGTGGTACAGTGGCTAAAGTGCTGTATTGTAGGCAAACTCTGCCACAGCCTGGAGTTTGATCCTAACAGAGCCTGAAGTTGACTCAGCCTTCCATCTTTCTGAGGTCGGTAAAATGAGGTCCCAGATTGTTGGGGTCAATATATTGACACTGTAAACTGTCCAGAAAGTGCTGTAAAGCACTATGGGACAGTATATAAATCTATTGCTATCTTTGTCCCAGTTTTCATTATGCTCATCTTAGGTTCTTGGGAAGAACTTGTACGAAGGCTAATACTAGCTAAAGAAGTGACAGCTGTGACTTCATATTGTTGTACTTAATTAGCATACAGCCAAACTCCCAAAGAATGGAAGGTAATATTAATGCTTCTTTAGCCATGCAAGTCAATGTGTTTTTAGTAATAGCAGCAAGTAATAATATAATATACAATGTATATAGAAATTAGTAACCATGCAAACTGACTCTTTCCAAATGCGTATTTATAAGACTTACGAGTATCTACTTGTTTCCACCCAGCTATCATATTGCAACAAGGTTCTGCCAAATGTAGTCCAGAAAAGATGCATGTGCTGACAGGAAAGCACTTGTACTAATAAACGTGTGTGCTTAATAATAATTCTCTTGTGGACATTTTCAGCCATGAAAGTGACTCTCTAATGTCATTAGTTTATAATTACTCCATCTGTATGGAGACCACACTTTATAAATCACAAGCAGACACATTCCTGCTCCAGGGATCTTTATACTCAAAAATTCAGTAAAGGGAAAGCCACAGCAGAACGTGAAGAAATAGTTATTGGGATAATGATAAAAGAACATTTAATTGTTTCAGTTACAGACTAGATTGTTGCACAGAACATTGGTGCTGTTAAGCTTCTTTAAACATGCAGTGTGGATTAAATAGTGAGCTGGGCCATTTTAACATCAGAACTATTAATGAGTACTCATTCCTAATTGACATTGGTTTCTTGTTGCTCTTGATTGGTCAAAATAATTGAATTATGCAAGACACAGTAGAGAAGCCTCAAGCTATACCAGAGAGTGCTGGCATTCTTGCCAGAATATTTTGTTCAAGGTCTCTGAGGTTGATCTTTTCTCTCCAAATCCTGTTTTCTTAGCTACTATCATTTCTTTTGGCTGGACATTTCAGTAGGCTGTTTCTGTCTGCAGCTTAGAAAAAATCCAGCATAGGACAGGGGTAGGCAACCTTGGCTCTTTTATGACTCGTGGACTTCAACTCCCAGAATTCCTGAGCCAGCATGGCTCAGCATGGAAATCTCTCCCTTTCCCCTCAGCATGGCTGGCTCAGGAATTCTGGGAGTTGAAGTCCACGAGTCATAAAAGAGCCAAGGTTGCCTACCCCTGGCCTAGGAGAATGATGGTGAGCCTATGATACGTGTCAAAGGTGACACGCCAACATTTACCAACACCCAATAGCTATTCTCAAACACATGCCCTGTGCTCCCATGCAGTCTCCAAAGCTTCTGAAAATGAGTTTGTTTTGCTTTTATTTCATTTTTGTAATAAGAATGTGGTGGCTCATAAGGTTAGAACACTGGCTGCCAATTGGCAGGCTCGTGTTTGAGACCCGCAGGGTGGGGTGAGCTCCCATTGAACTCCTGCCAACCCAGCAGTTCAAAAGCAGGCAACCGCGAGTAGATTAACAGGTATCACTTTGGTGAGCAACTTCACAGGGGCCCCAACTGGGTGTCCCCCAGGCAATGGTGATATCACAAGCAAATCTTTTCACTACGGAAGCACTGTGGTGGACATGGAAAAAAACCCTGTAACATTTCTTTATATAATACATAGCAATATAAATGATTGGACTGTATCTTTTATTTTTTTTCAAATAAATCATTGTGCAAATAATTATTTCTCTTTTATTTGTGGGTGTGGGGTGACATATCAATAGAAACAAGTTAGGCATTTTCTGAATTTTTGATATGCTGATCTAAAAGTTTCACCATCCCTGGTACAGAGTTTCCATGCTTCAGAGGCTGAGACACTTCATGAAACCAGGAAGAAGGTAAGGGAGACATTTATAATATTTAGCAACATGCATGATAATTAACAGAAATGGGAGAGACTGAAGATGAATTATTTATTCTATAGCACAGAGAGAGAGTAGGCAGAATGAAAATGTTCACCCACCTTGTTATGTTTTGTGTGTGTGATGTAGATGCCCATGTTGAAGAACAAAATGACTTTTTTTTTTACTTTGACCACACTTAATAGAATAACATTGTCAATTTGTAAGGTAAAGTTTCTTGAAGAGCTGCCATTAATGTCTTGAGCAAAAAATTACATCTTAAGAAAAAAAGTTGGAACAGAAAAATGGGTAATGCTTTCCCTCTTTTTCATTCCCTTCCAACATCTGAAGTATGAAGTAAAAAAAGCAAATTCCATGCTTGGCATGATTAGGAAGGGAATCGAAAACAAGTCAGCAAGTGTTGTATTGCCTCTGAACAAATCGATGGTGAGTACTGTGTACAGTTCTGGTCACCGCACCTCAAGAAGGATATAATGGAACTGGAAAAGGTGCAAAAAAGGGCAACAAGAATGATCAAGGAAATGGAGCGCCTCCCTTATGAAACCAGATTGCAACGCCTTGGTCTCTTCAGCCTTGAAAGACGGCGTTTAAGGGGTGACTTGATCGAAGTGCATAAAATCATGCATGGGATAGAAAAGGTGGATAGAGAAAAATTATTTTCTCTATCACACAATACCAGGACAAGGGGGCACTCCCTAAAGCTCATAGCTAAGAAAGTGAGGACAAATAAAGGGAAATATTTCTTCACCCAGAGGGTCGTTGATTTATGGAATTCACTTCCTGAAGGGGTCGTGACAGCTGTCAGCCTTGACAGCTTCAAGGCAGGGTTAGATAGATTCATGGATGCCAAGTGTATCGTTGGTCATTTTTTTTTTTAAGATTTGATTTAAATTTACTAAGAAAGTTGCAGAACAGAATACATTACAAATACAAGAGTTTTTCTTAATCGGCTATGACAAGTATAAAAGAATAAAAATGAAACCGTGGAGACATTTTTGCCAACAAACCACATTTTCTTTCCTACTGCTCTTCTTAGTGTTAAAAAATTATACAAAACAATAGGACCAAATGATCACATTGAAAAGTAATTTTAGATGGGTTTGCATCAGAGTCTGTTATATACTATATGATCTTTATTATTAAAAGAGTATTGGATACTTTAATGTTAATATTTTACCAATTTTGTAATGGTTTTATGGAAGGCAATGCCAAAATTTCAATTAAACAAATGCTTCAAGAAAGCTAAAGTGAAATACACATATTTCAAAAACATGCTCCTTCGAACATCTATTAAAACGGATGTCCATGTGCCACCTCTATGTTGGTTGAGGCAGGCAGGATTCCCTTGAGTACCATTTGTTGGGGGTCAAGGGAAAGGGAGGGTTTTGCCTTCTCTTTCTCCTCAAGATCCCCATGTACAATTGGTGGGCCACTGTGTGACACAGAATGCTGGACTCGATGGGCTTTGGCCTGATTCAGCATGGCTCTTCTTATGTTCTTATGTTCTTATTTGGCTGAAATCCCCCCCACCCAAAAAAAATTGAATATAAAAAAAATAGAAAGAAACAGTAATAACAAATGAGTGAGAAAAGCCAACCAGGAACTGGATAATCTGTTCCTTTTTTTCCCCTTCTTTTTTTTTAAATTAAGTTTGCACTTCAGAGTAGCAATTTAACATAGGATAAAACTTCTTCAGATTATCTTCTACCATATGGATAAATAACTCGAAAATATAGCAGAGTTCGTTCTAGCAAAAACTGCTGTGTGTTGTTCTGTTCTAGCTCAGAAAGTGATCCAGGAGGGCTTTTTTCCTACCTCTTAGCCTCAGTGGGTAGGCTGCATTGAGGCTGCTTTCACGGGCTTTTTAGTAAGAACTACCGGATGGGCCACCAACTGGGATCATGATTATAGCTTATTAGAAAACCATTAAAGGATTATCTCTTCTCTGTGACTTTTTAAAATAAGAAAGGAATCCATTTTAGCCACACTTATTAAGGTCGTGTAGTGCTTTGGATCTGAAAGGGAAAAAGGTGCTTCACGGGAGGGAGGCCTGAAACCCAGCCAAATATATCTATTCCAAGAAGTGAACTGCTTTACAGTCCTAGTATGTGTTTATTGGCTTTTAATAATAAAGTTCTTTATAATTAAAAAAACAGCATGAGTAATACAATATTATTATTATTATTCATGATGGATTATATATATATATATATTATATTATATATTACATATATTATGCACACACACAAACATATATATACACAGACATACATACACACATTATATACCAGTGATGGCGAACCTTTTAGAAATTGAGTGCCCAAAAACTGGCCCTGCCCCCCGCCCACTCCCACTTCGCCCCTGCCCATAGCCTGTCTCCGCTCCGCCTCCAATCTGCCCGCCCACAGGGCCACCCACCGCCTCCACGGCCCGCTGATTGCCCAAACAGCCCAGCAGCGCCATGTCAGCCACGCCCTCCACTCATGCCCCGCAGCATCATCTGCATGACGGGGCATTAGTGCAGTGTCCCTGCTGTCTGGCTGCCATGTTCTTGGCTGCGCTGCTCAGGTGATTCTCCGGGGGGGGGCTGCTGGTGAGGAGGGGCCACAGGGGAGGCAGGGCTGGGGCAATGGCATGCATGCTCACAGAGAGGGCTCTGAGTGCCGCCTCTGGCACATGTGCCATAGGTTCGCCACCACTGCTATATACTGTAACTTAATTTTTATTAGTATTTTATTGAGTGAAGTTTTTCCCACAGAAAACAATATATAACACTTTATAAAAACACCCAATAAACAAACCTGTGGATCTAAAAAAGCTGTTTAAATTCTTTAACTTCCAAATGAAGATCGATTGTCTTACAATCGCTACGTAATTGTGCCTCCACACCACGTTAGGCTTACTAGCTCAATAATTTTGTACTAATGAATAATGTATATCGAATACAATAACTTACTCTGCCCAGAGGACTCATCGGATGTGCTGTGTAATCTGATGTCAAATTATAGTGTGCAGCTTCAGACACCATGTTTAATGGTCGTTCTTTCTTTTCTTCTGAAGTCATAGCTGCTGCAGTCCTGAAAACAGAATATTCAATTACATCGGAACCTGCCGGGGACTCAAGACTAGAAGAAAAACACAATTGATTTTAATAAGAATCTGAATATGTTACCTGTCCAGATTCCCAGCAAATGTTGATGCAAAACAATAATGACTATGTAAAACATGTCTCTCTGGAACATCCTAGAGTAGGTTCTCAACAGATAATGCAAAGTATCTCCTACTTTAGTAATTCCATACCTGAAAACTTCTCAGGTCTATAGTGCTAAAAAAGTAACAAAAGGGCTGCCAAAAATGAATCCATTTGATCTGCCCAATTTTATGAATCACAAGCTGAATGACTAACCATTGAAGTAAATTGCTGAACATCTGATTGTTCTCCCAGGCTTTGACTGAATGAGCCCCATTGGTTTAGGCCTGTTTTTGGTTTTTCACATTATTGGTTAATTTTCTTCTTGTCTTATATGTTTTCTTTTTTACCTTTTACTTCATTGTAAGCCACCCAGAATTGGGAGATCTTGAAATTTGAATTTGAAATTATTGAATTAATACAGCAATAAACACATGCTTAGAAAAACTGTAGAAATAAACTAATCTTAAGGAATCACACATGTCTAAATCTGTGATGAATTTCATGAGGCATCCATACTTTGTACAGTCTTTGAGAGGCTGGTCTGTATAATTCTACAACTTAAGCAGCAAAAACTAACCTTTGATGTCACAGCCCCATTTTAAGGGTAAGTAGGTCTAATTTAACCGCATTTCTCCTTTTCAAGATTAATCTTGTTCAATATCAGCAAATTATAATTACCAAATAAGAGGATTCAAGAAGTCCCAGGAAGTTGAGAAGGAAATTCAAGGAAACCAAATACTTATAGCAAAACAAAAAAGAGATAAATCAAGCTAGGGGAGTAATTGATATGTGATCTATGAATAGGGTAGACTCTGTAGGCTGAAAACACTGTGAGTAAGAACTACAAGAAAATTTCAGTCTGGGATGAATGGATGGTTGGATGGATTGGTGATTACTCGGACAGACCTAGATATCACCAATATAGATACAGAAGATGGAATAAAAAAGTAATACTGTCATATGATGTAGAAAATTGTATTCTTTAAATTTCACAAGTTGTAGAACATCTCAATACATTTTTCATTGCCTAATAAAATTGGAAAAAAATTAGAGTATCATGGGTTTTTCACCCATTAAGGCATATCAGAACTAAATAAATGTTGGCCTTTATGTTGCCCTCACAGGTGCACCTTATTTCAAGAACATGGCCATAAGTGGCTTATTTGCTCTATAAGCAACATGTACTCATATTCACAAAAAGCAGAAACTGCAGTATGAAACGGTATAGCAGTAATCTTTGCTTAATAACTGGAATTCCAACGGCCTCATTCCACCACGATTACATGTTTCTATCTGGGCCCTGGGCAACCAGTTTGCATTTATAAGCTGTTTGCAGCATCCCATGGTCACATGACTGTAATTTTTGGGATTTTTTTTTGCCAGTTTCCAGAAAAAAAAGCCCCCATTGAGTAAAACAATAGAATTCCTTAGCAATCATGGCATTTGTTTAATAAGCTCTACAAAAAAGCTCGTAAAATCAGGCAAGGTCATATGGTGACCCACTTAATGATTACCACGACTTACAACCACAATTTTGGACTCAAGGACTATCTGTAACTTGATCATTGTTTCTGTACTGCATTGCTGATTTTTAAGTTTAACAGAAAAGTGTTCTTTTTGGCCGAAAAATAGTCAAAACGTAAAGCAAGAATTTAGTAGAAATAAAAAACTTTTTATTACCTGGAATCAAATAATAAATAAACAGACAACTGCCCAGTCAATTGATCACATATGAATGATTAACTGATCATCGGTTGAACAAGGAAAGTAAATAGTTAACACCTGCATTCACCTTTTCCCAGGAATTAACTTCCCTAATGCTTATCTTTCAATGGGTTGGCTTATTCTAAAATAGTTTTACCATTACAAACTACTTTGGGATTTTGTAAATAACATTGCAGTACTATTTAACAATTACTGTACATTATATAACAACATCGCAATAAGAACTATATAAATATTCAAAATATCAATATATATATATGTTTTTACAACTTTTTGTAAACACGTACTTACTGTTCATTCACAACAAATATGCAATTGTCCTGTGATGGCTGTCCTGTCACTGGGTGCTTGCAGGTCACTTTTCGTTCATTGTGACTGTGGAGGAACAAATACAGGAATATCTAAGCATGCATTGATTAATTTTACAGCTAATCGAAAACCCCTTTTGAAGTTTTTGCATGGAACAGAAAAACATGAAATGACATATGGATTTGATGATTAGGAAAAAACTGTAGATCATAGGGGAAAAAAATGAAAGCTATGATGTAAAATTAGATTACGTTTAATGTAAACATATTTTTATAGTCTGTAAGTCAGGTGGAAATAATTTCTTCATATTTTTCTTTAGATTCCTTTCTACAATCTTGGCTTTGCTTGAAATGGCACAAACATTCTATTAATATTCTGGTTTGTCACCTATTCTTCCAGACAGCTGAATTCCCCATTGCATGTTTATACAGATTAGACTGTCTCAAAGGTGCTTTTTTTTTTTTTTCAAAAGGCAACTGGGCTGTTTTTTCCTTGAGAAGGAAGAAGAAAACTTTTCGCTTCTCACCCAAGAATCTTCATCAGTACTGATAGCGGGGAGATGGAAGGATAGGAACTGTCTATTGAGACTGGATGGTGGGGAGAAGATGGAAGGATAGGTTCCATCCCCTCACCATTCAGTCTCCGTGTCTGTACCAGGGGTAGGCAACCTTGGTTCTTTTATGACTCGTGGACTTCAACTCCCAGAATTCCTGAGCCAGCATGGCTCAGCTTGGAAACCACTCCCTTTCCCCTCAGCATGGCTGGCTCAGGAATTCTGGGAGTTGAAGTCCACTAGTCATAAAGCGGCCTAGGGCAGGGGTAGGCAACCTTGGCTCTTTTATGACTCGTGGACATCAACTCCCAGAATTCCTGAGCCAGCATGGCTCAGCTTGGAAACCTCTCCCTTTCCACTCAGCATGGCTGGCTCAGGAATTCTGGGAGTTGAAGTCGAGTCATAAAAGAGCCAAGGTTACCTATCTCTGGTCTAGGCCTAGACCGCTTTATGACTCGTGGACTTTAACTCCCAGAATTCCTGAGCCAGCATGGCTCAGCTTGGAAACTCTCCCTTTCCCCTCAGCGTGGCTGGCTCAGGAATTCTGGGAGTTGAAGTCCACCAGTCATAAAAGAGCCAAGGTTGCCTACCCCTGGTCTGTACCTATCCTTCCATCCATTCCTCCCACCGCCATCACAACTGATGAAGCTTCTTCTTTTTCCTCAAGGAAAGGAACAGCCCAGTTGCTCTTTGAAAAAACACAACACACAAAAGCACAACTTTGAGACAACTATGACCTGGGTGACTGAGAATCTCCACAGACATACAGATTAGACATTAGCAGTTTTGACAATTTGACAAAGTTAAGATAATTGATTCTCTTATTTTGGAAATATGTGTCTATCCCTCCTTCTCCTCCTCCTCCTCCTCCTCCTCCTTTTTGGCTGCTCCTTGGGCATTAGAGTTATTATGCTGTGGAGTGATTTGTTTTTTAAAAAAATTCTTAGACTCTTTTTAAACTGGCATGTCATGCAGTGAATGGCAGTAAATAATCAACCATGCATGCATATAATCTTCAGAAGACAAGGGAGAAAATAATAAGATAAAGCCCATTTATACTGGGCAAAGATCCAAAGATCTTCTGTAGTTATTATGGGAATGTAGGAGTCTCAATTGAATTCTCACTTTTCCTGCGGTTATGGAATACAAGACATGGTATACATTTCTCTATTCTTCAGCCGCCAATAGAGGAATAATATCTATACAGGAATTCAAGAAGTTGATTAGGTGCTCGGTAATTCACGTAGTGAATTGCCCGTGTTTAAGACCCGAGTGCTGCTGTGTGATGGGGTGAGCTTCCATCACTAGCTCCAGCTCCTGCCAACCTAGCAGTTCAAAAGTGTGAAACCACAAGTATGTAGATAGGTATCACTTTGGTGAACAACTTTACAGTGACATGAAAGGAGTCTTCAACCAGGTCTTCTAAAGGCAGTGGTGATGCCACTGGCTAATCCTCTCAACTAGAAAGTACTTTGCAGGGCACTTCTGACTCGAATGTAATAGTAGTAGTAGTAGTAGTAGTAGTAGTAGTAGTAGTAGTAGTAGTAGTAGTAGCAGCAGCAGCAGCAGCAGCAGCAGCAGCAGCAGCAGCAGCAGCAGCAGCTGACCTTTTTGCTTATTTCTGCTTAAGGAAGATTAATATTACATTATCTATGAAATTTCCTTATTTGTGGCTGCTGCCTTAAAATTGAGAGGATTACTCGTGATTGTTGCTTTGATTATTAATTGTCTGCTATTTTGCTATTTCTTTTTAATTTATATTTACATAAAATAAAAGGCAAATCTAAAAAATAAATAAAAAATGCAAAAACTTATTAAATGTAATGTCTTTCGACCACTCTTCAAGAGATAATTACTATCCTATAATCCCTCTTTTCTCTTAGAAAGTATACAATCCTTTTAGCTCATTTAATCAACATCTTTTTAAATCTTCATCATATTTTAATTTTCCAGCAAAAAGTCCATATAAGGTTTCCAGTCTACAAAAAGTTTTTTTCCCCTCTCATCAAAAAATCTATTAATCACTAATTAATTGTTTATCATTTCACTTCTTTTTATAACATTCAATTCTTCTGGTAAGGACCAAATGCCTTGTAGCAAACATGTATTTAGTCCCGCTCTCCTTATGCCTGCTGTTCTGGTTTTTTTTTAAACTGCCCAAAGTTTGCAAACAGGGGGAAGGGGGGGAATGAAAAGGCAAAAAGCTTCAAGTGATGCAACAACCTTCAATATACACAATTTTCTGTCAAAATGATGGTGGTGAGCTTCTCATAGGGAACATTAATATCTGACAGCGCTTTAAACAAAACATATTCTAACATATCAAGGCATATTTTAAGACCGAGAGCGAGGCGCATCGAAGATACATCCAAGGGAACTGAAATAATATTCAGGGTGGGAATATATGTATGTATGTATGTATGTATGTATGTATGTATGTATGTATGTATGTATGTATGTATGTATGGGCACCAGACTTGTGGACTTCAATTCCCAGAATTCCTGAGCCAGCCATGCTGAGGGGAAAGAGAGAGGTTTCCAAGCTGAGCCATGCTGGCTCAGGAATTCTGGGAGTTGAAGTCCACATGTCATAAAAGAGCCAAGGTTGCCTACCCCTGCCCTAGCCAAACAGGTGAAACAATGTTTGCCTTTAAAGCTGTACACAATGCTGCCCATCAGAGAAAGCAACTTGTACTTTGCCAACTTGCAGAAAACAATCACTGCCCATAACTAATCTGAGAGTTTGTTAAGCATGCATATGGATGGATATGCACAGGGTTTAGTGTACATCCAAGACTTGGAGATAAACATTCAAGTTTTGCACATGAAATGAGACCTAGGGAAACCAGTATTTGCTACGTGCATTTCTGGACGCGGGAAGCTTAATTGGTGCCTCCAGTGAATGGGCGGGGGGGGGGCCGAAATGACTATACAACTACTGAGGCTATTGTTTTACTGATTAGCAATTACCACTCCTAATTTAGTTTGAGTGCATTTATGTTATGTCAACTCTGCAACTCTATCTCCTAGACGGTATTCATGTAAAGATTTCCCTGAAGCTTCTCAGGAAAAATAATACTTGAAAATTGTTTTCAAAATTGTTTGACTGCTGTCCTGCAACCTGATTCTCTCATCTCTTGCACAACCTAGAATTCCTGAAGGTTTTCTTGCAGGTTAATTAAATCTACCTGTCTGGAATTTAAAACTGGTTTTAATTGCCCTCTCTTGGGTAGTAAACATTTTTATTCTCTTGTTTCTTTATATCCTTTTAATTATGTGAAAGCTGTCAGTATGTAACCTACTTAGTCTTTCTTCTTGGAGCAAAATAGATTTGCTTTAACAAACTCATGTTATCTTTATCATGCAGAATTAAAAAGCCCTGGAGACAGATGAAAGCAGAGGTATATTTTATTTTTTCTTAAAATGTCAATATAATGGTATTTGGCAGCAGCCAGTCTGAAAACTAAGATCAGAAATTCAGAATCCTCTATGGTAACTTCATTGGCATGCAGGCCCATTCTTTCTCAAATCAATATGTAAGTAGCTCTCTCCATCAACAAAGTCTTCAGAAGTGGGCCCAACTGGCTGAGACAGACCTTCACCAGAAATCAACCCACAGTTTGCATCATAAATTTCTTAAAAACATTTTTTTAGTTACGAGACCAAGGACCCAATATTACTTTTTACACAAGAGGTTGGAACCCAACATTTCTGCAGCTACATCCAATCAAATCTTTATTAAGATCATAGAACAGGTAGCTATCAAACTGGAGTCTATTTGGTAGAAAAAACATAAATCTAGTTCTTGAATCTACATGCCCAGACACTGTGCCATTTCTGATGAAATATTCTGGGCCAGTTTGGACATATTTATTTATTGTTATTAAACAAATGCATATGACCACCCAACTCACACACAGAGGCCCAGAACTGGTTGTGCTCTATTTCTGCAAAGGTTCTTATGCAAGCTCATAATCAAGAGTCTCACAAATTCAAAGTATACAGGTTTTGTTGCAATGGGCAGTGCGTTAGGTTGCAGAGTTTTGGACCTGTATTCCATGACCTTCTTTTATCAATAAGAAGGTTACAATGGGGCTTCTCTGGTCCCTTTAGTCTTCACTTTCTTCCTTCTTCATCTCCTAATGCAGGGATCTTCAAACTTGGTCCTTTTATGACTTGTGGACTTCCAGAATTCCTCAGCCAGCCAGGGTGGCTGAGGAATTCTGGGAGTTGAAGTTCACAAGTCATAAAAGGGCCAAGTTTGAAGACCCCTGGTGTAGAAGATACAAATCACTGATACCACAAAAATGCCCATCTGATATGTTTCTGCAATATCTTGGAAATATTCGTTTTCATTCTTTAATGTTTTGCTATTTGCTTGTTTCAACTTGTTCCCAACTCAAGAGCATACTGGGTTTTACATTATCAAGTTTGTTCTTCATTAAACCAACAGAGAAATACTGGAACACCATTGCATTTTATCCTGCAATATTGTTCACATTTTATATTCTCCTACCCTACCACAGGTAGTCCTCGACATACAACCACAACTGAGCCCAAAATTTCTGTTGCTAGGTCAGACAATTGTTAAGTGAGTTTTATCCCATTTTGTGACCTTTCTTGCCACAGTTGTTAAGTGAACCACTGCTGTTGTGATTAACACGGTTGTTAACTAAATCTGGCTCCCCCACTAACTTCACTTCTCAGAAGGTCACAAAAGTTGATCACATGACCCCAGGATACTGCAACCGTCATAAATATGAGTTAGTTAATTGTGTGTGTGTGTGTGTGTGTGTGTGTGTGTGTCAGAGGGGAGGGAATATTTCCTTGCTCTTTTTGTTTTCTGTCCAAATTCTTCTTTTGAAATGAGATACATGAGCATCAATAATACATGATGCAATGAGAAAATTACTAAAATACTCTGGGGAAATGTAATAAATGTACTTATATCTATATGAAATCTGCAGCTGTACAAGTTTAATATTCCCCCTGAAATGTCACTTCAGAATTTTTTCATATTATCTGAAGATGTGAAGTTTTTCTCAATTACATCTGTTGGAAAATGGAAAATGGAAAGGCTTTTCTGAAACAGAGCTGACTATCTGGCTTCATAATCAGAATATTTCTCAGGTAATAAAAGAGCACATTACGACGAACGTCAAAGTCATTGAGTTCTCACACAAAGGTAGTGATTTTAGCTTTAAACATCAGGATTTGAAATCCACATCTTGCCCGCTCCCACAGCTTGATGCAAACTCTTGATAAAATCTAAGACATTTCATCTACAAAGGTAGTAATTCACCATTGATTTAGCTTAAGTTAATTTATTTACTCAAGGGAAGCAGCCTGTTGAGATACCTAAATAAAAATAAATAAATACCTCACAGTAAATTTAAAACTCTGAAAGACAAAGTTTAGGTAGCTTAATTTTTAACAACAGTATTCTGCAGGCAAATTAAAAAACAGATTTTAACCTGCCTAGGAATTCCTAAACCGTTTGCTGACACAGAAATCTAAGTTCTCAGACCAGACCTAAATTCACTGTGAATATTCAAAGCCCTCAATTTGGACAAAACATCCGTACAAACTAACACTGAGCAAGGATAAAGGTGCGGTGTATAGGGCAGGGGTAGGCAACCTTGGCTCTTTTATGACTGGTGGACTTCAACTCCCAGAATTCCTGAGCCAGCCATGCTGAGGGGAAAGGGAGAGGTTTCCATGCTGAGCCATGCTGGCTCAGGAATTCTGGGAGTTGAAGTCCACGAGTCATGAGTCATAAAAGAGCCAAGGCTGCCTACCCCTGGTATAGGGGAAAGGAAGGTGATTTAGTAAAACAATTAATATTACACAAAATGAGACCGCTACATCTGTTTATCCACAATGGATACAAAACTGCTACTTTCAGTTAGATTTAAACTGGAAAGCAGATAACAACATAATACCGGTAGTAACCAGATGGAAAACAGCATCCCCCCCACCTGCGGCTTACGAAAGGCTTCTATTATCAAGTTTGAGCACCAAAATAGTAAGATTTCATTTAGACAGCTCAGGAAGCCAATAGCAAAATGAAGTTGTACATATTTGATCCTACATGTGATAACAGCGGCAAGAATTATATTTGCACAATATTGGAAGAACGAAGAAATACTACCAGAAGAAGAAATAATCAAAAAAATATTACACTGTGTGGAAATGGACAGACTTACTTTAAGGTTGAAAGAAAAAGAAGAAACAGAATATTTTCAAACTTGGGACTTATTTTATCAATGGTTAGAGAAAAGATTTAGGGATTAGGAATTTAATTTGTATTAGTGAATAAGATACTCAGACAACACGTTTTTGTTGAATAATTATTACTGAACTCTGTAAATAATAATAATAATAATAATAATAATAATAATAATAATAATAATAAAACTTTTAAAAAATGGTATCTTCAAAAGATGAAAAAAAATGTGACTGACACCAAAGACCATATGCATACAGATATCTCATAATGGTTAATAACTTATAAAAGTTACAAGTTAAAGAACACTTCAGATCTGCAGTTCTCTCAGCATTTGCAGCATTACTTTATATCCCAGTAGTCATACAAAGTATAAAAATTGTTACCACCAACCAATTTTTAACACTTGGGTCTATCTACATATACATGGGAACCCATTAGCTTACTAATTCCTTTTGATTTCTGTCCAGAGGATGCAATCATTTAGAAATTATTAAGATTATGGAAGTGATTGTCTTGAAGTACACAGATTTAGGGCAGTTTTAATACGTCAGACGTTCTTCATGTTTAAGAACTCCCAGCTAGTTATAAAGTTAAACCTGTCAGCCAATTTGCATGATGTTCTTGAAATTGTATTTTAAATATTTAACAATATATTCAGCAGAAGTAAAGGAAAATGAGAGAGGTCTATCAACATCAATACCTATGCATAGGGAAGTATTTGAATAAGCGAAATATTTTAAAATGTACATATCAAAAACTACAATTGCTTGTCTCTAAGGAAACCTAATATATACTGAAAGAAACATTACAATTTCTGAGGATATTATGGAGGACTATGGTTTCCAGTTCTTTTTAATCCATCAAAATATTTTCAAAGTAAGCAGGATAAATCCTTTCTGCAACATTTAGGCTGTGTTCTCATGATCCACTAAACACTATAAGGAGGTTAATAAAATGCAACTGCCATGTTCACATAACATGCTACGCCCAAATAAATAAAATACAGTAAGCTTATACACAGCACAGATGAAACATGGTGAAATAGATTGGTTCCAGGTCAGAAAACAAAGTATTTATTCAACATATATGCTGAATATACATTAATGGAGGCTGAATTGGAAAATGATGACTGTGGCTTTAAAAATGTAGGAAGAAACATACAAAACCTGCTCTATGCAAATCACAGGATTATGAAAGTTGAAAATGCAAATAATCTGCAATCTATATTAATAAAAGTCATGAGACACAGTAAAAACAGTGGGAATAAGATTAAATATAACGAAGATAAAGCTCATGAGCACAGGAACAACAACGTCTTAAAATTGAAAATGAAAACACTAAAGTGGTGGATAACTTCTGCCTTTTAGGATCAGCCAGAACAAGCAGTCAAGAATTACATTGCAAACTAACACTCAATAGAGAGGCAATGAAGATCTTGGAAAAGATATTCAGAAATTGTGATGTGTCTACAGTACCTACAAAGATCTTGCAGATAATAATTTTCTCTATGACATTCTATGGAAACGAAAGTTGGACTTTGCAGATGCAGGATGAGAAGATTATTTATGCTTTGGTGTTGAAGAAGACTGTGAAGAATAGTGTAGATAGCCAGAAAAACAAATAAATGGACTATCAAACAAATCAACCCTGAATTCTCATTGGAAGCACACATTATCTCAAATTATCACAGGTTTTACAATCGGCACTTAGCAGAAGAACATATGGCAAACACTCTAGTGATCCATTTGTCCTTCCAGAATTCTTAGTATCCTCATCTGCTAGTAAACAAAGCAATAGCATTACTAGTTTTTATAATGATTTATAATTTTTGCTTTGGTGTTCAGCAAGCTAGTGGAGTAGAAAACATTTCCATTTATATTCTTAACAAGATTTTTTGGGCCATGGGGAGAGGGGCTGGCACACACATGGTTGGATTTCAGCAGAGACAATGGGATGATAAGCTTGTAAAAGAGAACACATCGCTTATACAAATCATTTCACTGAAAGAGCATGAAGTAATTCCTTTGCTCTACGTAGAACACAATGAACGAAAGCATAAGTGACTCCAATTTAAATGACAACAGGAGGGACATAAACTATCTCCATAAACCACAGGATGATTTCCAATTTTTTTTATAAAAAAATTCCTTTATTAAAACAATCAGCATTGTACATAAAATCTTTGTATGCATCAAACATCATAGCATCTGATATACAACACTACGTATTATTCTTTGTAGACGTCTGGTTTGGTAAACATTCTTCACTCCTCACTTCAATCCTCTATTATACACCTGTTTAAGCAATGCTTAAAATAATAATTTTAAATGTACTCAGAACAAATATAATTACTTAGATTTTTTAGCTATTTTCCTATTGACTTCCATCAAAATGCAAGGACATTTGGGGGGGGGGTGACAATAAAATCTCTAACAAAAAAGAATTCAGAAATGTTGAGAAGTTGTGAAAAAAATAGCTTCGTAGACCATGTTATACATCTGTTTTCTCACATATAAAACCACAAATTATATGGCTACAATAATTATAGATTTTATTAGTTAAAACTAATGTTAGTTCTTTCCCTGTTTTTATACCTGAGAAAGTCATGATTTCAGAGCTGTTATTGTCTGTCTCACAGGCTAAGAAACATTGAAGAAATAAAATATATTACAGACAATATAATGTAATCAATCCGTGTGAAATAAAAGCAGACTAACTTTCCAGATTCCATGTAGGAAAATGAAATGCATTGTTATATCCCTTTAATAGACGCTTGATAGAAATAAGTTTGTAAATTGGAGGTAAAAGTTCCCTATCAGGTCCTGTCTGGCTCTAGTGCGCAGTACTCATCTCCGTTTCTTAGCCAAAGGATTGTCCAAAGATGCTTCCATGGTCATGTGGCCAACATGGCTATACACCAAAGGCACATGGAATGCTGTTACCTTCCTACCAAAGTGGTATCTATTTATCTACTTGCATTTGCAAGCTTTCAAACTGCTGGATGGGCAGGAGCTGGAGCAAACCCATTGCACGGGCGCTTGGGTCTTGAACCCGGCCTGTCAGCTTTAGCTGACAAGCTCAGTGTGTTTAACCACTGAGCCACCACACCCCTTCAAGTTTGTAAATTACTTGAAAATATTTATATTAATTCATCCTACATAAATAACAGCATGTTTAGTCACAGGCCCCATATTCTCAGCTTAAGTGAAAAATCTATACCACTTTATTTACATATGAGAAAGTGTTTTTTTAAAAAATATTACGAAAAAAAGCACTTTCAATTATTATCCTCTAACTCTGGAGTTAGTTTCCTCCTGAGGTTCCACAAATTGTTTCTTTTCAAGATATATTTCAAGGGTGATACAAGGTCACTTTAATCGGACAATCATTTACAGCCCTGAGGCTAAGAAAGGATGTATGTGTACATTTTATTATTAAAAACTTGTTAAGTGAAGAGTTAGAACGTAAGAACATAAGAAGAGCCATGCTGAATCAGGCCAAAGCCCATCGAGTCCAGCATTCTGTGTCACACAGTGGCCCACCAATTGTACATGGGGGTCTTGAGGAGAAAGAGAAGGCAAAACCCTCCCTTTCCCTTGACCCCCAACAAATGGTACTCAAGGGAATCCTGCCTGCCTCAACCAACATAGAGGCGGCACATGGACATCCATTTTAATAACCACCGATACACTTGGCATCCATGGATCTATCTAGCCCTGCCTTGAAGCTATCAAGGCTGACAGCTGTCACGACCTCTTCTGGAAGTGAATTCCATAAACCAATGACCCTCTGGGTGAAGAAATATTTCCCTTTATTTGTCCTCACTTTCTTAGCTATGAGCTTTAGGGAGTGCCCCCTTATCCTAGTATTGTGTGATAGAGAAAAGAATTTTTCTCTATCCACCTTTTCTATCCCATGCATGATTTTATACACTTCGATTTTTTTCCACAAAGTATTGTGGAAAGTTAAGGATGCTAATTGACAAGCACTTGCCTGCTCAAAAAATGAGCTCTCTAATTTAATTGATGCAGAAGCCAGCAAGTGGTAGTATATTTAACTCTGCATTCATATTCGGAGTAATCTACTACAATGATTATGGTTTCTCCCCTGCCAGATAAGTATTTTTTTCAAACATTTTTTCCTATACAGCAGGGGTGTCAAACTGCCAGCCTGTTTCATTATACCAAAGCCACGCCCACCTCATTGCCGGCAATGCAAAAAGAGTCACGATATGTCACAACACGTCACGTGACGAGTTTGACACCTGTGCTATACAGATTTGTAAAACAGGTGCTCGTGGGGGGAAAAACCCTAAGTCACTGTATTCTGCAAGACATCACCTAACATCTTGTAGCTAATTCACATACTGATGCAGATTTTAACATACTAGAAATAGATCCATTTAATCAAGTAGTGCTTTTTTTCATTCTTAAAAGAATGAAATAGAAATGTGATAAAAATTTATTTGCTTTTGTGAGAGTCCACGCAGCGTAGATCAGTGAATTTCAAAATGTCAACCCAATATTCCTAAGCTTTTATTATTTTCAATGGTTTGGATGTTACTTTAAACTGAAACTGATTGAATTTTATGTTCCAGCAAACATCTCCATATTTTTTATTAAGATATTTAACAGGGTAATAATAATAATAATAATAAAGTTGGAAGGGACCTTGGAGGTCATCTAGTCCAACCCCTTGCTCAGGCAGGAAAACCTATACCATTTCAGACAAATGGCTGTCCAGTCTCTTCGCAAAAATTTCCATGTTGGAACATTCACCGCTTCTGGAGGCAGGTAGTTCTACTGTTTAATTGTTCTAACTGTCAGGAAGTTTCTCCTTAGTTCTCGGTTGCTTCTCTCCTTGATTAGCTTCCATCCGTTGCTTCTTGTCCTGCCTTCAGGCGCTTTGGAGAATAGCTTGACTCCCTCTTCTTTGTGGCAGCCCCTGAGATATTGGAACACTGCTATCAGCGACTCCATCGCTGTCTATTGGGGGCGAGTCAGTGGCCCCCACGGGAAGGGCTCGCAACTTGGGAGTCCTCCTAGATTCACGGCTGTCCCTTGGAGACCATCTGACGGCCGTGGCTGGGAGGATGTTTTACCAGATTCGTCTGGTACGCCAGTTGCGCCCCTTCCTAGATAGGGACGTGCTACGCACGGTCACCCATGCCTTCGTCACCTCCAGACTGGACTATTGTAATGCTCTCTACATGGGGCTTCCCTTGAAGTGCACGCGGAGGCTTCAACTGGCGCAGAGTGCGGCCGCGCGGGTGGTAGTGGGGGCACCCTGGCGGGCACGAATGGCCCCCATCCTGCGCAAGCTGCATTGGTTGCCGGTGGCTTTCCGGGTGCGCTTCAAGGTACTGGTTACCACTTTTAAAGCGCTCCATGGCATAGGACCCAGTTATTTACAAGACCGCCTTCTGCCAGTAAATACCTCCCATCGACCAGTTCGCTCCCACAGAGAGGGCCTCCTCAGGGTGCCATTGGCTAAGCAGTGTCGGCTGGTGGCGCCCAGGGGGAGAGCCTTTTCTGTGGGGGCACCGACGATGTGGAACAAGCTCCCCCCAGAACTCCGGACGTGTCATGATCTCCGCACCTTCAGAAGAGAATTGAAGACCCATCTCTTCAATCAAGCCAGCCTGGCCTAGAGCTCCTCGGGTTTTAAAATTTTTAAACAAGGCTGTTTGGGTTTTAGAATTGGGTTTTTAACAGGTTTTTACCAACAGCCTTGTATTAATATTAATTTAATTTAATTTATTTTTAAATATTTATTGTTTTTATGTTTTTATTGGGTTGTGAACTGCCCCGAGTCCTACGGGAGAGGGGCGGTATAGAAATTTAATAAATAAAATAAAATAAATAAAAATGTCCCCCCTTGTCCTTCTCTTCATTAAACTAGACATTCCCAATTCCAGCAGCCGTTCCTTGTATATTTTAGCCTCCAGTCCCCTAATCATCTCTGTTGCTCTTCTCTGTACTCTTTCTAGAGTCTCAACATCTTTTTTACATCGTGTTGACCAAAACTGGATGCAGTATTTCAAGTGTGGCCTTACCAAGGCATTGTAAAGGTCCCTTCCAGCTCTATTCTATTCTGATGCTTAATAAGTTGTGGCTCCTTCATTGTAATTTATTCTCAAACCTAAGAAAGTTATTTGTGATTGCTTATACAGATTGTCTCCTGGAAATGTATTGGGGGCAACCACTGATAATGTCTGCTCCTAGGCAGTCACCTACTCTGTCATAGGATGGGATGGTACCTAGAGGAAGTCCTCTGAAGATAATCTTAGGGTTAGTATGAGTATGAATATACAGGAAGAGGTCAGCTTTTATGGTTTCAAGTTGTGAAAGACTTACAGGAGAACTTCGGCACCTTCAACTGGGAATATAAATAAACTGGGAATCAGCAAAGTTCAAAAATAACCACCAGGAAGTGTTCATCTCACCCAGTTCCATAGTGGTTTGCACTAATTGAAATTTCTGGACTGTCTTCAAGGGGAGCCTCATACATAACATACTGCACTGCAATAATTACCAGGATACTGATTACTGTTGCAAGTCTATCTCTAATTAACCTAGGATTATGGTAGATGCTATGCTCCATAGAGGCCCCTAATCCCTCTAGCATCAATAGACCTACAAGCATTCTCAAACCTGAGTCTTTATCCTAGAATGAGGTTGAATCTCATTTTTCTGTGCAGAGACTTTATCCACCATCAGCACTTCTGTCTTCTCTGGACTGAACTTCAATTAGCCTGCCCTGATCTAGCCCATTACTATGGCCAGGCATAGTTTCAGAAATTTCAGTGCCTCACCGTAATAGGGTGAAAGGAAAAGACAACAGGGGGACATTAGCATGGATAAGATTATGCGCTAGGAACAGTGGGTCACAGAGCACGCCTGAATTTCACAGTTCATCTGGACCAGAGAATAACCATCACAGGGGACAGGCACATCCCTACACTTGGCTATTTCAAATTATCCATTTGTCAGAGAAAGCTAAATCAAAGTTGCATTTCAGAAAGAATTTAGGGAACATGCAACTGTTCGTTTTTATGGAATCTTTCAGCTGAAATCATAGCATTAGGTTTGTTTCAAATTTACAATATCTAATCAGGTTTGCAAGCGAAGTGCAGAATACTACAGTACTGAGACTTTGCCAACTTAAATGAAATACAGGCTCTTAGTCCCCTGGCAAAACTTTGAAAATAACAATACATTAACTCAACAATTATTTCCCCCACAGATGAAAGAGAAAGAAATTTCTGTATTGTTTGTATCAATAATGTAAGGTAATAGAATCACAATATTCTGTTTCTTTTTGGGTATCTGAAGTATCTTAGCTCTGCTGTGGTTTAATATTTCACATATGCATGAATCCCTACATCTGTACAAATATAACTAGAACATGTATACTATTTATTTACCAAACTGAGACCTAGGACAGTAAATTGATTATGCGCCATCAAGTTGGCATCAACTTTTAGTAACTACATAACCTTTCCCATCTTAATCTGCCCCTAATCTGGCCCTTCAGGTTTCCCAAGGCATCAGGTATCATCTCAGTTTTATAGTCTTCTTAAGAGAGCTAGGTCTTCTTGGCAAAAAAATATCCTTAAAATACTATACTGATGAAGGTAATTTACAATGTAATAATAATAATAATAGTAAAGTTGGAAGGGACCCTGGAGGTCATCTAGTCCAACCCCCTGCTCAGGCAGAAAACCCTATACCATTTCGGACAAATGGCTGTCCAGTCTCTTCTTCAAAACTTCCAGTGTTGGAGCATCCACCGCTTCTGGAGGCAGGTTGTTGCACTGATTAATTGTTCTAACTGTCAGGAAGTTTCTCCTTAGTTCTAGTTGCTTCTCTCCTTGATGAGTTTCCATCCGTTGCTTCTTGTCCTGCCTTCAGGCACTTTGGAGAATAGCTTGACTCCCTCTTCTTTGGGGCAGCCCCTGAGATAGTGGAACACTGCTATCATGTCCTCCCTCGTCCTTCTCTTCGTTAAACTAGACATACCCAATTCCAGCAACCGTTCCTTATATGTTTTAGCCTCCAGTCCCCTAATCATCTTTGTTGTTCTTCTCTGTACTCTTTCTAGAGTCTGAAGGTTTGGTCATTCTTGGCTTTTCCATTCCTCTTGTAATACCCATTATCATTTTTTATTTTTTTTTAAATGTATTTATATCCCAGCTTCATTATTTTTACAAATAACTCAAGGCAGTGAACAAACACAATACTCCTTCGTTCTCCTATTTTCCCACAACAACAACCTTGTGAGGTGGATTGCACTCACAGAGTGACCGACCTAAAGTCACCCAGCTGGCTTTCATGGCTAAAGCAAGACTTGAACTCATGGTCTCTTGGTGATTGGCCCAAAGTCACCCAGCTGATTTTCATGGCTAAGGCAGGACTTGAACTCATGGCTTCCTGCTTTCTATCTCGGTGCCTTAACACTAGACCAATCTGGCCAAACTACATTTAAAAAACAAAGCCAGAAACGGAATACTAGTATATTTTTTGCTGGAATTTTTTCTTGCTCTGAATTCCAAATTATGAGTAACTTGCATGTAACGCTTCAAATTAATTTCATCGAACCATATGTTGCATTACTCATTTTTCCTTTACCACTTGACTAAGTCGCACACATATGCCCACTGATCACATACATAATACGCCTACAAAAAATCTAAAACAGTCACTTTAGGAAAAAATATACTATCATTTTAAATCTTCTCTTTTAGGATCACAAATGGTTTTCTTTTTCATACTGAAAATCTAAATCTATTCCTAGAACAAGACTGTAAAAATCCCAACACCTTTCAACTACTGCCCACGATGTGCATTTTTTAATTTTGACAGGGCAAATTATTATTTCCCTAGAATATAAATATACTGACTATAAATACTTTTTATTAAATGTATATTAAATCAAACTGTTTTTCTTTGAGCTCTGACTATTGTTTGGAATACAGACTCTACCATTCTATTCAATGGTAGCGCAATGATTTTAGACAAAAAAAAAACAACCCCTGCATGCCCAAGCTACAGATCTCCAATATGTTATTTTGTTTAGCCAGCAGTAAATGTTTTTTACATCACCCTAATACATATTCAAAAATTATAAGAAACATTTCTAGATTTCAACACTTCCTTTAAGCTTCTTTCAGATCTAAGATAAATCTCTTAAACATTTCCTCGTTTGTTGAAGCTGCTTCTTTCTTTCTAGTTAAGATATCTATAGTTGTCTTTAATAAACCATCCTTTTCAAAGTATTCATAATTTACCAAATGTTTCTATCATCCTTACTTATTATTTTGCAAGTTTATATGAAAGGGAAAGTATGTGTGGTTGAGAACTCTGACTTATGTCAGCAGTTTTTGTATCAAAACCATCCTGGTGTTTTTTTTTTTTAACTCCCACACCAGACAAGAGGGCGTCAATGTTAGCAGAGGAAGTACCAAGAATTTTTGGCAGTTAACCATCTTGAAAACAGTACCAGTGGTTTCTCAACTAAAAACAAAACAAAACAAAACAGGGCAGTCCAAACTCACATGATCATTGAAAAGACTTATATCTCAACAGTAGAATAAATTGCATGAAAATTAATCAGAACTGGGCAACGGTCACCTCATCTACTGATATTTGAAGCACACAATCCTTGAGCAAGGAAGCTATGTCTTTGTGGATCTTTTTCTGACTTGTCCTTCCCCATTTTAATACCTTCTTCACATGGCCCCCATCCCTTATCCACTGGACTTAATGAAAAATGATGGTATGATTTATAATCTGAAGACTCTGGAAGAGAGCAGGCAGAAAGGGCTGGTTTGAGCTTCCCTTCCATAAGAAAAAGCTTAACACAGATTCCCCTTCAACCATAATCCAATTCATAAATAACAACTCTAAACACAGCTTTGCCTACATAGGGGACAAAAAGGGACACTTTAATCTTTAGGGACTAGACAAGCTTAGTAACTACATTATAGCTTGCATCCCAGGATTCAGGAATACCTCTGAATCACATTTTATGAACAGCAAAGCTCCTGGAATCTTAAAAAAAAAAAACCGAATAGAAAAGTCTTTACAACTCCAGTCTAAAGTCTAGGGTTTGTCAATAAAAGGTGTACAGTCCCAGTGACAACTGGGACTACCGACTCAGTTGTTCAGCAAAGCGATTGCTAAGTAAACCATGACTATTATGATCTTATTCAGCTTTCTTTTGCTTTATCGACCTGCAAAGGCTGTAAACATAAGGAGTGGTCCCAAAGTTACTTTTTCATTACCATTGTATATTGTGAACAAGAATTACCTGTAATTTCAGCTTATGCAGACTAAAGAGCACAGAAAGAGATGTTATGAAAGCAAATGTAAAATATCCATTTTGATTCAGCTTGAACTAAATAAAAGTTGAATCATTTTGAACTTTGGTATGTGCACAGATTATGTTTAGTTTCTCATGCCTGTTTTTCATGCAATTCATTTTTTTTTATTTTATCACGCAGAGAACCTTCAGACTAAAACGATTCAGAATCGTTACTTTAGTTCTAATTGTAGTCTTAGTGACAATGTAAGCTGTAGCTGCTCTTGGAATTAACAAGTAGCTAGCAAAGTTCCATTTTTTTCTCTCTCTCAGCTAAGCACCGTTTATAGCAGAGGTGTTTCAATCCAACTTATTTTTCTTTGCACTGCTGTGATCACACCGAGATTCATTCAAATTCAATCTTGGTACATCAGCATGTAGCTACACTTAGCTGACCTTGGCTGATCTTAAATAATATAACAACAACAACAACAACAAATTTGGAAGGGAACTTGGAGGTCATCTAGTCCAACCCCCTGCTCAGGCAGGAAACCCTATATACCATTTCAGACAAATGGCTGTCCAGTCTCTTCTTAAAAACGCCCAGTGTTGAAGCATTCACCGCTTCTGGAGGCAGGTTGTTCCACTGGTTAATTGTTCTAACGGTCAGGAAGTTTCTCCTTAGTTCTAGGTTGCTTTTCTCCTTGATTAGTTTCCATCTATTGCTTCTTGCCTTGCCTTCAGGGGCTTTGGAGAATAGCTTGACTCCCTCTTCTTTGGGGCAGCCCCTGAGATATTGGAACACTGCTATCGTGTCCCCCCTCATCCTTCTCTTCATGGGAGACTACAAGCTACTACAGACATTTCTAGTAGCATTCAGCGAATAGTAGCTTCTAGAAGCATTGTTCTTGCTCTAAGGTCACATGTAACAGAAATTAAAAATAATAATAATGAAAAAAGCATTCGTATAACTATGATGTGCAGGCGAACCATGGAAAAAGCCACAAAGTTCTTTCTCATACATAGTACCTTTGTCTTTATTATTGTCTTTATTATTTAGCACTAAGCTAAAGCAACAATCTATTCATGTAATTCCTGGACAAAGAAATCCCATGAAAGTCCCTAGACTTACTTACACAGATTCATCATAAGAACTCAGATGATACGTTTCAAGAAAATTCATCAATTTATCTCATGGGTTGTTTAAAAAAATCATCCTGTTCTTCTCTTAAGTGGTGTTATATATAATAATTTAACAATGTGGATACAGACCAGCACAAGAACTCTTGTTACTACAATAGCATCTCTCTTTCAGGGGTGTCAAACTGCCGGCCCACGGGCCGGTTTCATCATACTGAAGCCGTGTGCACCCCATTGCCGGCAATGCAAAAAGAGTTGCGATACATCGCAACACATCACGTGACGTGGCGAGTTTGACCCCCGTGCTCTATCTCATCTATCTCCTTCTGGTATCACAAACTTTCCCATTTTAACTAAGCTATTGCTAAAGCTGTATTAGATTGATACAGAACTGCCAGGAGCTGCAACAGGAACAGAGGCAGGACTCTTTGACTAAATTTATCATTTTCAGCATCAGTCTCTGGATATGCTGATTTAAGACCCCTGGGAATTGTGGTTCAGTAACATCTGGAGGGCTACAGACTATCAAGAATAAATAATGCCTTGTGTTCAGTTTTCATTTTTCGTCAAGCAGGCATTAAACTGTTTAATGGAAATAATTAAGATAAAATGGAATTAAAATGGTTTAAATAGTTATGACATCGACAATATTTTAGAAGTTTTAAGAAATATAAAGTCTACATAAGTATAATGGCAAGATCGAAAGAAGAATCTTTTAATATATCCCAAGAAACATAAGAAATGTCTCCAAACAGCTGCAGAGTGAACATCAGTGCTTTTAGGAAGAAGACCCCATACATCACCAATGAGCATTTTCAACTGTTTTAAAGGACAAAGACTACACAAAAAAAATGCAATTCTAAATTCCTAACACAAAATAAATCAAAGAATGGCAAAGTTCTGAAACCAAGTTAATATTGCAGTATAAAATTCACCTAATCAACTATGAATTCAAGCCACAGTTGAATTCTCCTTGCCATAGTATCATTTGTTGAATTAGGAGCTTATTTGCTATAGGAATTGCAACAAGTTGAATAAGATGTAAGAAAAAAAAAACCCTGTATTTATCCTTATTGTAACACATGCTGACACCCTGCATGGTAAAACAAAATTCAAAATATTACAAGTGATGTTTACATGAAAATAAAACAAAAACAATTTTGGCATGGAAAGATTTTATATTTTATATGTCCAACTGCTCTGGCAATAGAATTAAAAGCTGTTTTACAGGAAAGGATTTTCATTCTAAGAAGTGATATGTTTCTTCATTTCAGGAAACAGGGTCTGTTTATAAGGAACAGGAACAAGGAACAGTTTATCAAGGAACAGGAGTGCATGCAAAAGATTCAAATTGATTACTAAATTGGTTCAATTAGAAGTATACCTTCAAGGTTCATATACTGTGGGCTATTTTGTTTATATAATTATCTCTAAGCATTTTTGAAGTTATTTTATACAAATATATTGGAATTTCTAGAGGCAGGCTATCAGAACTGTCAGCCAAAAGGATGCTGCAACTATCAATCAAAAACAAAATTTTAGGAAATCAGTCTAACAATAGGCACATACTTTTTAAAAAGTAGGGTTGGGGATTAACCCTCACTGGAAACAGTAAAACATTTAAACGAGAGCCTCTGATATAACTGCAGTAAAAAGTATGCATTTGGTGAGTAAGAGACAATTAAAGATCTTTCAAACTGTCTTCAGATTCTACTACTGTATCAATTCTATATATTTATTAATAATGGATGCCACATACTGTCATTGTTTCCCTTCCCCCCACCGCCTTTGAACAATGGTCAAATCCTCTTCAGGAAATCCCTAGAATGAATGTTGTTCTTTATTATCTTTGTAATAAAAATAAGGCACTGTTCTTTCAAGGTTACTGGCATCTCTGTTTTGCTACTTCAATGTAGCTTGACAATCTATACAAAGTGTCAAACTAACAATTTCTAATTCCTGTGGTTGTTTTATCAATGCCTTAATACTTTATCTGTTTTCTAATCCGGATGGGAAGAAACGGCCAGATGGTAATTACTACACATGAAACACAGAGTAAGTACTACTTCTAAAATGGCTTTTGTTTAAGCTACTTCAATTTTGATTTAATTCATCATCTACATTCACCCTCCAGACCTATCCCCCCCCGACTAGTAATTGCTATCTTTTTCAACCACACAGCAATATTTTTTGCAATACAATCCTCGCAGCTATGAGCAATCCGAACAACAAAAAAATAAACTAAAGCTAAAGAAGAAATCAAACGACGCCCTTTCCTCTTATTTAACGTAAAACTGAGACAATTTAAACAACCCGATGTTTAAAACACAGCTCGCTTTATATAGGGAAATAAGAAGGATTTAACAATGGGGTTAAAGAGGATATGAAATAGCTTACCAGCTTTCAGAAAAATTCATCCTTCACCAGAACCTTAAAGAAAATAGCCCTGGAAATGCTACAAGGAAGAACACTCTTTAGTCTTCAAGCTGTTCTCCAGTGAGCTGTGAACAACCTGACCGTAAGAAAAAGCATCTTGGCTGTGAGAGTTGCTAGCACTGTGGGAAAACCGATACTGGAGTGATGTCACACTGCTTCAGAAACAGAATCACGAGCACTGTTCTCTCACTTATAGCACGGTTGTGCAAGAGAGGATTTATGAATATATGCAAATACCCCAACACACACACACACACACACATACCTCACATCAAAGGCAATAAACACATGAAGTTTCACAGTAGCAAGATCTTTTATTTAACTCCCCCATGTCCACGAGGATCCCCCCCATTTTAGAGAGGACTGCCAGTTCACTCACAGAAAGTATAATTGTTATCTAAGACCACCAGCGTAGTAATTTAAGTTGCATGCTTTGCCAGTTATAAATATGAGATTTCTCTGTTTCTCTAAGCAACCTAAAGTGCAGATTTTTGAAAGTCTCAGCGCACCTCCTTCCATAGAAGCTAAACGTGATGATGTTTAATGAATTGAAATCTTTTTAAATGGAACACCTCTGTCGTGCTAGGAAATATTTGTTTTGCTCAATGAGGGGCTACATCTACTGTCCTTGATAGATCTTATCTTCTTCACACATAAAAAGAGAGACCCATGCAAAATCTCCCTGTAGAAATGATTCTTACGTCTTTACTTTGGAAAAAGCTGCATGCATAATCTATCAGTTCTACGGGATTACTGAGGTGGAAAAGGATTGAAAAGAGGAACTACCATTTCACCTGTCTGAAATGGGGGTGAAATGGTAGGTAGATTTAATGAAATAACCAGGCCAAGTGTTCATGTTATTGAAAAAAGGACAGACTACATTTTCTATCCCGTTGGAAGTGTCCACTCTTTTATTACTCTGATAGCAGAGGTTTTACAATCTTTTTAGGGAGAGGAAGACATGTTTTTCAAGATATTTTATATATATATATATATATATATAAATGCTCTTAACTTATACAAATCTTTTAGCCTGTTACTTTAAAGCAGTGGTTCTCAACCTTTTTAATGCCGCGACCCCCAACCAGTCGTAAGTTGAGGACTACCCAACCAGTCGTAAGTTGAGGACTTCCCAACCGGTCGTAAGTTAAGGACTTCCAACTGGTCGTAAGTCGAGGACCTTCCCTACCCGGGAGTGCCGCGCATGCGTGGTGCCGCCCCCTGCGCCAGCCGAGGCGTAGCTGGCAAGGGGCAGCGACGGCGCAGGGTGACCACCGGCTGGGCCACCAACTGGTCCAGCCCAAGGGAGGTAAAGCACCCGCCGGGCCCCACATGCGCCAGCAGCCCTCCCTGCGCCCGCCGGCCTCCCACCTCCCACCCCTGGCCCTCTTTTACTTATATTTTTAGTAGTTGCTCAGCAGGGAGGGGTGGAAACTTCCAGACAGCTCGCCTTCGCTGCAGACAACTTGCAGCACCGTTTGCAGACTGGGACTTTTGGCAGGCTCAGCAGGGCAGAGACAGCCTGGACAATTCCTATTGGCTTTTGAAAGCCAATAGAATTAGACTCTATTCAAGAGAGTCTATTCTATTGGCTTTCAAAAGCCAATAGAATAAGAGGGAGTAGCACAGCTAAGGAAAAGGGGGAAAAATGGCGGACTGCATTATTTGGCGACCCCTGTGAAATGGTCGTTTGACCCCAAATGGGGTCGCAACCCACAGGTTGAGAACCGCTGCTTTAAAGAGACGGTAAAGTACACTAAATGAGAGTAACTCATCCTAGCAACAGCCGGATGCTGTGCCAAGAACCAATGGTGTTGTGTGGTCAACTCGTTTATAAATAAGGTGGCACTCATTTCCAGTGGGGGCTAAAGCAGAACAACTCTCGGTCCTTTTATACACTGCCTTCCTTCAATGACCTCAGCTGTGGTTAAAAGCCAGTAATCCTAACAGTTGGCCAGAACCAAAAGGATATGAAACAGCTCGAGAAACAGGAGCATTAAGTGAGCACCAGGCTTCAAAGTCTACCAGGCAGTCCTCAACTTACAACAGTTTATTTAGTGACCGTTTGAAGTTATTGATAAAGTGATTTATGACCGGGTCAACTCTACAATGAGCATTGCTGCAGCCATTTTTCTTCTCATTCTAGGTTGCCACCTAGAATGGAGGGAGGGGGAGTGTTGCCCAGATGCTTCATTAATCAAAATAATCTTCTGTCCCATGGGAAGGTCATCTACTACTCCCACAACCAGAGGGACTGGGCGTTGCATAAAAAAGCCCGCCAAATGAATGTACTATTGGGGAACGTAGTTGCTTGCATAGCCATTATACTTTGTAATTGGGTAATTGTTACTTGCATATTTAGACTTGGTTTAATTTCAAGCCTCGGCGTTCTGCTTTATTCACCTCTGTCGTAATAATAATAATAATAATAATAATAATAATAATAATAATAATAATAATAATAATAATAATAAAGTTTGAAGGGATCTTGAAGGTCATCTAGTCCAACCCCCTGCTCAGGCAGGAAACCCAACACCATTCCAGACAAATAGCTGTCCAGTCTCTTCTTAAAAACATCCAGTGTTGGAGCATTCACCGTTTCTGGAGGCAGGTTGTTCCACTGATTAATTGTTCTCACTGTCAGGAAGTTTCTCCTTAGTTCTAGGTTGCTTCTTTCCTGGATTAATTTCCATCCATTGCTTCTTGTCCTGCCCTCAGGTGCTTTGGAGAATAGTTTGACTCCCTCTTCTTTGTGGCAGCCCCTGAGATATTGCAACATTGCTATCATGTCCCCCCTCGTCCTTCTCTTCATTAAAGTAAGCATACCCAATTCCAGCAATTGTTCCTTATATGTTTTAGCCTCCAGTCCCCTAATCATCTTTGTTGCTCTTCTCTGTATTCTTTCTAGAATCTCAACATCTTTTTTACATCGTGGTGACCAAAACTGGATGCAATATTCCAAGTGTGGCCTTAACAAGGCATTGTAGAGTGGTATTAATACTTTGTGTGATCTTGATTCTATCCCTCTGTTAATGCAGCCTAGCACTGTGTTGGCCTTTTTGGCAGCTGCAACACACTGCTGGCTCATATTTAAATGATTGTCCACTAGGACTCCAAGGTCCCTCTCACAGTTACTACTATTGAGCAAGGTACCCCCTATACCAGTGGTGGTGAACCTCTGGCATGCAGCATTCGGAGCCCTCTCTGTGGGCACACATGCCATTGCCCCAGCCTTGCCTCCTCCCATGACCCCCTCACTAGCAGCCCCCCCGGGAGGAGAGACGCCGAGCGTGGCCCGTGCGGAGCAGCGCAGCCAAGGACATGGCAGCCAGGCAATGTAGACAAGACTCTGCCCTCATACCCCATCGCACACAGTTGATGCTGTGGGGCGCAGGCAGAGGTCATGGCCACAATGGTGCTGCTGGGCTACCTGGGTGCTCTGGGGTGGGCCCTGGAGGTGGTAAGTGGCCCTGTGGGCAGGCGGGGTGTGGGCGGGGCAGGAAATGGAGCAGGGGCGGGGCCAGTTTTTGGCCACTCGGTCTCTAAAAGGTTCGCCATCACTGCCTTAAACTATACCTGTACATTTGGTTTTTCTTGCCTAAATGTAGAACCTTACATTGAGAGACCCTTTTTCACACTTCTGACTGTTGTAGCCTCCTCACTGCCACGTGATCCAAATTGAGATGCTTGGCGATTGACTCTTATTTTATGACAATTGCAGCGTCTCAGGGTCACGGGATAAGCAAAGTCAATGGGAAAGCCAGAGTTACTTTAACAACTAACTTAACAAATGCAGTGATTCACCTCACAACTGTGCTAAGGAAGGTCATAAAAGGGGGCAAAACTCACTTAACAACTGTCTCACTTAGCAACAGGAATCTGGGCTCAAATGTGGTCGTAAGTCGAGGACTACCTGGTACCATAAAAGAACAGGTAGAATTAGGATAAAGAACATAGTCTGTGAAAACTGACAAAACCGTAACTTTTAAAAAATCTGCTGGATTTCTGCTTCTTTTATCACGCCTTCCAACCCTCTCTAGATGATTTGAGTCTTACAAAAATGGATTTGTACTTTTCAAATTAACATTTTCCAATATAATTATCACTTAGTAGTAATCAGTCCCGTTTTCCAGGGCCATCTTTGTATTCCTTGCTTTTCCCAGATTCATTTCACCTCTAAGCCAAATATGCTCATGCAATCCCACACCACACCCTCCGGTGAACTCATCTGTGGAGTCTCTAAAACTTGAATCTTGATATATTAAACATTCTGTTTAGCTTTTGCCCCTATGGCAAAAACACCATTGCATTGGTAATGCAACAGATATTAAAAGCAGAAACACAAAACTAATCAGATACTTTGTGGGACTGAATTAATCAACGTTGGTTCGAGCCTATCACCAAGCTGCTAGCTATTGTGGAAATTTGAGAAATCTAAAATTGCTTCCCTGCTGCTTTTATATGAAGGATCACCCTGGGATTCTTAACATGCCCCAGCAACTTCCCAAACATTTTCAGTGGGGGAAAATGACATGTTTTCCTTGAGGTATTTTTCTTCTTGCTCTTCTAAAATCTGACTATATATGTCTTTACTTCTAATGAACTTCAAATACAAAAAAAAATAATAATAATAAAGCAGTCACAAAGCATGAATCAATATATCTGTGGCCCAGAAGTTTATTTAACCAATTAGGGATTTAAAGATGGAGAAAGTCCATTGACCTAATGCGAACGTGACCATCTTTACCTTTTTTCTCTGTTGTCTCAGGACCCATAAATAGAAATGTGCTTTTCTTTCTTTTCCCCCTTATCAGATATATATCTAATCTTTTGTTCAGGAGCTCAAGATGGTATATGTAGAACTGCTTTCTCCTATTTTCTCCCCAGCAATAACCTATGGAGATAGCTGAACCGAGAAAATATGGAGTGTGCTTTCATGGCTAAAGACAGACTTGCATCTGACTCTTCCGGTTGCTAGCCCAGCACTCGAAGAATTTTATTCACCACAAAGTATGTTTCATTTCTTTAATGCCCAAAGCAGCAAAGCATCAATCTATCTAGGTAGTACCTAGTTGTACACCATATGGTAAGTTTAGGAACCTCTCATTAGCAATGTAGTAACGTTTGCTCCCTCTAGTGGTGAAAGTATTCCATACATTAACTAGATTCCAGGAAATACTTTAAACAACCTGATTTGATTGTTAAGTCTGATAGTCATTTATCATTGACTAGGAAACACCATTCCAAATCGAAGTAGGGCTCTGATAACACAAATACCTGATCACACAGTCTTCCCAGTAAGTTATTTTAAATAAATAACCTGTGGGGTTATTCTATGAAAAGTAGTTAAACTTAAAACCATTTGAAAAGAAAGCCCACACAATTTTTCGCAGGTGCAAGTAGCATACAGCAATATAGGATGCCTAAAACACATCTTGCCTAATAAGCAGAGCATCAGAAAGAGATAAAATAAAACCTTGCTATAGATAAATAACAAAGGAACTCTTTTACTATATGTCATCTCACTCTCAAATCATGCTCAGAAAGGTTTTCTATCTATAAAATTCCTGTTTCCTAGAATTAAGATACCCTTCTTGTTTTCTTTAAACGTATTGACTTCCTAAAGTCAAGTGAAATTAATCCAAGGCTTCTAACCTTCTAATAAAAACCCAGAAAACACAGGATTCCCAATTCTCGATTCGCATCCTCACTTCCTCTGAATAGGAGAATTCTGTAATATCTAAAAGGAGTATAAGTGAATAGAATTAACTCCACTGTTAAGATAGCCTACCAAAAGCAAAATCAGCTTTGACTGAATTATGGAAAAAAAAATGCTGTTATCTCCAGTTCTTTCATGCTGAAGCAGGAGAATTCTTTGCTGATAATTCCAAAAGCAGATTTTTTAAAAGTCTAGTTTGTGTGTGTGTGTGTGTGTGTGTGTGTGTGTGTGTGTGTGTGTGTGTGTGTGTGTGTGTGTGTGTGTGTGTGTGTAGATAAAACATAATCTACAAGTCATAGTTAAAAGACTGGATGCAATGTTTCCCAAACCATTTTGATAAATGAGCACAGGGTCGGTACAGAAGGCATTATACATCTGGTGTGATCATATCAAATCATAAATTTAATTTTCTATTAGTAATAGAAAATTTGTAACAGTGGAAGGGCCCCTTATTCTTTCTTCGTCCACACTCCTTCGCTCTAGTACTAAACCAACAAAAAGGGATAATTGTAAGCATGAGGCAAAAAAATAGCAAAGAGCTGGTGACAGATAATGCACCCATCGGTACAATTTCTGAAAGGCAAGGTCTGGTTAACAAGCAACTCAAAGACCGAGTGAAAAGCTGAGGAAAAAGGTTTTGACATTCTCGGCTGTACAAAAAAAGCTGTCCTAATGGAGAGGGATGACACTGAGAAGTAACCCCATAACATTTTCTTCACATATTTGGTGAAATACCTAGACCAGGGGTCTGCAACCTTGACCACTTTAAGACTTGTGGACTTCAGCTCCCAGAATTCCTCAGCCAGAATAGCTAGACTGACTGCTATTTTAGCCTCAGTCTAGCAAAGCTTCAGCAGATCTAAAAATGTAAACACGGACGCAGGAGATTACAGGTAGTCCTTACAACCATTCCTTTAGTGACTGTTTGAAGTTACAACAGTACTTAAAAAGGTGATTTATGACTGTTTTTCTCACTTATGACTGTAGCAACATCCCCATGGTCACGTGATCAAAATTCAGCTGCTTGAACTGGCTCAAATTTATGACGGTTGCACTGTCCCAGGGTCATGTGATCATCTTTTGTGACCTTTTGAGAAGCAAAGTCAATGGGGAAGCCAGATTCACTTAACAACCGTGTTACTAACTTAACAGTTGTGGCAAGAAAGGTCATAAAATGGGGCAAAACTCACTTAACTGTCTTGCTCAGCAACAGAAATTTTGGACTCAATTGTGGTTATAAGTCAAGAACTACCTGTAATATTAAAATTGCCAACTTTGCTTGATTGGACGATTGAATCACAGTTAAAAGTATTTTAAGAGTTCATAATAATTTAAAAACATGCAATTAAAAAAAACCAGCCACATACCTCCATAAACATGAAACAGCAACTTTTGTAGTGACCTATAGCCTCTCAGATAATTTTTGGTGACTATATACATCAACCATTTGAGGGTACTAACTCAAGCACCTAACAAAATAAATTTCCCTCCAGGTGTGAAGGAAGTTGAATATCAAAAAAACATTATGACTGATCAGTGGCCACGTTGGCTGGGGTTTTTCTAAGTCAGCGTCAAAAAATCTGGAGAGTCTTAATCAAGGAAAAAGCTGGCTAATTGCAGAGCCACGAGAAGAGCTAAAGAAAAATGAATGGCATACACAAAAAACGGTCCAACAATTTCCATTTGTTGTTATTACCAATTCTGACTATACACAATAACACTTACCTAAACGAAATATTCATAAAAGCGAAATTGCAAATAAAGCAACAAGGCATTCGTGTTTATAGAGTCTTACATAAAGAAATTGTTGAAATAGTCTAGTAAACGTTGATTAAAAGTCACTCTGTACAAATAAAAGAAAGGCTCAAAATGATGAAACGAGGGGAAGAATAAATCATTCCCGGATAGGCTATTTTTGAAAGTTAATATCAAGGTGTACAGAAGAGCTATATCAAAGGCAATCAAGGAAGCCAACGGAGAGCCAGACATTTGGTGCAAAAGCTCTCTGCACATTAAGAAGCAAAACAGATGGCATCTCACTGGCACTGCCTCGGCTTGATGTAAAAAAAATTCCAGAAAGAATTGGGCAGCATCCTCTATGCAACATGCTCAAATCCTTACTATGCAAATAATATTCACACATCTTTCTGTAACATTTGAGACTAGTAA
This sequence comes from Bothrops alternatus, assembly GCA_034064705.1. Lineage (NCBI taxonomy): Eukaryota > Metazoa > Chordata > Lepidosauria > Squamata > Viperidae > Bothrops > Bothrops alternatus. The sequence goes on along the minus strand of JARGCV010000124.1, from coordinate 43,078,905 downwards.
ACTCAGCAGTGCACAATTCAGTCTGGCTTGAAACAGCACAGGTAGTCCTTGACTTACAATAGTTAGTTTAGTGACCGTTCAAAGTTACAACAGCACTGAAAAAAAGAGACTTATGACCATTATTCATACTTAGGACCATTGCAGCAGCCCGGTGGTTACATGATCAAAATTCAGACTCTTGGCAACTGACTTGTATTTATGACGGTTCCAGTGACCTGGGGGGTCATGAGATCCACTTTGGCGTCCTTCTGACAAGCAAAGTCAATGGGGAATCCAGATTCACTTAACAGCCGTTATTATTAACTTAACAAATGCAGTGAGTCACTTAACCACTGTGGCAAGAAAAGTCATAAAATGGGCTAAGTCACTTAACAAATGTTTCATTTAGCAACATAAATTTTGAGCTCAATTGTGGTCATAACTCAAGGACTACCTGTATTTCTGAAACGGGATTGGCCCGCCCCATCTGTGCCAGCAAAGGAGGCATGCTGCGGGCCACATCAGACAGGGTATGCCAGGTGTTGAGGTCCAGGGAAAGAGCCCTCTCTGCTGTTGGCCCTGCTGTTTTGGACCATCTTGCCTCCCCCAGCCTCAGTTTCAGCTTCCAACCCCTCCTGAACCTTCCCCAAGAACTTAAAAGACATGGCCCTGCCACTTGGCTTGTTCTCCAATGGGAGATCTTCACACTGGAGGTGGATGCTAGACTAATAATAGATTCCCACCCCCTCTGTTCATCCTACTCCCTCTCTCCGTCCCCATCTTTTAGTTAAGGTTGAGTATTTATCTTTTTGTATTATTTACTTCATACTTGGTTCAGTGGTAGAATTCTCGCCTGTCACGCAGGAGGCCCAGGTTTTTTGGACTGGATGACCTCCATGGGTCTCTTCCAACTCTGTTATTCTATGTTCAATGTACTGGTATAGGCTTTTTCATATTGTAAACCGCCCAGAGGTACCGTGTGGTAAAATGGGAGGTCTATAAATTTAATAAACAAACAAACACATTTCTTCACAACGGCTATGGTTTCCTGCTTCAACAGGGGGTTGGACTAGAAGACCTCCACGGTCCCTTCCAACTCTGTTCTTCTGTTATGTTTAAACCGTGGAATTCTCAATAGGTAAAATGGTAGCTTTTAATAAGATTAGCTTTCAAAGAGAAATACATGGAAAGTTACTAGTCCCGATGGTTATGTATTATCTCCAGTGTGAGATACATGCCACCTGCTGAACACATCAACCACTTAGAAACACAGTGCCTACTGTTACGGGCCTTTATATTTGAACTGCCCAATAAGTACCTACTTAGCCACTGTGTGAAGCCATAATCCTGGCTCAATTCTTCTTATAAACTTACAAGGCTAAAATAGGATCATGAGTAATTCAAGATAGCTTCATTAGTAATATTCTTTTTTCAGACTTCTTGTGCTAAGGAATAAATGTGAGACCTTCTGAATAGAGAAAAGCAAAACAAAACGCCATGGTTTCCTGAGAGAAAGAAGTGTTTAGTTTTTCTTTTCACTCCCAAGACTGGAAAAAGCAGTTTTTGTTCTCACTTTAGGTCTGCATCTAGATCAGTGTTTCGCAACCATGTCTATTTTGAGTCTGGTGAGACTTGCCGGGTGGGGAATTCTAGGAGTTGAGGTCCACCATCTTAAAGTTCTCAAGACTGAGGAACATTGATCTAGATCAAAGGCAGGCAACTTTGGCTCTTTTATGACTCTTTTTATGACTCCCAGAATTCCTGAGCCAGCCATGCTGAGGGGAAAGGGAGAGGTTTCCATGTTGAGCCATGAGGGCTCAGGAATTCTGGGAGTTGAAGTCCACCAGTCATAAAAGAGCCAAGGTTGTCTATCCCTGACCTATACTATCTCAGACAAGTGACTGTCTATACCAGCGGTTCTCAACCTTTTTCAGGCTGAGACCCCACCTGCGCCGCCCATGCACGGCACGACCCCGACCAAAATAAATAAATAAAAAAATTGGCCAACCCCCCCCCAAAATGGCGGGCCTGCACCGCACATGCGCAGCGCATCGCGCATGCACGGCACGACAGCCCACATCGCAATAGGAAAAAAAATGGCCGACCAAAAAAATAATAATAAAAAAATGGCCGACCAAAAAAAAATGGCGGGCCCGCACCGCGCATGCATGGCGCATCGCGCATGCGCGGCGGCCCACATCGCAATAGGGAAAAAAATGGCCGACCAAAAAAAATGGCTGACCCCCCAAAAAATGGCGGGCTGCGGTGATTGGCGACCCCCGTGAAATGGGGTCGCGACCCACAGGTTGAGAACCGCTGGTCTATACTATCTCAGACAAGTGACTGTCTAGCCCAGGGGTAGGCAACCATGGCTCTTTTATGACTTGTGGACTTCAACTCCCAGAATTCCTGAGCCAGCTTGAAGTCCACGAGTCATAAAAGAGCCATGGTTGCCTACCCCTGATCTAGATAAATACAATGTCTAAAGATTTGGAACAAAACATTTAAAAAAACGAAGGAAGAAATAAATGTTGTTTTTTCTTCAAACCAAACTCTTTTACTTTCTCTGAATAGAATATAGAATATTCTTTATTGGTCAAGTGTGATTGGACACACAAGGAATTTGTCTCTGGTGCATAAGCTCTCAGGATACATACAAGCAACAAAATCCTAAATCATAAGATACAATCATTAATCATAAGATACAAGCAACAAAGTGATAGTCATAAGATGCCAACAGGAGTAGATAATAGGAAAGGTGAGAAGGATAATAGTAATACAGTCCTACTGCATGATTAGATAACCTTAAACATAAGACAGTGCTGTGGGAATTCGTCTGCTAAACACATAATTTAGTGAAGTCAACAACTTCCTCTGTCCATTTCTTTTCACAACATCCTTCACCACCTATGAAACACTTGAGTTAATCAGCAAGTAGTATTTTTTTAAGCAAATATTAAAAGTGGATAGTATGTCATCTGTTATAATTTTAGAAAATAATGTCTTCAAACGTACATAAAAAGCATTCTAGTGTGAACAAAACTCTTTATGTACATGAATTTGTTTCCTGGTTCTTTTTTAACACAATTGAAATGTCCTTAAAATGCATTAAAGTTCTAAATATTTGTTAGCATACTTCATACCTTAAAACATAATTTTACAACCATAGAAGATTAATCATAGTATCACAGGTAAAGAATGCCCACGCTTTCAAAATAAGCTTAATATACTGTTGTAAATAGAGCCACCACTGGAAATAACTTAGATGTGGCTTAATCACCATATTGCTACAACAAGCAAAACAGTAAGTAGCTTACTGGATCTAGAACCCACCTTAATTTTTGTCACAATGAATAAGAACAGCCTTTCCAATGCACTGGACTTCAAGCCAGGACACCTGAAAAGCATCAAATGCTACTGTCATTACCTTAAAGCAATGTTTCTCAACCTGGACCATTTTAAGGCATGTGGACTTCAACTCCCAGAATTCTGGGAGTTGAAGTCCACATGCCTTAAAATGGTCAAGGTTGAGAAACATTGCCTTAATTAAAGAAAGCTGTTTTGAACCGAGTCTACGTTCTATAATAAATGACCTTCTCCTTTTGAAATTTTGAAATGTTTCGGAAAACTCCCTTAAAATTCATTATGCATGCCAGGACTAATCAGTAATTCAAAAAGGATCACAAATAATATATGTATACAAAATATATCCTTGTGCATGATTTCTTTGCATGAATTCAGGAGGAATCAAGCCTTAAATCGTAAAGTTCTGAAGTCAGCTCTTATCTAAATCGAGTGGACAAAAAAAAGCTATTTCTTTCAATAGTTTGTTGCAGTGGCCTGATCATTTACAAGAAGTTACAGGAGTTTTAACAATCTGACAAACAATAGCTTCTCTAAATTTTAATTCAGTAATAAGAACTATTTGTTTGTTATTTTTACAAACAATTCAAGGTGGCAAATATTTAGCAGAATAATAGAATAACACAGCTGGAAGGGACCTTGGAGGTTTTCTAGTCCAACCGCCTGCATATCCAACATACTTCTTCCTCCTATTTTCTCCACAAAAACAACAAACCTGTGAGGTGGATTGGGCTGAGGGAGAGAGAGAGAGGCACCCACTGGATTTCGTGCTTAAGGTGGGACTTGAACTCAGGGTCTCTTGGTGCATTAACCACTAGACCAAACCACCTCTTTTTGCTTGTGTTTCTGATAAATTCTTAGACACTTGATAAGAATTTTTAACATCTGCAGTTAGGTAGGTGTGTTAGTTTCATTCAACTAATTTATTTCAATAAAGGAAAATATTTCTAGCTCATGAAGTGAGGGATCCTTGGTGCTCTCTGAGCTTGGTTGTTTTCTTGCAGACATTTAATTACCCAGCTAGGTAACACCATCAGTGCTGTCCAGTACCAGCACGGTGTTACCTACTTTGCGTAATGCCTTTTGTTTTATTTATTAAGCTGATTTATTTGGTTACTCAACCATCCAAGAAACAAAATAAAAACAGAAAATCAATGAAAATGGCCTTGAGGCTCAAGAAAAAACAAAGCTACTGGACACAAACTAATGCCCTTATCTCAGTGCATGGAATATCAAGATAAATCCTAAAAGAACTGGTTGGATATTAACTACAGGCAGTCCTCAAGTTATGATCAAAATTGGGACCAGTATTTCCACTGCTAATGCTGTTAAGTGAGTCATGCTTGATATTACGACCTATTTCTATAATTGCTTTTAAAGTACTTCGCACCATCAAAATACATGATAGAATTTGTACATCTTTATAACAGAGCCACTCATGATACATAGTAAGTTTAAGCATATGCAGCTAGTTAAACAATACTTGATATTATTTCACTCTATTTGTCTAGAGAACTAGTCCAATAAACTACAAAGTCTTCTAATAATGTAACATGATGTTACAAGCCCACATAATGGTTTAATTGCATTTAATGGAACAGGTAAAATTCACGCACAAAACATCATAAAACCTGAACAAGATTAATCTGATTTTTTTTGTACTAGATCAATGAATCCATTAAATTAAAAAGATGAAGTCAGTGATAGGCAAAAAAAAAAATGAAACTATTTAAATGTTAAACATGCAGGAAAAGAATACATTTTTTTTAATTCACCTTGAAAACCTTGCTGTTAAAACTGTGGCCTCTCCAAATGTGAGACTTAAGCTTCAATCTAATTCTCAGGTTCCCGCTAATGAAACATTCAACTTATGAATATAATACTGGCAAAAGAACACTTTGTGCTATTTTTCTCTACATTCTAACAATTGACAAAAATGTGAAAAGTGATGATTTTAGAAGAAAAATTCATTATGAGCATGCTCAGTATTTACTTGAGAGGAAAAAAAAAATCCAATACTAGTCATCTAGTGGCCTAGTTTAATACCAACACAGAACTGTAAATCAAATCTAAAAATCAATAACACAAAACAAACAGACCAGAAACACAATGAAATACTTTAATTTTCCTTCATTCATAGCCTTAACACATATGAACATGCATATATACATATATACATACATACATACATACATATATGCATACATACATACATATATATATATATGAAAATTTATCTGCAATTAGCTATTTGCATTACCTTAAACAAATGTGTGTATGTGTGTGTGTGTGTTTGTAATAATTATCAACTGGATTATCTGATGCTTCTTTAATGGAGAGAAATACTGTCTATCCTATAATGTTTTTTAAAAGTTATTTTTTTAACAGTTGCGCATAAGACCCTAGTGTGAAGGCTGGCAGGAGAATTCCAGAAGAACGAAGGAAAGCTTTTGCAAATGCAAATATCATCTGCAGGATACAGCCAACAAAGTATTTTATCTACGTAGGAACATAAAGAACTTGCAGAATAAGCAGGGATTGAGAAGCCACTCACCATGCACAATCCTGTTTATGCATTCAAGCTTCTCCCCTTCTCTCCTCTCAATGTTGAGAAGATGGAGCTGGCGACCTGTTACTACATTCAATCAGCATGCTTCCCAGATTTGGGGGGGGGGGATAGTGGAGAGGAGTCCGGGGGAGGGGGAGGTGGGAGAGGCTGTTAAGAAAAGCAGTTATTACATCCTGAAGGGCAAAGCAGCAGCCTACAGACATCATTGCTATGGAGACTGAGCACAGATTTCATCTGTCTCAGTAGCAGAGAGCACATATATGAAAAGCAGGAAAAGAGTTGCATTCTCACGGACCAGATGAACTTAGCACACAGCTGTGCCTGCTTGTTCTGCTTTCGTTTCCTTCCCTCCAACTCCTAATGGAGAGAAAAAAGAGACACCTGGCGAAGGAAAATATATCTTTCCTAACTGATGGCAGGTCTTCACTTGAATGGGAACACAATGGAGAAGAGGACAACCCACAACCTTTAGGAGCAGGGGAACTTCATTCTGGAGGCAGCGAATGGGGTTTAACTCCCAGGGGAAGAAAAAGATAACAATAGTAATAGTAATAGTAGTAATAATAATAATAATAGTAAAGTTGGAAGGGACCATGAAGGTCATCTAGTCCAACCCCCTACTCAGGCAGGAAACCCTATACAATTTCGGACAAATGGCTGTCCAGTCTCTTCTTAAAAACTTCCAGTGTGGAGCATTCACCACTTCTGGAGGCAGATTGTTCCCCTGGTTAATTGTTCTGTCAGGAAGTTTCTCTTTAGTTCCAGGTTGCTTCTCTCCTTGCTTAGTTTCCACCCGTTGCTTCTTGTCCTGCCTTCAGGGGCTTTGGAGAATAGCTTGACTCCCTCTTCTTTGGGGCAGCCCCTGAGATATTGGAAGACTGCTATCATATCCCCCCTTCTCTTCATTAAACTAGACATACCCAATTCCAGCAGCCGTTCCTTATATGCTTTAGCCTCCAGTCCCCTAATCATCTTTGTTGCTCTTCTCTGCACTCTTTCTAGAGTTTCAGTATCTTTTTTACATCGTGGTGACCAAAACTGGATGCAGTTTTCCAAGTGTGGTCTTACCAAGGCATTGTAAAGTGGTATTAACACTTCACGTGATCTTGATTCTATCCCTCTGTTAATGCAGCCTAGCACTGTGTTGGCCTTTTTGGCAGCTGCAGCACACTGCTGGCTCATATCTAAGTGATTATCCATTAGGACTCTGAGGTCCCTCTCACAGTTACTACTATTGAACAAGGTACCCTCTATACTATACCTGTGCATTTGGTTTTTCTTGCCCAAATATAGAACCTTGCTTTGTTCACCACTGAATTTCATTTTGTTAGATAGCGCCCAGTGTTCAAGTCTGTCCAGATCCTCCTGTATCCTAAGCCTGTCTTCTGGAGTGTTGGCTATTCCTGCCAGCTTGGTGTCATCTACAAATTTGATGAGTTCCCCATCTATCCCCTCGTCCAAATCATCGATGAAGATGTTGAAGAGCACTGGGCCCAGAACAGAGCCCTGGGGCATCCCACTACACACTTCCCTCCATGTAGATGTGGTTTCATTGAGGCCTACACACTGAGTACGGCCGGTCAGCCAGCTACAGATCCATCTGATGGTGATGCTGTCTAACCCGCATTTTTCTATCTTGTCAAATAGTAGGTTGTGATCTACTTTATCAAATGCCTTACTGAAGTCCAAGTAATTTTTTTTCCTTTTTTGAAGATGGGAACTACATCAGCTCTTTTCCAGTCTCTGGTAGTTCCCCTGTGCTCCAGGATCTTTGAAAGATATAGTTCAGTGGTTCTGAGATCACATCTGCCAGATAATCGAATAAGACCCTTATTGTGTATGTCAGAGGTCCCCCAATCTTTTGGGCACCAGGGACCGGTTCCGTGGAGAGAGGTTTTTCTGCGGACCATAGGGTGTGTGGTTTTGTGTGCTACCTGCATCTCACGGATGGGACTTCGCTTGTTTGTGTGGACCGGTTGCTGGCGTGCTGTGGCCCGGTACTGGTCCAAGGACCAGGGGTTGGAGACCCCTGATGTATGTCATGGTGGCCTAAGCAGAGAACAGTTACAGTATTTCTAAAGTGAGGAGTAATTAGCTTACACAACCACTCAGGTTTGACACATTTTGAAGACTCGAAGAGGTACAGGTGACCCTTGAGTTATGACCATCATGGAGCCTGTACATCATAGTCACGACAGTTGTAAAATGGGTCAGTCCTGATCCTTTGTGTGGTGGTGGTGAAGTAAATCACTATGGTCATTAAGCAAATGCCACCTTCATTAAGTGAAACAAAGATTTGCTATGGGCGTGGTTTTGCCAAAAAACAGATGTGCCAGTTTTCAGCAAAATTGGCATAAAATGTGGTCACGTGACCACAGGACACTGCAAACGGCCATAAACGCGGCTGTGTTGCTGACCGCCCAAAATCTGGCCCTGTGACACTCCAGTTGCTGAGGAAGTTGTTTTTCCCAAGAAGCCTAATGGTGCAATATGATCCTCCTTCCTCTGTAACTTCAGCCAGAGCTGCAACACTGCTTACTACTCAGGGGTTGTAAGTTAGGGAGTCTAAAGGTAATGAAAGGTCTCAGCCTCCACCATCTGGCCTAAGTCCTAGATCTCCATGGGCAACGCCAAATCCTGGTTCTATCCCCGATAGTTTCTTCTCCAACCTAGAACTTGTAAGGTAGAACCACACTTTTATTTTTCCTCTTTAAACATCACTGCTGAAAAACTTGCCCTTACATTAAAGCTTACAGAGAAGCAGCAATTATAAATTACCAAATTACCAGAGCAGAAGTCACAGCCCTGGAAATAATGAATGGATAAAGGGAAGCCAGCAATGATATAAATAGCGCTAATTAAATAAGGTGACCCCTATCTCAAATGCTATTCTTAGCTGGAGTGAAACGGTTTGCTCTTTATGCTGGTTTAAGGGAAAGAACAAATCATACTTAAAAACATGTCACTAATGACATATCAGAATTATAGAAATTCCTATACAGAGATAAAATAGCTATTGCAGTATTCTAATTGCTATCCGTTTGCATTTGCTTTACCATTTGCACAAAATGATAAACAGAATGTTTACAGTACAATTTCCCCTAAGATATCAAACTTTTTGCTATTTTATAGCAAGCATAATTCATGGGAGGCAAAGTGGGAGTTTATAGTGAGAGATAGGGGAAATTACATCAACATAAACAAGAACTGCAATGCAAGAATTTATTTCCATTTTACTAATATACAGAGCATACAGAACTAAGCAAAAAGAAATCAATTTTAATAGAACTCCCAATTGATTATTATACGAAGAGAGTTTGCATGTGGGGGGCAGTAGTGAAAATAAATATTTGCTATTTGACTAATGTTAAGTTTTTCATTTTGTGAGATTTGTACTCATAGACTAATTTGACTCATTACAGGCATCTAGAAAATTGGCCAAGAATTATATTTACTCAGTTCTCAAATACTTCAGGATCTATCTTGAGTGGATTCTCTCAACAGAAAAATATTATATTTGTGAACAAGTATATTATAAGTTTTAATGGAGTCTGGGAAATGTTATAAAAGTAGAAGGTAATCCAAGGTAATTTCTGTTGAGGGCGTTCATTCAAGTAAAGTCTCTTTTAGCATCAGCTCTTACACATTTCTTTATATCAGGGGTCTTCAAACTTGGCCCTTTTATGACTTGTGGACTTCAACTCCCAGAATTCCTCAGCCAGCGTGCAAAAGCAGGTCTTCAGGTCCTTGCAAAAAAGTGTCAAAATTGGAGCCAATCTTATCTCTGTGGGGATATGTTCCACAGGGAGGAGCCACCACAGGGAAGGCCCTTCTCTTTGGTCTCGCCAGATGGACCTCCTTAGGAGAGGAGACCCATAGCACTCTCTGCCTGTAATGAACTCCCCCCACCCCGCCCTCCATCTTATCTCAAGGCTTGGGAGAATCACCAGGTTTTAATGTCACAAGGATGGGAGGTGAATCACCAGAGGCCTGGCACTGTGACAGAGCACTGCAAGGCTTCGTAATATCCCTCCCATATTACTTAATGTCTGTATGAAACCATTGCGTGATGGGAGTTGTCAGTTTGGGCTGAGGTGTCATTAGTTCCTGATGATAATTAATGATATAGATCAGGTCAAGCCAGACTTCTTTAAATCTTGAATGGGTGCCTAAAAATTATAAGGGCCTGGGTGGGAAGAAACAAGATCAGACACCTTAATCTCTGCTGTTCGCCTAAAAAGTTGGCTTGCTAGAAATATCACTTCCAGGGGTTACTCTTGCCCAACTTGGTGTCTCAACTGCAGTTCTATCCAGATCTGGAAACCTTGGCAATAAATTGATTACCATGCAATGTATTGATAGCAGTACAGGCAGTCCTTGAGTAATGACAGTAACTGGGAGTGGAACTGCTGTTGCTAAGTGATATTGGCTTGGTCGCTCAACAGCAAGACAACTGGTGAAGCATTTTCTGCATTGCATGAGGAAAGCACATCTTCCTTCCCCTATTCTGACCACTTTCTACAGGGGGACTTATTGAGAGCATCCTCTCATATGGCATCACAGTCTGGTTTGGAAGCATCCCTGCTTCAGACAGGAAAACGAAGCAGAGTGGTGAGGACGGCAAAAAAAAAAACTGACTGTTCCCTCCCTCCCATCCAGGACGTTGCTTGAGCAGGGTCCGTAAGATTGTCTGGGACACTACACATCCTCTCCACGACCTGTTCTCCTTGTTACCTTCTGGGAGGAGGCTCCGTGGTACTTACGGGACCGCCTTCTGCCACATACTTCTCTACGACCGGTGAGAGCACACAGGGTCGGCCTCCTCCGGGTCCCGTCAGCGAAACAATGTCGTCTGGCGGGCCCTAGGGGGAGGGCTTTCTCTGTTGTGGCGCCCGCCCTCTGGAACCAACTGCCTCCTGAAGTCTGCGTTTCTCCAACTCTCCCAGCCTTCCGGAAAAACCTAAAAACTCATCTTTGCCGGCAAGCCTGGGGATGATTGTAGTTGATTGTTGCATTGAATGTGTTTTTTTATTGGTTTTTAGATATTTTGTTTGGGTTTTTATATTGTATTTTCTGTTATATATATGTTGTTAGCCGCTCCGAGTCCCCGGAGAGGAGCGGCATACAAACCCAAATAAATAAATAAATATCCAGATTCAGCCACAGTTTTGTTCCATACAGTATTAACCTTGTGAACTCTCAAGCTTCCTCCTTCCATTATACATTCAAGATGGGCAGTCATGTATATGTAGGGGTGTAGGTCTATATGTATGTTGTATATAGTATGTTTAGATGTGTGTCATGTGTGTGTTCACTTTGAGAGCAGGCAACCTAAATTTCATTTTAGATGTGTATCGTTGTGCCCGCAGTAAAAAATGACAATAAAGGTTATCTTATATGCTGTCATAAACCATGACATCCTTTGACTACATTGCTTATCGATGGCAATCCTGGCAGTCCCTGTTGCCTACATTAAACAAAAATCACATAGGTTGGTAAGTGAGGACCTCACTTGACTGCAACTTTCTGCTGGCTTCCCCGTTGAGTTTGCTTGTAGAAAGCCAGCGGGGAACACTGGAAACTGCAATCAAGTGGGGAACACTTGATGGACAGAACTCAGAGGATCCATAGAAAGTCCCCTTTATTCAGCACTGTTGCAAGCTTGAACACTGAGCAGTCATAACCCGAGGAGTATCTGTACATGGTATCTGTTCTCCCTTTGAATAGATAGATAATCTTTATTGTCATTTTTTACTGTGGGCACAATAACACACATTAAAAATGAAATTTAGTTGCTTGCGCTCAAGTGTACACATACATAACACACATTTAAACATACTATATACAACATATGTACAGACCTACACCCTTACATATAAGTAACATATAAATATTAATCACTGGCCATCTTGAATATATAACGGAAGGAGGAAGCTTTAGAGTTCACAAGGTTAATACTGTATGGCAGGGGTCCCCAACCCCTGTTCCGTGGACCGGTACTGGGCCACAGCATGCCAGCAACCGGGCCGCACAAACAAGCAAAGCCCCATCCATGGGATGGAGGCAGCATACAAAACCACACACCCTCTGGTCTGCGGAAAAACCAGTAACCAGTCCCTGGTGCCCAAAAGGTTGGGGACCTTTGCTGTATGGAACAAAACTGTGACTGAATCTGGATGTTCTTTGGCTTGGAGACTTCAAGTGGTACAGAATGTAGCGGCCAGACTGATACAAAACCATTATCATAAACTGGACTTGTTTTGTGGTTGTTGAACTGCCTGGCAATGGGGTTCTGGGCCAAACTCAAGGATTGGTTTCCATTTATGAAGCCTCCTATGGCACAGGGCCACCTGATATGTGATTTTGCCCATCTAGTTCAGCATGCTGAACATCCCAGTTCTGAAGAATTAGGAACTGTCCTCCTGGAAACAATAAACAGAAGAAGCTGTTCTAAGCCTTTAAAAGATTTACAGGAATTTTTATGACCACAGTGGAGTCCAAAATTTCTGTTGCTAAGCAAGACAACTGCTAAGTGAATTTTGCCCGAGTTTTACAGCCTTTCTTGTCACAGTTGTTAAGTGAATCACTGCAGTTGTTAAATTGGTAACATGGTTGTTAAATGAATCTGGTTTCCCCGTTGACTTTGCTTGTCAGAAGGTTGCAAAAGGGGATCACGTGAGCCCAGGACACTTGCAACCGTCATAAATATATGTACCAGTTGCCAAGCATTCCAATTTTGATCACGTGACCATGGGAATGCCGCAACGGTCGTAAGTGTGAAAAATGGTCATGTCATTTTTTTTCAGTGCCACTATAACGTCAGTCACTCAACAAAAATCCCAGCAACTAATTTATTTTTAAATGAAGCATTTTCAGGCACAAGCATAAGTCTGTCCATCATAAGCCCTGCTTTTTATATTAGAACAAATGGCACCAAAAAAACCCACACTATTTTTTATGCACAACAGATGCATTATTATTACTATGTAACTGGGTCTTTGCAATGTAACCTAATAGCTTAATTTTCACATTCCCACTTTACTCTCTGCAGCAATTTTTTTTTTCATTAATTAACACAAAGTTTGCATTTGAAAGCCTGGCAGCTAAATACTTCATTGATGATCACAACACTCAGGCACCATATATAATAGAAAAGTATGATCTTATCATAAAAGAACTTTTAAAACCCATTTAAGCTGTTTATAAAGCAGCTTTGCAGCATTACCCGATTGCTGTAAAAGTTTTCTCACACATTAGTGAATTGCACAGGCAGATGTTGTTTACTTGCAACAGTACAAGGGTGCCATCTCTCACAAAGACATATATTTGTGTTGCTAATGGAGGAAACCCACAACTAGGGGGGAGATGTCTTTCCTGGAGGCTGTGCCAAACTTCTCCATACAAATGGACCACAAAGAGGTACTTAGCATAGAAGGGCCTGTTACTGATATACAGGTAGTAATCAACTTATAACCACAATTGAATCCCCAGAACCATCTCTAAGCACAGTTTTGAAAACTAATATTATCTACAGTTCTGTAGTGGAAAATGAAGTCTGTAATAATAAGCCCTAAAATATACAGGTAGTCCTCGACATATGACCAGAATTGAGCCCAGAACTTCCATCACTAAGCAATGCAATTGTTAAGTGAGTCACACCTGATTTTATGATGATTTTTGCCTTGGCCATTGAGTAAACTGGCTTTCCCCATTGACCTGGCTTGTGGGAAGAGGGCAGAGAAGATGACAAATGGAGATCACACGAAACTGAGACACTGCAGGCATTGTAAATGCATGCTGATTGCCAGGCGCCTGAATGTTGATCACATAACCGCAGGGATGCTGCAACTGTTGTAAGTGCAAGGACTGGCCGTAAGTCACTTTTTTCAGGGCCATCGTAACTTTGAACAATCATTCAACAAATGGTTGTAAGTCAAGGACTAGTTCTAATAACTAGTATCCACTCCAGGGGACAGGTCGAAACCCCTGCAGTCATTGGGAAAGTTTCTGATATGTATTCTGCCTTAGAACAGCACAACCAGTTTAATTTTGCCTAAAGCACACTTTCCTCTCCAGTTGGAAGCTGCTTTTTCACAGCTCTTATATTTTCCCTTGACTTTGGGCAGCAAAGTGTTAGGGCAACACCTTTTATTACACTTTAATAATATTATTCACCTTTTATTACACTTTAATAATATTATGTTAACAAAAACTGTCAGTAGGTGGCAGCACCTGATTGACCTTGGCTCTGCTAGAGACCTAAGCATTGTTTAAATTCTCTAAAAATTGTGGGCAGGGGACAGAGACCTCCCTAAACTATCACAGCTGATTGTCGGCTGAGAAAACACAACGACAGCTCATCACCCAAATGCTTAATGTGGCATCACACATGTCTTGAAGTAATTTATTTGTCCCATTTGCATTTGAGATTCACGCTTGAAATATCTTTGGACTTAAAAGCCCTTGGTTCTTTTATTTATTCTGATCAACAATCTTGGTATATAGAGAAATTGAAATGAAAATATCCCATGCCAGGGATCTTCAAACCCAGCCCTTTTATGACTCATGGACTTCAACTCCCAGAATTCCTCAGCCAGCATGGGGGAATATGGCCCCTTCATGACTCATGGACTTCAACTCCCAGAATTCCTCAGCCAGCGTGCCTGGTTGAGGAATTCTGGGAGTTGAAGTCCATGAGTCATAAAAGGGCCGAGTTTGAAGACCCCTGTCCTATACTGATAACCAGTGACATCAGAAAGGCTTTTGGAATAGATTCTGATGTCATGCTGATATCCATTAGGGCAGTGGTGGTAAACCTACGGCACGGGTGCCAGAGGTGGCACTCGGAGTCCTCTCTGTGGGCACATGTGCTGTTACCCCAGCCTTGCCTCCCCCCATGACATACTCACCAGCAGCCCTCCTGGAGAAGGGTTGCCCCCAAGCATGGCCCACGTGGAGCAGTGCAGTCAAGGACATGGCAGCCAGGCAGCATAGACAAGACTCTGCCCTCACGCCCCATCGCACACAGTTGATACTGCGGGACACAGGCAGAGGGCATGGCTGCCATGGCGCTGCTGGGCGATCTGCAGCGGGCCCTGGAAGTGGTGAGTGGCCCTGCAGGTAGGCAGGGTGGGGGCAGAGCAGGGGGTGGAGCTGGGGCAGGGCAGTTTTTGGGCACTCGGTCTCTAAAAGGTTTGCCATCACTGCATTAGGGTGAGAGTAATATAGGTTTAATCTGGCAAGATTCTGTCTACTGTGTGTAAACAAATGAAGAACTGAACTTTGGCTTGTTTGGTGTTGTTCCTGGGCTTAGCCTAATGTCAATACACATTTAATACAATTAACTTAATTAAGATGGTGGTTTTCAAAGAGACTTATAATTCAGAAATATTTGCAGCCATCATTAACAATGCCCCAAAGGCTAGATTAAGACCCTTAAAAAGCATTTGCAAATGCACAGGCAGTAAACGTGGCTCCACTATTTGGTCTCCTTTAAGAGAAACAGATTGCAAAGTTTAATTCCATTCTGAACATAATTCAGGAGGCTCCAAGAATATTGCCGATTTTCAGTATACTAAATCTGCATTTCGTCAACAGATGTGAGACTCCCGTTCCAGATCTAGCCCTAAAATATATGTACAATTTGAAGCATGGGAAAAATTGGGAGAAAATTCTACCCATGAAATGATTTCTTTTAATTGAAGCCCCATATAAAAATTGCAAACTCATATAGAGGTTTGGTTTAGCAAATATAAAAAGATTCAGTTATTCTGATGTTGCTTAACATAATACTCATTCCAGGAATATATATATATATATCTCTAAAAAGATGGTGGTGCCCTCAGCTGGCCAGAAAGATTTCTGCTGTTACGTAGAATTGATTTTTCATGAATTGCATCCTTTCACTGACACATTCCAGATTAATCAATATACAAATCACAGTTGTGATCACAGCTAACATCACTTCACCTGGATAGATGCAGAAATGTAGCTTATGCATGTCTTTATAACACAATGTAGAATTCTGGACCGATGTTGATACATGCAAGATATAAATAACTGTTAGAGAAGGGGCATTGTCTTACCTGAATGCCTTTTCTCAGCACGGAGATGGAGAATCCACGGACGGATGGGTGTAGACTGTATTCCTGCCCAATCAGATCAAGTCAGCCAAAGTTGCCACGCCTGTCCTGGACCATAGAGATCCCAGTTTTTGGCGCGAGCTTAGCCATTGACTGACCGCAAGACGTTGTGGCTCACTAACATTAGCTAACCCTCGGCCTAATGACCTACAAGGGTGGGAGTGGATTCTCCATCTCCGTGCTGAGAAAAGGCGTTCAGGTAAGACAATGCCCCTTCTCCAGAACTTGGAGATGGAGAATCCACGGATGGGACATACCAAAGCCTACTGTCCCTGAGGGTGGGTAGTAGACTGGTCCGGTGTGGCACTTTGCTGTAAAGCCTGTTGTAGAACTCTCCTACCAAATGAGGCCTCAGCCGAGGCGAATCTATCAATCTTGTAATGTTGTATGAAAGGGGATGGTGAAGTCCATGTGGCCGCCCTGCAGACTTCCTCAATGGACGCCTGGGTGGCCCATGCCGCTGAAGTGGCTGCACTCCGTGTGGAGTGGGCTGTAACGTGACGTGGAGCTGGCAATGACTCAGCTTGATAAGCCCCAGCAACGCATGTTCTGATCCACCTGCCAAATGTGGAAGAGGAAACCTTCTGACCCCTGGAGGAGGGATGGAAGGAGACGAAGAGGGCTTCTGATCTGCGGACCTCCGCTGTCCTTGCAAGATAGTTCCGAAGAGCCCTGCGGATGTCCAGACTGTGCCATTGCCATTCCAGAGCATGTGATGGGTTGGGGCAAAAGTCCGGCAGCACTATTTCCTGTGATCTATGGAACAGAGAGTTGACTTTCGGAATGAAAGTGGGGTCGAGTTGGAGGACCACTCGATCCTGGTGGAAGATGCACAGATCGTCCCGTGTGGAGTGTTGCCAACTCTGAGATACGTCGTGCCGACGTGATTGCCACCAGGAAGGCCACCTTATGAGACAGGTAGCAGACATCGCAAGTCCCCAGGGGTTCAAAGGGGGCCTTGGTAAGGGCCCGGAGTACCCGAGGTAAGTCCCATGAGGGGTATCTATGCACCGTAGGGGGCTTGGTGTTCGCCACTCCCTTAAGGAATGAGCGGATTAGAGGGTGCTGTCCCAAGGGCCCCACGGGATCACAGGTGAGGACCGTGGCAAGGGCAGCTATGTGTCTGCGCAATGTGTTTGGGGCCAAGCCTCTTTCCAGGCCTTCTAACAAATAGTCTAGTATGTGGGGAATCGTGAGTTCCGAGGGAGTCAGATGTCGACCGGAGCACCATGATTGAAACTTCTTCCACGTGGCCTCGTAAATACGGTTTGTGGAAGGACGGCGGGAGGCCTGGATCACTTTGATGACCCCTGGCGAGCATAGCTCCCTTGACAAGATAGAGCACTCAAGTGCCAGATGGCTAACTGGAGCCATTGGGGGTCCGGATGGAGAATGACCCCTTGGCTGAGAGGAATTCTGGAGGAATTCGTTCTGGAGGAATTCGCCAAGGGTCTCCTAGAGCTAGGCTCATCAGATCGGTGAACCAATGCCTCCTTGGCCAATAAGGAGACACCAGGATTACCTCCGCTCGTTCCCGAAGAAGCTTGCGTATCACTGCTGAGATAAGGGGTAGGGGGGAAAGGCGTAGAGCAGACCTTGAGGTCATGGGCCCCGAAGAGCATCCGTCCCTTCTACTCCTGGAGACAGGAACCGGGAGAAGAACTGAGGCAGCTGAGCGTTGCTCGGGGACGCAAAGAGGTCCACAAGTGGAAGGCCGAAGCGGTGACAGATTTCCCTGAAAACCCTCGGATGCAGATGCCACTCCGAATGATCCACCGTTGTTCTGCTCAGGATGTTGGCCTGGGTGTTTGTCTCCTCTGAAATGTGATCGGCCTTGATGGAGGCCAGATTGTGTTCTGCCCAAGATCCCAGTAAGAGCGACTTGGTCAGTAAGGCCCGAGATTTGGCGCCCCCTTGTCGGTTTACATGGGCCTTGGCTGCCACGTTGTCAGTGAGGACCAGTACGTGACGCCCTTTTATCAGGCTGTGAAATTGACGGAGGGCTAGATGTATGGCCCGTAACTCGAGCCAGTTTATGTTGTGACGAAGGTCTGAGCGAGACCAATGGCCCTGTGCCCACTGCGAGCGAAGGTGCGCTCCCCAGCCAAACAGGCTGGCGTCGGTTGTTAGTACTATTCGGTCTGGTTCCCTGAAGTATGACCCCTTGAGCATGGCGCGCGATAGCCACCATGTGAGGGAATGCACTACCTGTTGTGGGAGTCTTACCCTTCGTTGAGAGGCGCTGAGGTTCTGTCTCTGGAAGGAGAGCATGAACCACTGTAGTTCCCTGGAGTGGAGCCTGGACCAGGGAACGATCGCTATGGCCGAGATCATCTTGCCTAACAGTTGGGAGAGGCTGACCAGTGTACCTGTCTGGCTCCTGCGTAATTTGAGGACTGACTGTCTTATGCTGCTTCGGCGTTCTTGGGATAAGTACACCCGACATTCCACCGTGTCTATGATGGCCCCGAGGTGCAGCAGCCTGGTCGTGGGGACCATGTGGCTTTTGGGGAAATTTATGGAGAACCCATGGTCTGCAGCAGCATTACCATCCATTCGAGGTCCGCCAAGGCGGACTGCGACTGGATTAGTATGTCGTCCAGGTAGCATTGGACTCTTATGGGAATCATTCGCAAGTGAGCTGCCAAGACTGCCAGGATCTTGGTGAATACCCTGGGGGCTGATGAGAGGCCGAATGGGAGTGCCCTGTATTGGAAGTGGCGCCCCTTGTATGCGAACCTTAGGAAACGGCGGTGGGCGAGAGAGATGGGGATGTGAAGGTACACTTCCGTGAGGTCAATAGACGTCAGGAAGTCCCCTTTTCTTACGCTTCTCAAGATGGAACGGAGTGTTTGCATTTTGAATTTGCGGTATGCCAAGTGAAAATTTAGGCCTTTGAGATCTAGGATTGCTCTCCATCCTCCTGACGCTTTTGGGACGACAAAGAGGATAGAATAAAACCCCTCACCTCTCTGGTCCGCCGGCACCGGTTCTATGGCTCGTATGTTTAGCAGATGTTGGACAGCATCGTCCATTAGGTTCTTTTTGGTTCGGCTTCGCGGGTAAGAATCGATTTGGAGGGTGGGACCTGAACTCTAGGGACAGACCGTGGTGTATGGTATTTAGTATCCATGCGTCTGTGGTGATGGCCTCCCACTGATGGGCAAAGAGGGAGAGTCTGCCCCCTATGGGAGGGATCGCCAGAGCATCACTTGGCTCAGCAGAATGGTCGGCCGTTCTCTCGAAAGGGCCGCTTGCCCTGAAATTGCTGTCTAGGTCTGGCTGGCTGCCTGTCTGGTTGTCTCTCCTGCCTGTCCTGTCTGGTCGGGAAGGAACTCGTGGGTTGTGAGTAACTGTACCTAGCCCCTGCCCAAAAGGGCTGTCTCCTTTGGTAATAATTGGAGCGCTTGTTTGCCCTCTTAATGAGGTGATTAAAGACCTTGCGCTTATCCTTGCTCTCGGTTAAATAAGGATTTAATGCATCCCCAAACAGCTTCCCTCCTTGATAGGGGGGGGCTGAGAGCCGCCACTTAAACTTGGGATCTGCTTGTCAGTGTTTCAACCACAGCATGCAGCGGCCGGTTATGGTAGATGCCATAGCCCTGGAGGAAAACCTGGCAGCTTCGAGGGTGGCATCTGATGCGTACTCCGTGGCTGCCACCATTTTGCTAAGATCCTGATGTGTACAGATATCCTCTGCTGGGATACGGGCTTGGAGTTGCCTGAGCCAGCGGAGGGCGGATCTGTTGAAGAACGATGCGGAGGTGGCCGCTCTAATGGCCCATGCAGTCGCTTGGTGTGATCTGTGATAAGTTCGCACTTACGGTCCTCTGCTTTGAGAGCCTCAGCGACGTCCCCGGGAATGGCAGTGGGAGATACTAGGGGCCCAAATGGCTCGTCCACCGCTGGCACTTCCAGTGCCTCCTCTAAATCTTTGGCCACGTTGTACAGCTTCTTATCAGAGCTGCCTGGAAGGGGAAGGGAGGCGGGGGATGCCCATTGTTTGCGTATTGTGTTCAGGAACATGGGGGGGGCAAGGGATGCGATGTTGAGCAGTCACCGGTTCGGTGAAATTTGGGTCCGCCTCTGATTCCGTGGAAACGGGGGTGGTAGCCTTGCAGAGCAAGGTGACGAAGAAGGAAGGATTAAAGAGGCCGCTGAATGGGGGGGCCTCTGGGGGAAGCTCCTCCTCCTCAGACATTGGTATCCCCTGCTCCATGTCATGTGCCTGGAGGGATGAACCCTCAGAGCAGGTGGAGCCAGCTGGGGAAGATGGGGCATAATAAGATTCGGTCACCGGCTGTTGGGCTGGTGGGGGAGGGACCACCGCTGAGGCAGAAGCGTGCTCCCTGGCCTCGAGCGCGCGGTCCACTGTTTGCGCTATTAACAAGGCGAGACAGTCCTCCGTAGGGAGAACAGGCTCCGTTGGTCAGAGACCGGCCGCGGTAGGGGTGAAGGTCGCCTCGGGGGCCCCGTGATGGGCCCTCGTGGCCGTGGATTGGGGGGTTGGAGGGATTGCTCCTGCTCCCCTGTGCACAGGGGAATGAGTAGCCTCTCCCGTTGACCATATTCCTAGGGGTGAGGTTGGGGGACCTAAGGGTAGGTCCAAGACCAACCCCTCGGTTTGGGAGGTTTCTATCCTGGCCCTTTTCTGTGCTTTGGAGAATTCTTTTTCCAGAGCTTGGTGTCTCCGGCTAGCCTGCTTTTCCGACCTCTTAGAGGTTTTGGTAGTTTTGTCCTTGCCCTTGGTTGCAGTATTATCTGCGCTCACCAGACTGGATGAACTAGGATTCATTGGAGCCGATGAAGTTGGTAAGTTGCCCTTTGTCATAGCCATAGACTCCTCCATTCTCTGATACTGCAGGGACACGATAGAGGGCCCCTGAGATGCAGAGAGAATTAAACGCTGGATAAGAACAGACGCACTAGTGGGGGCGCCTGGAACCCAGGTAAGGCTGCAGCGTGGATAAGAACAGACACACGATGGGGTACGCCTGGAACCCAGCTATAGTTGACGCACGGATAAGAACAGACGCACTAGTGGGGGCACCTGGAATCCGGCTAGGGCTGTGGTGGATAAGAACAGACGCACGATGGGGTACGCCTGGAATCCAGATAGCAGGTTGGTGATTGACTAATCACAAATCCCGGTGAGTCTGGCGTGAGCAGGTTATGGCTAAAGACACCAAGTCTGGAGAAACAATTGCATAGGATGTCACAAAGGGTGATCAGTGTTGTTGTGTGAGACTGGTCAATGGTGCACCAGTCCTTAAGTGAAAAGGGATTGTGCTGGGAGACTGTGGGTGCCCCTGGAGTCCTCAGGCCTCCTGATAATGAGGGCCCAATGCCAGGCAGATGGCGATCCTGGGCGAGGCTGATTGCCTGCCTAGAATGGTGAAGCTGGAATTCGCTATTCCCAGCTTGCTTGTGATGCCCCCAGCTCCCAGTTAATTCTCTTCCCCAGTAGCGGGGAGAATGTCTTTGGTGGAGGAGGAAGGAGCAAATACTTCATTGTAGTGCAAATTCTTTAATTGTGAAAAACCTTGTGCCACTAACCTGGCCTTATACTGTACATCATTATTTGGCAATATCTTTTTCTTATATACCCACTTACAACCCACAGCTTTGGTTCCCTGTGGCAAAGTCACTGATTTAAATACTTCATGGTCTCCCATGGATTTCATCTCTTTATCCATGGCCTCCTTCCATCTTTCTTGTTCAGCTTTTGGTAATGCCAACACTTCTTTATAACTTCTTGGCTCATACCACACATTGCAAACCTTTACCTTGCTGGCAGAATACCTGTCAGGCGGAATTCCTTTATTACATCGCTCTGACCTACGTAGTATTAACTGCTCCTGTGTCTCAAGTCTATCTGGCTTCATGTCTTGTTCAACCTCTCCTCCCTGAACATTGACATCTTCAATAATCATTTTTCCATCATTAGATGAGTTATTGTCATTAAATAGATCACCTTCATTGAGACATACCCAGAATTTGCATTAATTCTGTCCCAATTTTGTTCTGCAAAATTAGCAGACCTTGAAATTACAATTCTTTTACTTCCATCGCTAAAGCGATATCCTTTTGACCCTGGCTCATAGCCCACAAACCTGAGCTTTCTTGCCTTTTGCTGTCCCTTTCTTCTGATTGCTTTCGGAATATGTACCCATGCAGTACTTCCAAAAATTCTCAAATGTGCCAGTGATGGCTTTCTCCCATATAGAATGGTATATGGAGTATTATTAATGGAGGAACTCCACAGCCTGTTAACTATATAATTGGCAGTCAATATGGCTTCTCCCCAATATGACCTGCTCATACCAGAATCGTCTAATAATGAATCTTTCATTGTTTGCAAAACACCATTCCTTCTTTCAGCTACACTGTTCTCTGCTGCTGTGTAAAGATTTGTATGTCTGTGTCTTATCCCCAACTGCCCCAACCATTGTTGGAATTTAGTTGACATAAATTCAGTACCTCTTTTCAGTTTGCAACTGACACATTTGTTGTCTGTACCTTCTCTCTACAAAACTTACCCACTGTTTGAATTGTTGTAGCACCTCTGTCTTACCTATAAGCAAGTAGCAAAACGAATACCTGCTATAATCATCAACAATTAAAGCCTCAAAATTTAAGTCTTGCTCTTCTTTACACTCAAATATCGCAGAAACTGTGTCCCAGGTTTTATCTAAACTGTTCAACACCAATAAAACCTGGGATTCAGGGAATTTAATCCCACATTATTCTAAGTCCAAAAATAAACTTTGCATTTTATTTAAATGCTGTTCCACAGATTCACCTGGTTGTAAACAGGCCCTGTAAAGTTTTCTTGAAAATTGCACTATATTGCATGCAGAAACATTCACGTGCACAGCTCTCAACTTCAACCAAATCTCCTTTGCAGTCTTTAAATTTGCAACATTTAGAAATTGTTCATCATCTAAATTCAAGATGAGATAAGCCATTTCTTGATCATGACTTTTCTGATCAGCAGCTGCAAACACTTATGGTGGATTTTCTACGATATACCACAGCTCTTTTGCTTTGAGCAAACATTCCATTTTTGCACCCCATATAATGTAATTCTTCTGGCCCAAACAAGGCACAGAGTTTTCCTTAAATTCCATTTTGCAGCCATTCTGCTAATTCTGCCTTGTTCTTATACTTTCTAAATACAGGCAATTTCTTCCAGCTTTAAATTACAATGCAGTCCTTAGTAAGCTCTGGGCCCATAACCTGTTAGAGAATTTTAATTTCTCTGTTGGTGAAAAAGTAAATCAGAAGCTCTCACAGTTGACTGCATTTAGCTGATTCAAATAAATTTCTTTATGTTCATATCAAAATATTTACAATACCATACATTCTTCTTTACAGCAACATAGCTCAATGAAGACTTCTTACAGTGAGATACAGAGACAAACCTGAGACTGAAAATTCAGCTTCTAACTCAATACCCTTTTTGCACAGACTCAGTAGCACTTTCTTCACATTGGCTTACTGAGTTACCACATGACTCTTCCTGCTCATGAATATTCCAACAATAATACTGTTCAAGCATTTTATAAAATTATAAACCTATCCATTACCTTCTCCATTTTTTAGCACTAGCATCTATAATATATTGGATCGACACTGAATTCTGGGTATTTTATATATCTTTAAAAAAGATAAGAAGGTGTATGGGAATTATTAATTTCAGAAAAATCTGAATATAGATTATTCCAATTTCAGAGAAATAAACAGTGAGGAAAAGAGTGAAGAGGAAGAGCTGTAATCTTGTTTGACCATCCAAAAAAGACGTTAAAAAAAATAGAACTTGAATCCAGTCCTTCTAGTTCCATCTCTGGCCCAACTGCTGCAGTATTTTTACAAGCTGTAGATTATCTCCACCACATTATTTCCTGAGTCTCATTAACCTCCTTGATGACTCTGCTCCTTCCACTCCACGTTTCAACCCAATAATTTATAAAAGGCAAATCCCCGAAGGATGGAATAGACTTAGGTATTACTTTAAAATTAATTTTGTTGCCAGTAAACAAATTATGTTTAGAATGCTTGTCTCAAAATTTCAAAATATGCGTGTTGGACGAGTTGTAATAGATGAAGTTTCATCAAACACGACACAAATCTAATCAAGGGCACAACTCTTATGAAAGTACAAGCTACAAGTAGTTCTTGGCTTACAACCACAACTGAGCCCAAAATTTCCATTGCTAAGCAAGACAGTTGTTGAGTGAAATTTGCCCTATTTTATGACCTTTCTTGCCACAATTGTTAAGTCAATCACTGTACCTGTTAAATTAGCAACACCGTTGTTAATTTAGCTTCCCATTGACTTTGCTTGTCAGAAGGTCTCAAAAGGGGATCACGTGACCTTGGGACAATGCAACCGTCATAAATCCATGCCAGTTGCCAATATCCAAATTTTGATCACATGATCACGGAGATGCTGCAACAGTCGCAAATGTGAAAAATGTTCATGCGTCACTTTTTTCAGTGCTGTTTTAACTTTGAATGGTCACTAAGCGAATGGTTATAAATTGAGGACTACCTCTATATCACTGATCTTCATCTGCTTATATCTGAGCGTAATCTAGGGGGAAAAAAGAGATAATATACCTAAATTAATACTTAAATTAATCATTCACTTTTTTCTAGACTTCTCCATTTTAACTTCTCTAGTCCAGAAATACATGGATGCTGAGAAAAAAATTAGCCAAGACCCACAGGATATCTTTACTTCTTGTTTTCCAAGAACATTATTGTGAAGAAGCTGCTACAGAAGCTTCCTTCATCTTTCTTTGCCCGGTAGGTCACTAAGTTCAAACTAACAATATTGGAACTAGAGAGCTGAAATGCATATTTTTGCCTCCTCCATCAGCAATAGGCCAAATGTCACCAGTATTATTCAAGAAAGGAGGCCAGCAATGAAAGATCAGATGGCTCCTACTGGATATATTCCTTCTCATCCCCTTCCCCTCTGTCTTACAAACATTTAGTTGAAAACTTGAGCAGAGAAGCGGTCTGTTGTTTTTAAGTGAGGTAAGCCACAATTGCACAAATGCAGAATAATACATCCCAGGTAAAGGTCTGGTTCAGAAGTTACAAACTGGTGCCAAGTAGGTGTTTCAAAGCCACTTCTGGAGGCTGAATATAGACTGACGGATAGCCCCATCAAATACAGATAATAACAAGATGGTATAATTATAGCGTGTTCTCAAGCATATCTACATACTTGATATCTCAACAAGAATCTTAGTTCCTCAATCAAAAATGATTAGATTGTACAAAGAGCTAACAGTACTGCCCGGAGTGCTATAGCTTCCCTTAATTATGATTCACATTGGAAATTTGGCAACGTTTTCCAGCTCTATAAACTAGTGTTTCTCAACCTTGACATCTTTTAGATATCTGGACTTCAGCTCCTAGAATTCCTGAGCCATCATGCTCATAAAGTCCATGTATCTTGAACCGTGGTGGTACAGTGGTTAGAATGCAGTACTGCGGGCTAACTCTGCCCACAGCCAAGAGTTCGATCCTGACTGGCTCAAGATTGACTCAAGCTACTATCCTTCCGAAGTTGGTAAGATGAGGATCCAGATTGTTGGAGGCAGTATACTGACTATGTAAACCTCTTAGAGAGGGCTGTAAAGCACTATGGAATGGTATATAAGTCTAAATGCTATGGTTGAGAAACACTGCTATAAACTATAAATAATAGCACTTATGTCTTATATACCGCTTCATAGTGCTTTATAGCTCTCTCTAAGTAGTTTTACAGGGTCAGCATATTGCCCCCAACAATCTGGGTCTTCATTTTATCGACCTTGGAAGGATGGAAGGCTGAGTCAATCTTAAGCCGGTCAAGATTGAACTGCTGGCAGTCAGCAGAATTAGCCTGCAATACTACATTCTAACCATTGTGACACCACAGCTCTTCAAGTACCTGTGGAGGTTGATAGATCTCTCTCGATATTGGATTATTGGGGAGAACAAGCCATGTACTGTAGGCACTTTGTTATCTAACATTTTTTTCCAACCAGCTCTCGTTCTCGCCATTGTGCTATAGAACATATCTTCCTTCATATTACTGTTCACATTAATAACTCTGGATTTTTTAAAGTTTGAATTTAGAAAATGACTCACTCTTCAGAATGACTGATGGGGGCTCTCTGAGTCCCTGCTGGGTCTGCAAAGGAATCTTAGAATAGGACTGACCTTGATTATAGTTTTCTG
Organism: Bothrops alternatus; assembly: GCA_034064705.1. Lineage (NCBI taxonomy): Eukaryota > Metazoa > Chordata > Lepidosauria > Squamata > Viperidae > Bothrops > Bothrops alternatus. Next base: position 43,052,613 of record JARGCV010000124.1, on the reverse strand, counting down.
ACCTACTATTTCAGAGAGAAACATAAAACTTCAAACACATGGTGATTTAAGAGAGAGAATCCAGCAGTTCAGCTCTTTTGCACTCAAGGAAAAGATTTTCAAAACAAATCTTAATAGTGACATATTTATAGATAACCTTACCTTCTTTTGACAATGCAGTATACGTTAACGTTCATTCACATAACATTCAATTTCACGGAACCCACAAGGTAGCAACAAAAATGTTGCTTCTTTTTCTTCTAAAAATACTGAAGCATTATAGGAGAAAAATAAACTAGAGCAGTGTTTTAAATATTAAGTAATCATTCAAAAACCCAGTGCTACCTAGGATAGATTATCATTTAAGGTTTTACATTCAAATATCTTGGGAGAATATCAAAAGAAACTATGATATTTGTAAATGATTCAGGAAATATCAAATTATCAACACATTATTTGGGTTACAATATATAATATCACTATGACTAGTTAAGGAGTATATATTCATTATCCATTTAAAAATAAAGATCTTCTCTTAGCACTGGTTCTGGATATCTTAAAAGAAAGTGAGTATCTTCAAAATTTATGTGAGGAAATTTATTCATTGCTATGATATTTGTCCTGGATTACAAATTGCCTTGCCTTTTGGGCTACTTCACATAATTTCCATTCACTGTATATATACAGCTATATGATACAGACAAAATCCTTTTGGAAATTGTAGCTACAATCCTATTCTTTTTGCATATACACAGAAATAGTTTGCATTCATAACATACTTTACTTCCTCTAAATCAGCGATTCTCAACTTTTTTCAGGCCGCGACCCCGACCTGTCAAGCGCCGCGCATGCTGCGCTACCCCCTGCGCCACGCATGCATGGTGCTGCCCCCTGCGCCGGCCAAGGTGTAGGCCGCCGCCCGTTTGGGGCGGCGGCAGGCAGGCCCAGGTGCTCCTGGACGGCCGCAGCAGCGACGGCGCAGGGCGACCACGGGCTGGGCCACCAGCTGGCCCAGCCCAAGGAAGGTAAGACACCCACCAGGCCCCACGCGTGCCAAAAACCCTCCCTGCACCCGCCGCTGCCCCGCTAGCCTTACCTTCGATGCCGCCCGTTTGGGGTAGCGGCAGGCAGGCCCAGGCGCTCCTAGGTGGCCGCAGCAGCGACAGCACAGGGCGACCACGGGCTGGGCCACCAGCTGGCCCAGCCCAAGGGAGGTAAAAAAAAACCCGCCGGGCCCCACGCGCGCCAAAAAACCTTCCTGCACCTGCCAGCCTCCCATCTCCCACCTCTGGCCCTCTTTTACTTACAGTTTTAGTAGTTACTCAGCAGGGAGGGGTGGAAACTTCCGGAGAGCTCGCCTTCGCTGCAGACAACTTGCAGCACCGTTTGCAGACTGGGACTTTTGGCAGGCTCAGCAGGGCGGAGACAGCCTGGACAATTCCTATTGGCTTTTGAAAGCCAATAGAATTAGACTCTATTCAAGAGAGTCTATTCTATTGGCTTTCAAAAGCCAATAGAATAAGAGGGAGTAGCACAGCTAAGGAAAAGGGGGGCGAATGGCGGACTGCATTGTTTGGCGACCCCCGTGAAATGGTCGTTCGACCCCAAATGGGGTCGCAACCCACAGGTTGAGAAGCACTGCTCTAAATCGTAGAAAATCGTCAGAAAAGTCCCCAGCTAAAATAATAAAATGGAACATCATTTTATATTAACCTATAAAGTGTACCTCTAAATCTAAACATTTCCCTGATCACACACACACACACACACACACACACACACACACACACACACACACAAATGCAGTTTGGAAAAATTCCAATTAACAAAAACAATACACAGAGCTCAAATTCAGACAATATATGCTCTTAATATACAAACGATTATGCTAGAGATGACAATCTTAGTGTCTAATTTGTCTTACCTCTTCTGAAACAGGTGACAACACCTTATTTGCATTTGAAAGATAAACAGGTTTGGGCATGGTTAGTACTTAACATCAGACTACCAATTAAGATAGGGCTGGAAAAAAACATCCCAGAAGAAGGCAATGGTAAACAGCTTCCAAACTGTTGCCAAGAAAGCTGCATGGACATGTCTATCAAATCACCATGAGTTGACCTTGAGTCACTAATCCAAGCTCCAGATAATATAAAAGAATCAATGACCCCAGAAGCATATACGACGTTTGACAGAGCTCTTTGCAAGATAAATTATCCTGTCAACACAGTTGCAGTATTAACTCCCTGAACTGTGGACTTCACAGTTCTATCAACACAGGTTAGCCACAAATGTCTAATTATAACACTATGGAATTCTGTTTGTACAGGCAGTAATAACCCTAAGGTAACATTAATTTTGACTGTATAAATAAAGTCTTATCCTCAAATTTTATAGTGGAAAAATATGGAGTAAACACATAGCACAGCAAAAAGCTTACCAAAAATATCTGTAAATTTTCCAAATCCCTTTTTGCTTATTGTAAAAATGCTATTTTATATCTTACATGTGAGGATTGTGCCAGAAGAAAAAGAGCGTTGTCTTACCTGAACGCTTCTTCTCAGCATGGGGATGGAGAATCCACAAGAGGATGGGTTCGTATCCAGCTTCTCTGCCCGTAGACTAGGACCAAATTGTTAGCTCCGCCTCCAACTGGGACTTCCTGTCCTCCCAACCGGGCTTCCTGTCTCCCAGTTTTTTCACCGGCGAAGCTCCTTCAACGTAGTTTGGTCCTCGTGGCTCCTGTTCATATTCCTGTAACTCAAATCTGCCTAGACTGTTAGTGGAGGGTGTGTGGATTCTCCATCCCCATGCTGAGAAGAAGCGTTCAGGTAAGACAACGCTCTTTCTCCAGCATGTGGATTACGAATCCACAAGAGGATGGGACATACCCAAGCCCTCCCATGTCCCCCGGGTGGGAGTCTAGGCTGAGGTCTCATTTGAGGCAATGATCTGCTGTAGCGATCGTCTCCCGAAGGAGGCCCCTGCCGCAGCAAACCGGTCTATCCTGTAACTTCTGATGAAGGAAACCGGGGACGCCCATGTTGCCGCCCTACAAATCTCCTCCACCGGTGCCTGCGTGTGCCAGGCCGCTGATGTGGCCGCACTCCTGGTGGAGTGTGCCGTTATTCCTGTCGGAACCTGCAATGACTGTGCCCCGTAGGCTTCTGCTATGCATGCCCTGATCCACCTGCCAATGGTTGAGGAAGAAACCCTGTGACCCATGGTCGCTGGTTGGAAGGAAACAAATAGCGACTCCGATTTCCGGAAGGCAGATGTCCTTTTGGTATAAATGAGTAAGGCCCTGCGCACATCTAAATTGTGCCATCGCCGTTCCCGTGGGTCAGAGGGATTTGGGCAGAAACTTGGTAATGATATCTCCTGGGCTCTGTGAAACCAGGAGTTGACCTTTGGGATGAAGGCTGGGTCTAGGCGTAATGTGACAGTGTCCTCTGAAATGATCATCAGGTCCGCTCGGACCGAGAGAGCTCCCAACTCCGAGATCCGCCTAGCTGATGTGATGGCCACCAGGAAGGCTACCTTCCATGTCAGATGACGGAGTGAGCAGAGTCTCAGAGGTTCGAACGGAACAGATGTTAGGGCCTGGAGTACCTTGGGCAGATCCCAAGACGGGTAACGGTGCACCACCGGAGGTCGTACTGTGGCCACCCCTTTCATGAAGGCTTTTACAGCCGGATGCTGTGATAATGACTCCCTGCTGTCGCAGGAGATCACGGTTTGTATGGCTGCCACCTGTCTGCGAATAGTGTTAAGAGCTAGGCCCTTCTTAACCCCTTCTACCAGAAAATCTATGACGATGGGAATGGTCGCCGTTAAGGGGTCTATCTTTTGCTTGCCGCACCAGTTAACAAAGCTCTTCCACGTTGCCTCATACACTCTGTTAGTGGAAGGCCGGCGGGCAGCCTGGATGATCTCTATGGCGTCCTTTGAAAAGGACTGTCTTGCTAGTCCCTCCCTCTCAAGTGCCAAGCGGCTAGCTGTAGCCATTGTGGGTCTGGGTGTTGCAGCTTCCCCTGGCTGAGCGACACCTGGTGGGGAGGTATTATCCAGGCTGGTGAAATTGACAGGTCCACCAGGTCTGCGAACCAAGGCCGGCGTGGCCAATGAGGGGCGATCAGGAGCACCTCCGCTCCTTCTAGGATGATCTTGCGGATGACTGCCTGTATCAGCGGAGGAGGCGGGAATGCGTACATCAGCCCCGGGGGCCACCTGCACCTGAGGGCATCCGTTCCCTCTGCTCCCCAGGTCGGAAACCTGGACATGAAGCGAGGGAGCTGCTTGTTCATGTGAGACGCGAACAGATCTACTAGTGGCCTCCCGAACCTGTTCGAGATGGCCTCGAACAGGCTCGGGTCCAGTTTCCACTCCGCTTGATTCACCGTGGCTCTGCTCAGTGAATCTGCTTGGCTGTTCGCCTCCCCCGATATGTGCTCTGCCTTTATCGACCCTAGATGCGCCTCTGCCCAAAGTCCCAGTTCTCGTGCTTCCTTCATGAGAACTGAGGATTTGGTCCCTCCTTGCTTGTTCACATGTGCTTTGGCCGTCACGTTGTCCGTTAGGACCAGCACGTGCCTCCCCTCCAGGTAAGGAGCGAATTGTAGGAGGGCTAAGTGGATTGCTCTTAGTTCGAGCCAGTTGATGTTGTGACCCAGGTCCCTGGGAGTCCATCTGCCCTGAGCTATCTGGTCCTGTAAGTGGGCTCCCCAGCCGAACTGGCTGGCGTCGGTGGTGACTGTTAGTCTGTCTGGTTCCTTGATTAGCGTTCCCTTGGCCGTGGCAGCTGAGGTCCACCATCGGAGGGATGTTAGGACCTGAGGAGGAAGAATGACCCTTCTGAGGGATGCTGCCTGCCTTTTCCTTTGGTAGGGGAGAAGGAACCATTGGAGCTCTCTGGAATGGAGTCTGGCCCACGGAACGATGCCCAGACAGGATATCATTTTCCCCAGGAGTTGGGATAGTTGCACTATTGTGGCTGACCCCTTCTCCTGGACGGTGCGTGCGAGCTTTCGAACGCTGTCCTTTCTGTCCTGTGAGAGGTGAACTAACCCCGCCTCTGAATCTATGACCGCCCCTAAATGTTGTAGACATGTGGAAGGTGTTAGATGGCTCTTCTTGTAGTTTACAGAGAACCCGTGTTCTTGTAGTGTGTCTAGTGTGACTCTCAAGTCTGCGTGAGCTGCGTGTAAGGACCTTGACAGGATCAGAATGTCGTCCAGGTAACACAGGACCCGCACCGGTAGGCTGCGCAGTCGTGCTGCTAACACCGCCAACACCTTTGTGAATACCCTGGGTGCCGACGAGAGGCCGAAGGGTAAGGCCCTGTACTGAAAGTGTCTGTTCTTGTGGCAGAAACGCAGGAATTGGCGATCTTCCTGCCTTATTGGAATGTGTAAGTATGCCTCTGTGAGGTCTATGGATGATAACAGATCTCCCTTTCGAATGCTGGCCAAGATGGATTTGAGGGACTGCATCTTGAACTTTTTGTATGTTATGAAGTAGTTTAGTCTCTTGAGATCTAGGATTGCCCTCCATCCCCCCGATGTCTTGGGTACTACGAACAGGATGGAGTAGAACCCCTGTCTTTCCTGTTCTTGCGGAACCGGTTCTATGGCTCTTATCTCTATCAAATGTTCTATGGCCCTTCTCAGAAGTTTTGCTTTTGAGGGGTTTCTTGACTCTGGGCAACGTCTGAACTGGTTCGGGGGGGGAGCGTAGAACTCTAAGGCTAGGCCGTGAGTTACAGTGTCCCTTACCCAGGCGTCTGTTGTGGTGGCCTGCCACGCCTCCTTGAACAGCGCCAGGCGACCCCCTATGGGGCTGTCCCAGGCGTCACTTGGAGCGCCTGTAGGGTCGCCCCGCCCCGCCTCTGGCATTGCGTTTTGGGAACTGGCCCCTGCCTGCGGTCGGGCGGTCCTGGAAGCGCTCCTGACTTGATGAGGAGGGGCGCTGATTTCTGGGCCAATCCCAGGACTGCCCTCCGCGAAAGGGCTGCCTCCCATCGCCGGTCCCGCTCTGGCGGAACCCCTGCCTGCGGAACTCTTGTCTCCTATCCGTCCCTTTGGACGGGTGGGCGAGGATCTTTCTCTTATTCTTGTCCTCGATTACATACGGGTCGAGGATGGACCCAAACAGTTTAGATCCCGAGTATTTATCGGTGGCTAGGCGCCACTTAGACTTAAGGTCCGTCTTCCATGTCTTGAGCCAGAGGAGCCTTCTAGAAGCTACTGTGGAACCTATGGCCCTGGCCGAATACTTGGAAGAGGACAGGGTGGTGTCAGCCATGTACTCTGCTGCCATCAGCAGCTTGTTTAGTGTTTGGTGCTCACGTACCTGGTCTGGTGTTAGACTTGCCTGCAGATCCTGAAGCCACAAGATTGAGGCCCTGGCTGCCAGCGAGGCTGAGAGCGCGGATCTGATTGCCCAGGCTGATGAGCTGTGCGTCCTGCGAAGTGCAAACTCGAATTTCTTATCCTCGGCCTTCATGGATTCCGCCATATCTCCTGGAATGGCGGATGAAGCAAAGAGAGATATTAGTGGCTCATCCACCTTGGGTACCTCTATGAGGGAAGCTAAGGCATTGCACACATTTAGTATCTTTTTGTCTGTGCTACTCGGGGATGGTGTGGTAGCCAATGAGGCCCATTGTGCTTCCAGGGCAGTGCGGAACACTAATGGACACGGTACTTTTATCTCCTCCGGTGCTGGTGGGTGTAGCACCGGATGGACCTTACCTTCCTCCTCCTCCTCGGGAGACGAGGGTTTTGTCACCTTTGGCCTGGCTGACAGGCACAGGGTGGAACAGATCTTGATCATAAGTGAACGGAAATCAGCTGAGTTGAACAGCCCTGAGGCTGGGACCTGTTCTGGGGTCTCATCTTCATCCTCTGACAGCTGGCGTCCCGATACTTCCCAGTCCTCCGGTTCCTCCTCCGTAAGCTGTGAGGAGGCCTCAGATTCCTCGGAGGCTGGAGTGGGCACGCCTCCTCTGTGAGGCGGGGGTGCTGGTTGTTTGCTGTGCTCCTGAGGAGAAGAGGAAAGTTTAGTAGCCATAAACTTATCAAAGGCCTGCTGCATAAATGTCTGCAATTGTTCAGACCACCCTCTAGGTAGCTCTGTGTTTTCCAGTTCCGTCTGCGTGTCTGCATGGTCAGCATGCTCTGGTGTGGAAGGCATGGATTGGGAAAAATCAGCCTGTTCGTTCTCTCTGGCCTGAAGTCTCTGGGCCTTGGCACACTCTCTCTCTAGCACCTGGTGCCGTCTTAAGGCCTGTCGCTCGGCTGCCTTCGATGGCTCCTTGTTTAGATGCTTAGTTTTGGCCTTCTTCTTGCCCCCCCCCAGTTCCGGATCCATGGTCTTGCGTTTTGGGGAGGGAGGGGGGGGGCTTGAGCCTTGGTACACCTGAGGCGACGCACTGTCTGCCATCGTGCGTCTGGGAGACTAAGGATTGCTCCAGATAAGCGGGAGTAAGAGGGAGGCTTAGCTCCGCAGGCAGGTGGAGTCAGACCCTCTTCTGCACTGGGCACAGGCAAGACAGGCAGGCAGACTCTCTCTGGGCAGGTCTGCGAGGCTGATTATCCCTAGGGTTTAACCCCTTCAAGATCACACGCCCTCCAAGACTCCCTTGTCGGCCTGACTCAGCAGGCGCAGAGGTGGCAGGGCCTACAGTTGCCTATGGCAGCGGATGCTGCCTCTGCTGGCCTCCCGTGAACCGCGAGTACTCAGGTTCAAAAGTCCCCCCACCTTGGTCGGCGTTCCGGCTTTATTCCGGAGATCGGGCCTGCAAAAAGATGGCCGCTACTGCCGCCCTTTGGGGCCCCGCCCCCTTTCCAAGATGGCCCCTCGCGCCAAAACACCTCGAGGAGGCCTGCTCAAGATGGCTTCCGCCTCTTCCACGCGGTCCTCGATGGCCGCCGGAGCCCTCGACTCGCTTTCGCTGTCGATCGGTCTCCGCGCCGCTTGCCGATTAACGGCTCAGCGGCGCCTTCTTCCCCCCTACTGCACCCCCCACTTGCGGTTTGATGCGCCGTCCGTCGCCGCTTCTGCCGCTTGGTCCTCGCCTCTCCGGGTCCCGGGGTGCCTTTCGGGGGAGAATCCTCGTCCAGAAAGGGGATTCGAGTAGCGGTTGCGTTGTGTTGCTCCTTCCCGCTTCCCGCGTGGTCCGAGCGATCCGGGGAGGCCCCTTGGATCGCCTGTCCCCGAATCCTCCTTCTGATGTAGATTAAAAAACCTCCTTCTGCTGGAAAGTCTAAAGGAGGTCTAATCCAACCTATCTGCTCAATTAAAGTAAAAAAAGAAAACAACTTAAACCTAAATTGAATCTAAAAAAGAAACCTATTCTGGAGCCTGCTAAATTAGCTGTTGACGGGCTGAAGACTAGGAAAAAACTGGGAGACAGGAAGCCCGGTTGGGAGGACAGGAAGTCCCGGTTGGAGGCGGAGCTAACAATTTGGTCCTAGTCTACGGGCAGAGAAGCTGGATACGAACCCATCCTCTTGTGGATTCGTAATCCACATGCTGGAGAATAAATGCTTTAGCAAAGAAACTGTTAATTTTAGCATTAGCGATGATGCCAAAGATAGCAGTTAAAAGATTTCACAAGATAATTCTATCTTGAGTATGTAAAATATCTGTTTTTCAATGTAACTGCAGAGCACACATAATTTGAGGCCTTTTATATATTGTAAATTAATACTAAAGTGCATTTGAATGACAAATGCATAGTTTTAGTTTTGTCAATAGCAAAAAGTATTTTGTAATAATACATGCTAAACATTGGGCATTACTGACTATCAAATGAAATGCTGCATTACAAACAGAAGAATGAACTCTTTATAGCAGTGCAGAAGCTAGATTTTCACATGTTCATTCTATGTGTTTCAAAAAATTGTGGAGAAAAATGGTCTTTATTTAATTAAATAATACTGTTCTCATTTGAAAGACATCACATTCGATTTGTATTCAGACCGAACATTTAATGCAATATATTAATAACGCCACTGTATTTATATTCTGCATCACGTGCGGCATAATATAGTCAACTGAATGTCTAAAATAATTGCAGGACTAGCTTTTCAGATGCTTCTAAAACAGTGTTCCCAACCTTTTGGACACCAGGGACCGGTTCCACGTAGAACCGGTCCTTTGTTCTAAAATCAACCTTTTTTGTCTGCATTCACCAAGTAATGAAGGAAAAGTATTTTCTCTGAGATTCAGTCAAAAAAGGACATTGAGTTTAAAAATACACATTTTCCCCTCTACTGAAAAAAAAAGCAATTATGAGCTGATTTTGTAACATTTAAAATATTTCATAGACACTCAAGCAACATTAATTTCATATACAGTTGGTCCTCAACTTACAACAGTTCGTATAGTGGTTTGGTGGCCCGGAAAGGGAGGCAGGCACTGCTATGTGCGCGTGCATAAATGAGCTGCGCGCAAGCGCATGTGCAAACAGGGCTGCACAGGCGCAAGTGCTGCAAATGGGGCAGTGCTAGCACTGGAGTGACACTATGGGTGACACTGGTGGCAATGGGACACTCTGGGGCGGGGTGATGATAGCACCGGCAGGATGCTCGGGGCGGCGCTAATATGAGTGTGTGGGGGGGGTGAGTGCAAGTGGCCCACAGGTTTGGGACCCCTGTTATTGTTATTGTCCTAATAACAATCCCTTTTTCGGTTTTCTGTATATTTCTGAACGGCGCTTCTCAGACCCACTTCCCTCTAAAATCAGAGAATCAGGTTTGCTCTCATAAAGAAATGGTAATACAGGTAGTCCTTGACATACAACCATTCATTTAGTGACCAAAGTTACAATGGCACTAGAAAAAAAGTGATTTATGACCAGTTTTCACACTGCAATGTCCCCATACGCACATGATCAACATTTGGGTGCTTGGCAACTGGCATGTATTTATGTATGAACGGCCCCGGGGCCACGTGATCACCTTTTGTGACTTTCCCAGCTGGCTTCCAGCAAGCAAAGTCAATGGAGTTCATTTAGTAACTGTACAAATCACTTAACAACTGCAGTGATTTGCTTCACAACTGTGCAAAAAAAAAGATCATAAAATGCGGCATATCTTACAACAACTTTCTTGCTTAGTAACAGAAATTCTGGGATCAATTGTGGTCGTAAGTCGAGGACTACCTGTCCTTTCTTGACATGCCACTCTTAGTAGTTCGTTGCCACTCTCAGCAGATGTATCTTCTTGAATTTCCTCGTAAATTACTGTTTCCATCAACTGGCAGCCTTTTTCTACATGCCACGTTAAGGTTCTCTTAAATGAACACAATAATCTTGAAAGAGAGACAAGAATCACGTGATCTCATCAACTGCCAGTCAGACATTTACTAGGTAAGCACTAAAGCAAATTGACTCTTCCGACACTTCTCTCACTCTCAAGCTGGGAGAAATATAATCTTCTGCTGTATAAATTGACATTTGCTTCAGACCAGAATATAGAAAACTGAGAAGGCGAACCAAGGGAGAATATTTTTTAGGGTTAACACAAAATAAAAGCACAGAATGACTTTGGCACCTGTTTGTATCTCCTTAAGGAGGCCTGCCCCACATATTGAGAAAAGAGCACGGCAAGAACTATTTTTTATGGAACCAGAATGGAAGCAAATGAAGGTTTTGTTCCTACAGCTGTCCCAATAAAAGTAGTTTTAGGCCCATGTAGTACTAGTTCCTCGGCACGGCCTTCCTCAAAGGGCTGACAAAGGAGGACAAAGATCTCACGGAGGAACTTAATGAAGAGATTCAGAGAGTTGTTAGAAGAGACAAGAAAACAATATTAGAATAAGCTTAGTGAACACATTGAAAATAAGGGTGGGAGGGTGGGTTTCAGGTTCCAGAGCAGGTCAGCTATTAATGCAAGACTACCTGCTTTCAGCCTGGGGTGGGGAGCATAAGCCTTAGCTTAACTGCACCATCAAGGTGTTAACTTGTGAGGAGTTCTGGACAGGTCTGCTTGGTGCTGTCACAGCCCTGACTGAGTGGGAACTCCTCTCACATGGTGCTCCTACTCAGTCTGGACTGTGGCAGCATTAAGCAAACCTGTCACGGACTCCTCACAAGTTAACAGCCAAGATTTTGACGGTGACAGATGATTAAATATATTATTATTGTCAGTTCCCAAGAATCAAAGACCTGTGGAGTACTTCTGAGTAGTTTATTGTTGTTTGCCTACGGACAGAATCTTGCCAGGCTTAAAGAGTTATGTGCAATAACTATAGATATAATCTGCGAATTGCTAAAGAGGACCCAACCTTGTTTTTTCTTCCTGCTTACCAGACATTTTCTTCCTGCTTACCAGCTGTCCGTTTGCCCTCTGGGAAAGAGCCCCTCCCTCCTACAACTCTAGACTACGTTCCACCACAATTAATTAGTTTTAAAATGCAGCATTACATTTTATTCTACTTTTATTTTATTTTGTTAAATATTTCCCAAGTGCATTTTATATAGATGTTGTAAGCCGCTCCGAGTCTTTGGAGAGGAGCGGCATATAAATCCAACAAATAAATAAATAAATAAATTTTAATCCTGTTCCAGCCATGCTCAGGATTGCTGTGGGTTGCATGTCGCCTAGGACAGAAGTCCCCAAACTTTGGGGCACCAGGGACTGGTTACGTGGAGAGAGGTTTTTCCGCAGACCGGAGGATTCGTGGTTTTGTGTGCTGCCTGCATCCTGCAGATGGGGCTTTGCTTATTTGTGCAGACCAGTTGCTGGCATGCCGCGGGCCAGAACTGGTCCACGGACAGGGGTTGGGGACCCCTAGCCTAGGAGCCACGTGTTGGATACTTCTACTCTAAACGATGTGACACAGGAAGAAAAAGGGATGAGATGGGAAGAACTGAGGCCAGCCTATCTTTCAGGGCTGACTGATATTGTTAAGGTTCTTCATCACTGTTCAGATCCCATGGGACCCAACGGAGGATATTATTTATATAAACAAAAGGCATTTGGGGACAGAGGCAAGGAAGTCAACTTGGTCATCCTGGGATTTGTTGCATCCTATGTGACAGCCTGCCAACTTCGTTATGTATTCTTTAAATAGAGTCTCACTTGTAATGCCTTAAGCAAGGAAGACACAACATGAAGACATAATTCTTTTGCATCTGCTTTAGGACGGTGCAGCGCAACTGAAATAAAGAGTTTTTGGAAAAACTGCTCTGACATTCAGTTGCTACCTCTTCCTTTGCAATAAGTAAAATAAGAGTACAGATAGTCCTCGACTTACGACCACCACTGAGCCTAAAATTTCTGTTGTTAAGTGAGAATTTTGTTATGTTTTGCCCCATTTGACAATCTTTCTCGCCACAGTTAAGTGAATCACTGCAGTTGATAAGTTAATAACCCAGTTATAAAGTGAATCTGGCTTCCCCACTGAGATGCTTACTTGTGCGAAGGTCACAAAAGGTGATCACATGACTTTGGGACACAGCAACGGTCGTAAGTATGAACCAGTTGCCAAGCAACTGAATTTTGATCACATGATCACAGGGATGCTGCAAAGGTTGTAACTGTGGAAAACAGTCATAAGCCACATTTTTCAGTGCGGTTGTAACTTTCACTGGTCACTAAATGAACTGTTGCACGTCGAGGACTACCTGTAAAAGTAAATATTTTTTAATATTTTATTTATTCGTCGTATTTATATGGCTGCCCATCCCACAAATGACTCTTGGCAGTGTGCAACAAAGCTGTGTGTGTGTGTGTGTGTGTGTGTGTGTGTGTGTGTGTGTGTGTCTTTGGTTCTTCGGGTTTTCTCCCACCATTTCTAATCCCCTGGTAACACTGACTAACCTGAGCACAACAAAGCCCCCACCCAAACAGAACACTCCCCCATCCAATCAGAGCACAGCCAACCCCCATCCAATCAGAGCACAGCCAAGCCCCTAACCAATCAGAACACACCTCCACCCAATCAGAACACAGCTGAGCTCCCAGCCAATCAGTTCAAACCCCCACTGGCAGTTAAAAGGAAGAAACAGCTAAAATCTCACATTGCTCCTAGAAGCAGAAGCCGAAAGCACCAGCCTGAAGATGACGAATGAGACTTCGTCGAAACGTCGCCAAGACACTTCAAATTCTACGTGGGAGAAAACCCGAAGAACCAAAGACCTCAATATATAAAAAGGATTAATAGTATTAAAAACTTTAAAATTATAAAAGAAACAAAATAATAAAAATTATTCAGCAAAAAGCAGGTGCTAATTATACTGGAACCATCTCAAAGTTGCACCAGTCCCCTGTGGTCTCCCAGGTCTTCTGCAATCCATACGAAGCTAACATAAGTCAAATATACTTTGAGAACAATATCCCTTGTTTTAAAGGGAAGGACAAGAGTTGGACTTTTGCCTGTTGATACATTAGTGGGGGCTTCCTCTTAGTACTGGACAGGTGAGTGCAGGAAATCTGAGACTTAAGCAGACAAAAAAAACCTAAGTTACACCTGCTCTTTGTTGATACTGTAGTTATGGTCTTTCAGAGGTTGGGCAATCTCCTACTATGTGCGGTTCATGGGTCTGTCTGGTTGTCAGATGATGCATAAATAGCTTCAATGGTTAAGAGTCATATAACAGGTTGTACAACCCAACAAAGTGCTTCTTCACAAAAAGTGCAATGTGCGTGTTGAAACACATTAATTGCAGAGTCAGCTCTCCTTTGAATATTTAATTAATCTGTGATAGCTGTACCAGCTTTTCAGGGTATTTTTGTTTGTTTTTGCTGTGACTGCAAATTGGGAATTTAACCTCAGTCAAGAGTTTAATGTTACTATCCAATTTCCTCTTCCATTTCACTGTGTTGTGAGCCGCCCTGAGTTCTCCGGAATAGGGCGGCATAGAAATCGAATAAATAAATAAATAAATAAATATGTAAAAATTATTGTTGTTGGTATCAGTGTGATCACATTATGGCAGAGGTTCTCAACCTTGGCAACTTTAAGACTTGTGGACTTCAACTCCCACAAGTCTTAAAGTTGCCAAGGTTGAGAACCCCTGCATTATGGTATCACAAAATATAGAGTTCTAGTGGATGTAAACTCAAATCCCATTTCATATTGTTATAAGGAAGATTAAAGAGATTCTTAAATACTCAGAAATCTCAGTCTGCATCACAATTATTGCTCTGAGTTCTTATTAGGTTGTCATTCAGAGTTTGAAGAGCATTTGAATCCAGGATTCAAGAGGGGGGGGGAATCATTCGAAACAGATTGAAAATAATTCCATTTTATAACATTCATTAATGATTCTGATAAGACATAGAGAGAGATATCCATTTTCAGGATATTTCTTATTGAGATCTTCCTTCCAATGTATACCCTTATGCAGAGCTTAAATACTATGCTGTGCATCATAGCTATCGCTTTGTTTGGTATTCCAGAAGACACATTTCAATGAATTCTTTCCATATTCAACTATGTAGACAGAATAAATAAGGAGTACACAGCATTGTTTCTGTCAGAGAAAGACAGGCAAAGCCTGGGGGCGGAGTCAAGAGAGGAAGCAGCTTGGAATCATTACTTCCCACAATGGTTAAATTCCACTTCTCTTGAATTCTGTTAATTCTTATGTAGCACCAATTTAGTTCTGACCTTTAGTTGACTAGATTCTTATATAGAGGCTTAGCAAAAACATCAACTTAACTGGAACTTAATGTGTAGTTCTGAAACCGCCAGACAGTTTCACTCCTTTGCTGACCTGGAACTCATCTGTTTTGCCATATTCCATCCAGACAATGGCTTCCTGTCCTGTATATTTGTTTTGCATCAGAGCTAATAGGAGATCCTTACTGTAGAGTGGAGCTTTAATTTTCACTCCACATACTGACACCTGTCTTCCTTGCCTCTTCCCATAGAAGAGGCAAAAAAACACGGATCTTTTTTGTTTCCCCAAAAAACACAGATCTTCCAGGTGGTGGAGATGAACATCAATATTCTTCTTAGTAATAGCTTCTGCCTTGCTACTCCTCAATTAAATTGAATTCTTACCCAGTGCTCTTCTGATGGTAGTCATGAACATTAATGCTAGTCAAGTTGTTCTTGAAGTGATTTTGACAGCAATCCCCACACTTGGGAAGGTTCACTCTTGCCCGTAGTCTTCTCCATTATAAGTCAATATCTCTGCAGACCAATGGTTCCCAGAGCTTTAGAAATAATTTAGTAACCTTTTCCAAATGTGAGGCAATTACTTTTTTACAGAGGTCTTCATAAATTTATTCTGAATTATTATGATGTCCCTTGAAATCACTATGATGAGAACTTCATTGTAATGAGCAGAACCAAAGCTTGTGAGTCTTATACAGAGCACAGTTTGGTCACAGAGGGACAGTTTGGTCTAGTGGTTAATGTACCAGGCTAGAAACCAGAAGTCTGTGAATTCAAGTCCCACCTTAGTCATGAAAACCAGCTGAGTGACCTTGAGCCAGTCACTCTCTCTCAGCCCAACTTACTTCACAGGGTTGTTGTGGGGAAAATTGGAGGAAAGTGTGTTGCAAATGTTTCCCGTCTTGAATTATTTGTAAAAATAATGAAGGTGGGATACAAACAAAAAATTGGCTCAAAATCAGTCCTGGGCGTTTAATGACATACTCAAACAACAATTCAAAGTAAACAGTTTAATTGAATTGAACTAGGATCTTGTTTACTTTTTCATACCGCGCTGCATATATTACTTTATTTATGAAATAAAACCAAATGTTGGTGTTATTTTTTTCCTTTATATGTCAGTAGCAAAGATTTAGAAAAATCCACGAAACATGAAAGAGGAGGAGAAAGAGCGTTGTCTTACCTGAACGCTTCTTCTCAGCATGGGGATGGAGAATCCACTATTGATGGGTTTATATCCAGCTCCGCTGCCCATAGACTAGGACCAAATTTCTTAGCTCCGCCTCCAACTGGGACTTCCTGTCCTCCCAACCGGGCTTCCTGTCTCCCAGTTTTTTCACCGGCGAAGCTCCTTCAACGTAGTTTGGTCCTCATGGCTCCTGTTCATATTCCTGTAACTCAAATCTGCCTAGACTGTTAGTGGAGGGTGTGTGGATTCTCCATCCCCATGCTGAGAAGAAGCGTTCAGGTAAGACAACGCTCTTTCTCCAGCATGTGGATTACGAATCCACTATTGATGGGACATACCCAAGCCCTCCCATGTCCCCCGGGTGGGAGTCTAGGCTGAGGTCTCATTTGAGGCAATGACCTGCTGCAGCGATCGTCTCCCGAAGGAGGCCCCTGCCGCAGCGAAACGATCTATCCTGTAACTTCTAATGAAGGAAACCGGGGACGCCCATGTTGCCGCCCTACAAATCTCCTCCACCGGTGCCTGCGTGTGCCAGGCCGCTGATGTGGCCGCACTCCTGGTGGAGTGTGCCGTTATTCCTGTCGGAACCTGCAATGACTGTGCCCCGTAAGCTTCTGCTATGCATGCCCTGATCCACCTGCCAATGGTTGAGGAAGAAACCCTGTGACCCATGGTCGTTGGTTGGAAGGAGACAAATAGCGACTCCGATTTCCGGAAGGCAGATGTCCTTTTGGTATAAATGAGTAAGGCCCTGCGCACATCTAAATTGTGCCATCGCCGTTCCCGTGGGTCAGAGGGATTTGGACAGAAACTTGGTAATGCTATCTCCTGGGCCCTGTGAAACCAGGAGTTGACCTTTGGGATGAAGGCTGGATCTAGGCGTAATGTGACAGTGTCCTCTGAAATGATCATCAGGTCCGCTCGGACCGAGAGAGCTCCCAACTCCGAGATCCGCCTAGCCGATGTGATGGCCACCAGGAAGGCTACTTTCCACGTCAGATGACGGAGTGAGCAAAGTCTCAGTGGTTCGAACGGAACAGATGTTAGGGCCTGGAGTACCTTGGGCAGATCCCAAGACGGGTAACGGTGTACCACCGGAGGTCGTACTGTGGCTACCCCTTTCATGAAGGCTTTTACAGCCGGATGCTGTGATAATGACTCCCTGCTGTCGCAGGAGATCACGGTTTGTATGGCTGCCACCTGTCTGCGAATAGTGTTAAGGGCTAGGCCCTTCTTAACCCCTTCTACCAGATAATCTATGACGATGGGAATGGTCGCCGTTAAGGGGTCTATCTTTTGCTTGCCGCACCAGTTGACAAAGCTCTTCCACGTTGCCTCATACACTCTGTTAGTGGAAGGCCGGCGGGCAGCCTGGATGATCTCTATGGCGTCCTTCGAAAAGGACTGTCTTGCTAGTCCCTCCCTCTCAAGTGCCAAGCGGCTAGCTGTAGCCATTGTGGGTCTGGGTGTTGCAGCTTCCCCTGGCTGAGCGACACCTGGTGGGGAGGTATTATCCAGACTGGTGAAATTGACAGGTCCACCAGGTCTGCGAACCAAGGCCGGCGTGGCCAATGTGGGGCAATCAGGATCACCTCCGCTCCTTCTAGGATGATCTTGCGGATGACTGCCTGTATCAACGGAGGAGGCGGGAATGCGTACATCAGCCCCGGGGGCCACCTGCACCTGAGGGCATCCGTTCCCTCTGCTCCCCAGGTCGGAAACCTGGACATGAAGCGAGGGAGCTGCTTGTTCATGTGAGACGCGAACAGATCTACTAGTGGCCGCCCGAACCTGTTCGAGATGGCCTCGAACAGGCTCGGGTCCAGTTTCCACTCTGCTTGATTCACCGTGGCTCTGCTCAGTGAATCTGCTTGGCTGTTCGCCTCCCCCGATATGTGCTCTGCCTTTATTGACCCTAGATGCGCCTCTGCCCAAAGTCCCAGTTCTCGCGCCTCCTTCATGAGAACTGTGGATTTGGTCCCTCCCTGCTTGTTCACGTGTGCCTTGGCAGTTACGTTGTCCGTTAGGACTAGCACGTGCCTCCCCGCCAGGTAGGGAGCGAATCGTAGGAGGGCTAAGTGGATCGCTCTTAGTTCGAGCCAGTTGATGCTGAGGCCCCGGTCCCTGTGTGTCCATCTGCCCTGAGCTATCTGGTCCTGGAAGTGGGCTCCCCAGCCGAACTGGCTGGCGTCGGTGGTGACTGTTATTCTGTCTGGTTCCTTGATCAGCGTTCCCTTGGCCGTGGCGGTTGAGGTCCACCATCGGAGGGATGCTAGGACCTGAGGAGGAAGGATGACCCTTCTGAGGGATGCTGCCTGCCTTTTCCTTTGGTAGGGGAGAAGGAACCATTGGAGCCCTCTGGAGTGGAGTCTGGCCCATGGAACGATGCCCAGGCAGGATATCATTTTCCCTAGGAGTTGAGATAGTTGCACTATTGTGGCTGACCCCTTCCCCTGGATGGTGCGTGCGAGCTTTCGAACGCTGTCCCGCCTGTCCTGTGAGAGGTGTACTAACCCTGCTTCTGAATCTATGACCGCCCCTAAATGTTGTAGGCGTGTGGAAGGTGTTAGATGGCTCTTTTTGTAGTTTACGGAGAAGCCGTGTTCTTGTAGTGTGCTTAGTGTGACCCTCAAGTCTGCGTGAGCTGCTTGTAAGGACCTTGACAGGATCAGTATGTCGTCCAGGTAGCATAGGACCCGCACCGGTAGGCTGCGCAGGCGTGCTGCTAACACCGCCAACACCTTTGTGAATACTCTGGGTGCCAACGAGAGGCCGAAGGGTAAGGCCCTGTACTGGAAGTGTCTGTCTTGGTGGCAGAAACGTAGGAATTGGCGATCTTCCTGCCTTATTGGTATGTGTAAGTATGCCTCTGTGAGGTCTATGGATGATAACTGATCCCCTTTTCGAATGCTGGCCAAGATGGATTTGAGGGACTGCATTTTGAACTTTTTGTATGTTATGAAGTGGTTTAATCTCTTGAGATCTAGGATTGCCCTCCATCCCCCCGATGTCTTGGGTACGACGAACAGGATGGAGTAGAACCCCTGTCTTTCCTGTTCTTGCGGAACCGGTTCTATGGCTCTTATCTCTATCAGATGTTCTATGGCCTTTCTCAGAAGTTTTGCTTTTGAGGGATTTCTTGACTCTGGGCAACGTCTGAACTGGTTCGGGGGGGGAGCGTAGAACTCTAAGGCTAGGCCGTGAGTTACGGTGTCCCTTACCCAGGCGTCTGTTGTGGTGGCCTGCCACACTTCCTTGAACAGCGCCAGGCGACCCCCTATGGGGCTGTCCCAGGCGTCACTTGGAGCGCCTGTAGGGTCGTCCCGCCCCGCCTCTGGCATTGCGTTTTGGGAACTGGCCCCTGCCTGCGGCCGGGCGGTCCTGGAAGCGCTCCTGACTCGACGAGGAGGGGCGCTGATTTCTGGGCCAATCCCAGGACTGCCCCCCGCGAAAGGGCTGCCTCCCATCGCTGGTCCCGCTCTGACGGAACCCCTGCCTGCGGAACTCTTGTCGCCTATCCGTCCCTTTGGACGGGTGGGCGAGGATCTTTCTCTTGTTCTTGTCCTCGATTACATACGGGTCGAGGATGGCCCCAAACAGTTTAGATCCTGAGTATTTATCGGTGGCTAGGCGCCACTTAGACTTAAGGTCCGTCTTCCATGTCTTGAGCCAGAGGAGCCTTCTAGAAGCTACTGTGGAACCTATGGCCCTGGCCGAATACTTGGAAGAGGACAGGGTGGTGTCTGCCATGTACTCTGCCGCCATCAGCAGCTTGTTTAGTGTTTGGTGCGCACGTACCTGGTCTGGTGTTAGACTTGCCTGCAGATCCTGAAGCCACAAGATTGAAGCCCTGGCTGCCAGCGAGGCTGAGAGCGTGGATCTGATTGCCCAGGCTGATGAGCTGTGCGTCTTGCGAAGTGCAAACTCGAATTTCTTGTCCTCGGCCTTCATGGATTCCGCCATATCTCCTGGAATGGCGGATGAGGCAAAGAGAGATATTAGTGGCTCATCCACCTTGGGTACCTCTATGAGGGAAGCTAAGGCATTGCATACATTTAGTATCTTTTTGTCTGTGCTACTTGGAGATGGCGTGGTAGCCAATCAGGTCCATTGTGCTTCCAGGGCAGTGCGGAATACTAATGGACACGGTACCTTTATCTCCTCCGGTGCTGGTGGGTGTAGCACCGGATGGACCTTACCTTCCTCCTCCTCCTCGGGAGAGGAGGGTTTTGTCACCTTTGGCCTGGCTGACAGGCACAGGGTGGAACAGATCTTGAGCATGAGTGAACGGAAATCAGCTGAATTGAACAGCCCTGAGGCTGGGGCCTGTTCTGGGGTCTCATCTTCATCCTCTGACAGTTGGCGTCCCGATACTTCCCAGTCCTCCGGTTCCTCCTCCATAAGCTGTGAGGAGGCCTCAGATTCCTCGGAGGTTGGGGTGGACACGCCTCCTCTGTGAGACGGGGGCGCTGGTTGTTTGCTGTGCTCCTGAGGAGAAGAGGAAAGTTTAGTAGTCATAAACTTATCAAAGGCCTTCTGCATAAATGTCTGTAATTGTTCAGACCACCCTCTAGGTAGCTCTGTGTTTTCCAGTTCCGTCTGCGTGTCTGTATGGTCAGCATGCTCTGGTGTGGAAGGCATGGATTGGGAAAAATCAGCCTGTTCGTTCTCTCTGGCCTGAAGTCTCTGGGCCTTGGCACACTCTCTCTCTAGCACCTGGTGCCGTCTTAAGGCCTGTCGCTCGGCTGCCTTCGATGGCTCCTTGTTTAGGTGCTTAGTTTTAGCCTTCTTCTTGCCCCCCCCCCAGTTCCGGATCCATGGCCTTGCGTTTTGGGGAGGAAGGGGGGGGGCTTGAGCCTTGGTACACCTGAGGCGACGCGCTGTCTGCCATCGTGCGTCTGGGAGGCTATGGATTGCTCCAGACAAGCGGGAGTAAGTGGGAGGCTTAGCTCCACAGGCAGGTGGAGTCAGACCCTCTTCTGCACTGAGGCACTGGCAAGACAGGCAGGCAGACTCTCTCTGGGTAGGTCTGCGAGGCTGATTATCCCTAGGGTTTAACCCCTTCAAGATCACACACCCTCCAAAGACTCCCTTGTCGGCCTGACTCAGCAGGCGCAGAGGTGGCAGGACTTGCGGTTGCCTATGGCAGCGGATGCTGCCTCTGCTGGCCTCCTGTGTTCCGCGATTACTCGGATTCAGACGTCCCCCCACCTTGCTCGGCGCTCCGGCTTTATTCCGGAGATTGGGCCTACAAAAAGATGGCCGCTCCTGCCGCCCTTTGGGGCCCCGCCCCCTTTTCAAGATGGCCCCTCGCGCCAAAACACCTCGAGGTCGGCTGCTCAAGATGGCTTCCGCCTCTTCCACGCGGTCCTCGATGGCCGCCGGAGCCCTCGACTCGCTTTCGCTGTCGATCGGTCTCCGCGCCGCTTGCCGGTTAACAGCTCAGCGGCGCCTTCCTCCCCCCTACTGCACCCCCCACTTGCGGTTTGATGCGCCGGATCCGTCGCCGCTTCTGCCGCTTGGTCCTCGCCTCTCTGGGTCCTGGGGTGCCTTCCGGGGGAGAATCCTCATCCACGAAGGGGATTCAAGTCGCGGTCTGCGTTGGGGTGTTGTTCCTTCCCGCTTCCCCGCGTGGTCCGAGCGATCCGGGGAGGTCCCCTGGATCGTCTGGCTCCGAATCCTCCTTCTGTTGTTTGATTAAAATCCTCCTTCTGTTGGAAAGTCTAAAGGAGGTCTAATCCAACCTATCTACTCAATTTTAAAGTAAAAAAGAAAAACAAACTTAAACCTAACTTGAATTCTAAGTCCTATTCTGGAGCCTGCTAAATTAGCTGTTGACGGGCTGAAGACTAGGAAAAAACAGGGAGACAGGAAGCCCGGTTGGGAGGACAGGAAGTCCCGGTTGGAGGCGGAGCTAAGAAATTTGGTCCTAGTCTATGGGCAGCGGAGCTGGATATAAACCCATCAATAGTGGATTCGTAATCCACATGCTGGAGAATGCTGACTCAGAACTGTTGCAAGCTCAAGATGCAAAAGTTGATGGTTTTTAGTACGGTTGTGCAGATCCAAAACAGGAGAGATGATTTGGATCAAGGGTGAGCAGGCTTGCTGTCAGTAGTTCTTTAAAAAGCCACATCTTTTTTGGATTAGTGTATAGGGATCTCATACTTCACAGCACCTCCCCGTTTGCCCAGGTGCAATGGTGGTTCTGACTGACCCAGGTGTGCTGAATAATACTTACCTACAGCACTCATTGTGCTGTCCTGCTCACTTGCACACACACTTGATGATACTTAGTGCAGGAATGTCAAACTGCCCGCCCATGGGCCGGATGCGTCATCCGGAAGCCACGCCCACCCCATTGCCGGCAATAGCAAAACCGTCCTGATACATTGCACGACGTCACATGACGTCGCAGGTTTAACATGTCTGGCTTAGTGGGTTTATTAATATTCCCCAGCAATTCCCTTCACGAAAAGAACCCAGAACTGTCCCAATTATGTCCAGCCAAAAGCAGATCACAGAGCAATGGCCAATGAGTCCACAAGGCACTTGAAAGTTTCCCAAACAAGACAAATCCACCAAGCAAACTTAAACCCATAACATAAGAGGATTCACAAGGCAAGAAAAGTCCAGAGGTCACAAGGCACAATCCAAAGCAAGGCAGGAATCACAACATCCAGGAAAGACACAGCTCAGAAATGAACATGTTCCCAGCATTGTCTCCATCTGTCTGCTGTGCTAGTCAGCTTCTGGCATAGTCCATAAAGAAGGACGAGGTTGTCTCTTCACAAGTAATCAGGCTGACCTTTACTGCTCCTGTCTTTTCTCTGCCCTACGTCTTCTCGGATCAGGTGCAGAAGGTAGCTTCTCCTCATCATTACTAACCAGCTTTCCCCACTTGAAGTCTCAGGGCTGTCCTGCTGCAGCTGCGCTTCAGTCAAATCACTCTTAGCCAGCTGCTTGGAGCCATTGACCAACTCCCCCTCCTGCCGTGCCTGGGACTGGTTCATCCTCCTCTGAATTGACATCTGGAGAGGTATCTGGGGGAGCCATCACATTCACAATTCTCACCGCCAACCTACTTGCCTAGGGCTCTGGTCACATTCCATATGGTCTGGGTTACATCGGCAACCAGCACTGCTGGGATTGTCATCATGTTTACAACCACATTGCTTAGCAGCCAAAATTCCAGTCCCAATTGCCATAGTATCTCAAGTAGTTACTATTTAGCTGCACTTAGTTTACGTTGTATTAATAAAGAACTGCCCATTTACTTTAAATTATCTCCCAAACCCTAAATGTGTTACTTAGGTGACAGATACAAACAGCTAATAGAAATACATGCTTCTGAAGCAAGAATACAACTTTTTGATTCTCATTAGATTTTGTTATCCTTTCCTTTTTGCTGGAATAAGTCTCTGAGGTTATATATAAATCAGGTTTAAGTCAACTGTATAAATACAGTTATCAACTCTAGTAAATAAAAAATTCATCATGGCCTAGAAACACAAAATCATACAAGCAAAGACCCTGGAAGATTAAATTGCTTCTACCGAAAGATTGTCAAAACTTTGCTTCAGCAAATTTTCTTCAAAGCATCAGAAAAAAGAATTATATGTCTGTGATCAAGAAGTCCTCAGGAAAATGAAACAAAATAGGAAGCAGGTGGATCTGCAGTATCCAATAATAGACCCACCAGCAAAACTAATTAGAGCAATTTATTCTCCTGCTACTCAAACACAGCTTTTATGTACTTTGAATAAACAAGGATTTTATTACTTTGTCCAATCAGTATCAGATAATCTCTTCCCAAGAGTATGGCAACTTTGTCAAAGTCTTCAAAACACAGTCCTTTTTATTTTCAGAATCATGCTTTTAAGAAATTCTAGAGGTATCTGAATTTTAATGTACAGTTCTACATATGCCTTTCAGAATAAGAACTGGGTGACAGAAGCATCCAATTGTACAACCTCTAAAACAGATGTGAAAAATAGTCTATTCTACATCTGGGATCTCAAGCTGAAAGGCATCTGGAGGAGGGGCAGGGGGGGAACAGCAGGGCTAAGATATTGTTTGTACTCAACAATCAAAAATGTGTTCTGCAAGGGCCATCAATTTATTAATTATGAAAGCTAATATCCCACATTATGAAGTGAACTACAGAAGATGAGAAGTACATATATTAAGATCACCATAGATAACAATTTCTGAAGTAGATCACTATTATGACTACTGGCAATAGTGTAGTATCCACTATTATAAAAGCACCCTTTTAAGTCTCATCTGATAGTACTGTGTTATGATTTAACCCTTTTATTAAAACTCATTTACAACAGAATTTAGATGCAGAAAGTATTTGCCCATCTCCAAAAAAGCTGCTGGATTGTCCTTTCTTAAAAAGAATATATGGAAATGACAACAAAATATTTTCATTTGTTCAAATTTTTAAAGATATTTTTATTCAGCAGGTATAATTTTTTTCAAATCAGTTGAGGCTGGTAACCGAATGAAATAGGAGCTCACACTTGGGATTGAGGACAAATCTGTAAATTAAGCACCACAAACTGTTAAGGCACTGCACAAAACCGTACAACAGTTGTGTTTCTGCTGCGCTCTTGCTAGAACACAGAAGGAGCTAAAGTTTTCAGAAAATAAACGTTCACTCCTGTGAAATTGCAAAATCCTTAAGTGGCTGACAGCAGATTAATAAGTCTCATTAAAATTTCAGCATTCTTGAAATTATTTTCCAAATTACTATTGGATTAATTTTTTATAGTTTACAGATGCTGCTATTGCCTGTATAAATGTATGCAAATTTTTAAAAATAAAGTGATAATATTTATCACTTTTATAGATTATATTATTGAAATTTTATTGAAGCTGAAATATACATAACAAAAGCAGTGGTAAAAATGAAAAAGGCCTCCAAGTAATGCAAAATAATCGTGCTTTATAGTACCATATAAAGATTCAGATCTAAAATAGTAAAATTCATGGGTTCAGACCTTTTAGACTTAACTAAACTTCACAGAAAGTTACACTTATTTGCACTGATTATAGTATTTTGCCCAAGTATATATAAAATAAAGAACAGCTGAAAACCAACAAGAAATGAACAATGGAAATTCTGAAATAAAATATTGGATGAGACAATGTTATGTAAAATTCACCTGTTAGAAGAGAACATTAAAAACAAAAACAGTCATGTAACCAAAACGGCAAAACCACCTTAAAAATTTGAATATTATATCTTTTTGTGGGCAAGAAGTTTGATTAGGTTACCAGCCAACTGCAGACATTCAGAGATGAAGCTGAATTTTTAGAACTACTGTACTTCATTCAGATTTCAGATTAGAAATCTGCCAGAGATGAAGAGTGAGTTGGAAGAACTGCAATCCAGTAGATTCTTTTCTGCAGATCACCTCGTTAGTTTATGGACAGTCTGCTGGATTAAATGTGTAACATCTGATGTTGTGGTAATCCCACTTCTACAGGATGGCTGCTCTATTATTTGGGATTTTTTTGTATGGTCTTCACACAAATTATTTTAGTTTTTTATGCTCTACAGAAGTTAGCTTGGACAGATTATCTACAGATGGCTAGGGTAATTTCAGTGCTGACGGTATGCTTCTTTAACCCAAGGAGAGCATTTGATGTTCCTTACCGAGAACATCCCCACCCATATCACTCACATGGTGTCCTCTATTGCAAACACTTCTATGTTCAAAACAACAACACAACAACAGGCTCTCATGGAAGCCCACTCACGTGAATGTTCACTGCTACAGTTGTTTGCACTCAATGGTTTTGTAACAACTGACATTATTAGGTGCTCTAGATAAAGAATGATTGAACAGAGCCAGTGGCATTCTAAATCAGTGCCAGGTGAAGTAATAAACCAGATGAAGGTCGATAAATTGAATCTTGATCCCCCCCAAAAATTAGATATTCTGTTCAAAATATGGTTTGGCTGCTCAGTGAAATGATCATCTAAATTCAGTTTGTCACTGGAAGCAGAGATAGTTTGGGATTATCTTTTATCAATTTAAATTTATATACACATTATAATTCTGTCTGGATACGTGTAAATAAGTATCCTTTGGCAATCCCTCATTTGGATTACTTCAATGTTACTCATGGCGTTATCCTATAAAATGGCCAGATACTTATCTCTGTCTGAAATTGGATACCAAGACTGCTAATAAAAGCAGTGGAATATGATTATATATCAGTATCACTTGCTTCCAGTGCTTTTGGGGCACTCTTCAGAATCCTATTAACTTTAAAGTACCAAACAACCAAAATTATTTAAAGGATAATTTATAACTTGCTTCATAACTTGCTTCATAACTTGCTCAGTCCATAAAATTATATTCAGAGATCATCCCTGAGTACCTGAGTAAAGAAGATAATACAATTAGTTTTTAGGGAACAGTTTTCCATGATAGTGCAGTGCCTCTCCAGAAAGATAGGCACACCTGATGCCTATGTTGTTGCTGTCGTTCTAAAAAAAATGGCAATTTCTCAGTTTTAATTTTAAAAATGGTGCTTTTTAGCTCTTAGGCATTTCTGCTTTCTTCATTGTTAATTCATTCTCAGTCTTTCTTACTTAGCATGTGTTTTCTATTTTGGGATACTAAAGTACTCGTGAAGCAGAAGCATAAAAATGCTGTTTTTAAAAAAATTGTTTTAAAATCTATTCAAAGCAAAATGAGCAGAAGGCAGTACTTTTAAAAGCTGCAACTGGCTGAGCCACCTGTGTCAAAACAAGCCTGAACAATTCCTTTCCCCAGATTTCAGAAACTGTGCTAGCAATAGGGTGTTAGGCTGAAAGTATTCAAGGCATAGATTCTCCCAATAACTACACTGAAATACACTGTCATATTTGCCTGATGTTTCAGAATTTCAAGAAGCTTGCACAATGGGGTTTTTTTTTTTTTTGAGAAATGCAAGGTCATAAAGCAGGAGTATCTTTTCAAAGTCCTCTCTGTGTACAACAACTTAGTATTTAAGAGCAGAATCTATTCAGTTTTAATTCAAGGATAGTAGAAATCTTGCCAAGTTATTGGCAAGGGTTTGAAGAGACAGAATTTTGCTTATTGCTAAAAAACATTACACCTACACTAATCAACACTAATGTTTAGTTTTGTAAAGTAACATGATCCTCCAGTATCCCTTCTTAGACCTGGATTCCCCACCCTACCTCCAGGCTGGGATTAAATGGAAATCTTTTTAATATGGTAAGGACCAACTATAGTACCAGGGAATCAGCTGAGATACTATCGGTAACTGCTATAACAATTGAAATAAATACCAACAATAAATCAACAGGCCTCTCTGTGTATTTCTTATGTGTGTTTTCAGGCCTGGGCAGGCTACAACCTGAAATAAAAACATCTGTGGCAGATGTTCCAGTCAGGGTTACTTAAAACATTTAGAATTCCAAATGCTTTAAGCTCAAAATGCCCCATTCTGTGTTTGAAAAAGGTATTTTGAACTCGAAACAAGCTGATCTGACAATTCCAGCAGCATTTCAAGATCAAAACAGGAAACTGGATTCCCCCCCCCTTCTATTTCCTATTTCTCACCAGAGTTCTTGCTTGCTGAACATCCATAGCTTCAGCATTTAGGAACTGTACTATAAATGTACCAAAAGACAAAATTTCACATGGGAAAGAAAGAAAGCCAGCGCTTAAAAATGTCCCACTAGTGTCCCTAGAAAAGTGGAAATATAGCTTCCTCTTTGTTTTTGTTGGATGTACAACAGGAGTTTTCAATGTTTCTTATGCTGTGGTAAGGCCACACTTGGAATACTGCATCCAGGTTTGGTCACCATGATGTAAAAAAGATGTTGAGACTCTAGAAAGCGTACAGAGAAGAGCAGCAAAGATGATTAGGGGACTGGAGGCTAAAACATACTGTATGAGGAACGGCTACTGGAATTGGGTATGTCTAGTTTAATGAATAGAAGGACGGGGGGGGACATGATAGCAGTGTTCCAATATCTCAGGGGCTGCCCCAAAGAAGAGGGAGTCAAGCTATTCTCCAAAGCGCCTGAAGGCAGGACAAGAAGCAACGAATGGAAACTCATCAAGGAGAGAAGCAACCTGGAACTAAGGAGAAACTTCCTGACAGTTAGAACAATTAACCAATGGAACAACCTGCCTCCAGAAGCGGTGAATGCTCCAACACTGGAAGTTTTTAAGAAGAGACTGGACAGCCATCTGACCGAAATGGTGTAGGGTTTCCTGCCTGAACAGGGGGTTGGACTAGATGACCTCCAAGGTCCCTTCCAACTTTACTACTACTACTACTACTACTACTACTACTACTACTACTACTACTAATAATAATAATAATAATAATAATAATAATAATAATAGTATCTTTGAAAGAAATAACCCTGGAAACCCTGATCAAGAGGGATGGGGCATTTGAATGTCAGTTGATATGTCCCCCCACTGTATCTCAGTATTTAAGAGGGGAAAAAACTCCCACTGGGGACTAACAGAAAAAAAATATATTGTTCCATAGAAGCTTTTCTCCCCCCCCCCTAGATCTTTGCAGATTTTTTTTCCCCTCTTAGTGAACTGAGATTTAGTGCCTTGCACAATTCCCTTCTAGAGACAAGAACCTGTTCGAAGCCTTGCAGAACCGGTGGGTTTGGGAGATCTGCAATATTCATTTTGAAAAACCCACTCTAGAATATCACGGAATGGCAATAGAATCAACCATGTTTAATACTGGTAGTCCTCCACTTACAACACTTCACTTAGTGACCATTTGAAATTACAACGGCACTGAAAAAAGTGACTTATGA
The DNA here is from genome assembly GCA_034064705.1 of Bothrops alternatus. Taxonomy (NCBI): domain Eukaryota; kingdom Metazoa; phylum Chordata; class Lepidosauria; order Squamata; family Viperidae; genus Bothrops; species Bothrops alternatus. The sequence goes on along the minus strand of JARGCV010000124.1, from coordinate 43,023,988 downwards.
CTGTCTTTCACACTTACAACCATTGCAGCATCCCCCATGGTCACGTGATCAAAATTCAGATGCTTGCAACTGACTCATATTTATGCCCGTTCTGTGTCCCAAGGTCATGGGATCACCTCTGGTGACCTTCCACCAAACAAAGTCAATGAGGAAGACAGATTCATTTAACAACCAGGTTACTAGCTTAACCACTGCAGTGATTCACTTAACAACTGTGGCAAGAGAGATCGTAAAATGGGGCAAAACTCATTAACTTAAGGGTCTCACTTAGCAGCAGAAATTTTGGTCTCAATTGTGGTCCTAAGTCAAGGACTACCTGTAATGCTGTTATGAAGTGATGTGAAAAGCAACACACCTGATAAATATCCGTCCAAAAAGCATAATTCAGCCTTCAGAATTTATTAAGGCATGCATTTTCAAACTTTTAATTTAAAAAAATGCACACACACACCCACCCCACTATTAGTAGGCAGGACATCTGGGCAACTGAATGTAACCTGCTTTTTCCTATTCAGGTACTAGTAAACCGAATGCAATCTAAATTAATCCAAAATATCCAAGAGTAAGAACCTGTGGATATACCGGTATGTTCAAATACTTAAATCTCAAAATAGTTGACTCCCACTTCACACTCTGGGAGCAGAAGGTGTTGACAGGCGGTGAAAATCCATTTAAATGACCTCTTTGAGTTATTTTTCTAAGACTTGATTTGCAGAGTGAGGTAAAGATAGTTCAACTGGACTATACTCTCGATAAATAAGAGCTTTTATAGTCTTGCCACACATTTCTCAATTAACTATTTTTCAATTCAATTTTGATTGCCAATTGGAAGAACAGCTAATCATCTCTAGATATCTTCATGTTTGAAAAATAAATCCGATACAGAATTTAATTCAAATTGAAAACCATCCTAGATTACAATTTTACACATGGATTTGTACCACATCCAGTATTAAAGTTTCTCTATGCTTAAGAATTTATACTTCAATTTTGCAGGATTTTTCAGTCAGAATATACTTTTACAAATACGGATAAAAATTATTGCACTGTATAATCTGATCTGGTGCTGTATATTGTTTTGCTTATTGTTGCGGATGATATTCATGCTTTGTTTAAAGCTTAAAAGCAATTTATTGTTTTTTAAAATAATACTTACAATTACTAATTACCTGATAACTAGTGAAATATTGGAAAATTAAAAGCTCTCTGACATTTGTAAATCCCTTTTTATTCATTTGTATTTTAATCTTTTATCCCTTTTTCCAGTTTCTTTTGTTTGTTTATACAGGCTTTTATACTGAATACCAGGGTATTTTGTTATTACATTATTAATACAAATTTCCACATTAAAAATCAGTTCTGTTCTATTTCTCAATGTAAGCTTAACAATACATCTTCTAAATTCATTCCCAAATTATGGAATCTTGTCACATGGCACATCTCAACACCCAAATTTCACTTTCAGGTTACTATTGTTACAGGCTTTAAAAAAAAAAAGATGGTGATTTTATTGTCAAATAAAATTTATATTTTATTTTTTCCCCTAGGAGGGAAAAACTCCTCTGTATCCCTAAGAGCCTCCCCATCTGCTTTGCAAAATACACAAACAAATCAACCACAAATCACAAGGGGGGGGAGGTGCCCACTACTTTAAAGAGTTGGTTAATTAAAGCTAAGGTGAGGCTTAAAGCAGCAGCACCTTTTTTTCCTGCTCAAGGAGAAACCTGAAAAAAAGAAGTGCAGATGAATAATACAAGTGCAAATTATTTTAGAAGTGTGCACATCCATCCATCAACCATAACTTGTACTGTAATGATATCAGATTGTATTCTATTTATATTATTTTGCTCTTATCTTGCACTTAAAATACCATCGTATAATTAAAGTGCTCATATGTGTAAATACAATACACACTTATTGTACATCTCAATAATTAAATCAAAGGGGTTTATATTCTCACCTTCTCTTTCTCTGAAGCCAATTTGGAAAATTCTAAAAATAAATACCACCTCTTGCGAAAGAAATCCACAATAAAATGAATTATAGTACAACTGCTGCTGAGAAAAAAGAAAATATTCATGAAAGAAAATTCAATTACAGAACAAAGAAAATCGTGTCTTCCTGCTGAATTATCATCAACACAGATTATTAACCTTCACCTTTTAACTTGGCTTCTATCTATTTTAAGAATGTGAAATTAGTGCATAAGCAATGTATGTCTGACAAATATTTTAATACTCAGTATACATTATTAAATACCTATCACAAAATCTTCAGACTCAGACTTCTAATGCCAATCTGCTAATTGCCAGATCATACAATTTATGCAATAGATAAATAATTCCAAAAGGAAAAAAAACCCTACCTTTGACCCTTTTAAGAATTAGGCAGCCTAAATTGTGAAATGCAAATAAGGTGACTCCCTTAGCTATGTGTCTGACACAACACACTAGTGCCAGGCCTTGTGCTTCAGAATAATAGGAAGGAAGCATTCACTTTTTAAAAGAAGAAATGTGGAGGAATATCTCATAAACTAAACGCTAAAAATCTCATGTTATGTTGTAAACAACCATATATTTATAGTCTTCACATTTTGTAATCAGTACCAAAAAAAAATCAACTCGAAAAGTCTCCTCTTGGAAATTACATAGCCATGCCCTTTTCTTGGCATCAAAACTACCTGTAGTTTAATAGTGCTACTTTCCAGGATGCATTTTCCATTTCCCAGTCTAGCCTCTGTTGTTGTTGCTCAGTTGCTAAGTCATGTCCAATTTTTCACAGCCCCATGAACCACACCACGCCTGCCCCCCCTGCCCACTACTGTCTTCTAGAATCTGCCCAAACTCGTGCTCGCTGCATTGATGACACTCTCTAACCATCTCATCCTTCTCTTTTTCCCTTCAATGTTTCCCAACAGTCTAGCCTAAACTCCCTTTTGATGACCCTGTAATCCAGTGGTTCTCAACCTTTCTAATGCCGTGACCCCATAATACAGTTCCTCATGTTGTGGTGAACCCCAACCATAGTGGGCGTGGCCGCAAAGTGGGCGTGGTCAAGTGGGCGTGGCAAGAAAGACAGCCCCGGCCACCATTAATGCTGCATGTATTTTAATGCATGTATTTTAATGCATGTTTACCCTGCCTTTAAATGTGGGACCAAAATTTACAGAAAGTTAGTAAATAATAAATAAGAACAGGCTGCTTTCATTTGAACCATAAATTATAGTGGGGACCTGGAGGGATTTTCCTTCAGTGAAGATAAAAGAAAATATATGAAAGAGAGGGAATAAAAAGCAAAGCAGAAAGGAATAAGAAGAGTGAGAAATGGCATGGAGGTTATAGGTTTCCTGGATCAGAAATAAACAAAACAATTAAATCCGTTTTAAGAGAATAAATGGCAACAAATGGAAGATTCAAACTAGTTTTAAGGGAATAAAAGGAAATAAATGGAAGTATTAAACCACAATAAATGGAAGAATCAAAGCAGTTTATAAAAGGAAATAAATATCAGCAAACAAGAATGCTTTAACCAAATTTTTGTAGCCCAGATTTGATAGCCTCAGAGATTACATGTATATTTGTGCAGTTGTGCATTAGAATAGCATAAAATGTTGGTTTCAAATAATTTTATTGTGCAATAAATGAATGAATAAATGAAGCCACTTTGTTCAACCCCCCCTCCCGTTTGCTAACAAAGTTAATAGCACATGGGAGTCCACCCACCCCAGGGGTAGTGTTTTTCAAAAACACTCAAAGAGCCACTTGGACCCATTTCCCACCGAAAACAAATCACTGGAGCTGAAAAACCCTTTTGATATCTAAAATGAAGATAACACTGCAGATATCCTTTTTTACCTTTAATGTGTGTGTGTGTGTGTGTGTGTATATATATATATAAAATAAAGGTTAAAAAGGATATCTGCAGTGTTATCTTCATTTTAGATGTCCATTCTTTCCTCTTTCCCTCTTTCCTCTTTCTTTTTCTGTCTCTTTTATCCTCTTTCCTCTCTTTCTTTCTTTCCTCTCTCTTCTTTCTTTCCATTTGCTCTTCTTTCTCTTTCTCTCTTTTCTCAATCTTTTTCCCTTTCCTCTCCCCCTCTTTCTGTTTTTTCTTTCTCTCTCTCCCTCTTTTCTCTCTCTTCTCTTTCCTCTTTCTCTCTCTATCCCTCTCCCTCCAGTCCAGGTGAAGAGAGAGAGAGAGCGAAAGGCAGACGGTGCCAAATGGACAGGGAGGGCGAGCTGCTCCCAATCGCCCCCCCATCTTCAGCCGAGAATCGGCGGAGAATCGGCGGAGGGCAACGGGCGAGAAAGGGAAGCGGAGAATCGGCAGAGAACGGAGGGCAACGGGCGAGAAAGGGAGGCGGAGAATCGGTGGAGAGTGGAGGGCAACGGGCGAGAAAGGGAAGCGGAGAATCGGCGGAGAGCGGAGGGCAACAGGCGAGAAAGGGAAGCGGAGAAGCGGCGGAGGGCAACGGGTGAGAAAGGGAAGCAGAGAATCGGCGGAGAGCGGAGGGCAACGGGCAAGAAAGGGAGACGGAGAATCGGCAGAGAGTGGAGGGCAACGGGCGAGAAAGGGAGGCGGAGAATCGGCGGAGAGCAGAGGGCAACGGGCGAGAAAGGGAGGCGGAGAATCGGCGGAGGGCAACGGGCGAGAAAGGGAGGCGGAGAATCGGCGGAGGGCGGAGGGCAACGGGCGAGAAAGGGAGGCGGAGAATCGGCGGAGAGCGGAGGGCAATGGGCGAGAAAGGGAGGCGGAGAATCAGCGGAGGGCGGAGGGCAACGGGCAAGAAAGGGAGGCGGAGAATCGGCGGAGAGCGAAGGGCAACGGGCGAGAAAGGGAGGCGGAGAATCGGCGGAGAGCGGAGGGCAACGGGCAAGAAAGGGAGACGGAGAATCGGCAGAGAGCGGAGGGCAACGGGTGAGAAAGGGAGGCAGAGAATCGGCGGAGAGCGGAGGGCAACGGGCGAGAAAGGGAAGCGGAGAATCGGCGGAGGGCAACGGGCGAGAAAGGGAGGCGGAGAATCGGCGGAGGGCAACGGGCGAGAAAGGTAAGCGGAGAATCGGCGGAGGGCGGAGGGCAACGGGCGAGAAAGGGAGGCGGAGAATCGGCGGAGAGCGGAGGGCAACGGGCGAGAAAGGGAGGCGGAGAATCGGCGGAGGGCGGAAGGCAACGGGCGAGAAAGGGAGGCGGAGAATCGGCGGAGGGCGGAGGGCAACGGGCGAGAAAGGGAAGCGGAGAATCGGCGGAGGGCAACGGGCGAGAAAGGGAGGCGGAGAATCGGCGGAGGGCGGAGTGCAACGGGCAAGAAAGGGAGGCGGAGAATCGGCGGAGGGCAACGGGCGAGAAAGGGAGGCGGAGAATCGGCGGAGAGCGGAGGGCAACGGGCGAGAAAGGGAGGCGGAGAATCAGCGGAGGGCGGAGGGCAACGGGCAAGAAAGGGAGGCGGAGAATCGGCAGAGAGCGAAGGGCAACGGGCGAGAAAGGGAGGCGGAGAATCAGCAGAGAGCGGAGGGCAATGGGCAAGAAAGGGAGACGGAGAATCGGCAGAGAGCGGAGGGCAACGGGTGAGAAAGGGAGGCAGAGAATCGGCGGAGAGCGGAGGGCAACGGGCGAGAAAGGGAAGCGGAGAATCGGCGGAGGGCAACGGGCGAGAAAGGGAGGCGGAGAATCGGCGGAGGGCAACGGGCGAGAAAGGTAAGCGGAGAATCGGCGGAGGGCGGAGGGCAACGGGCGAGAAAGGGAGGCGGAGAATCGGCGGAGAGCGGAGGGCAACGGGCGAGAAAGGGAGGCGGAGAATCGGCGGAGGGCGGAAGGCAACGGGCGAGAAAGGGAGGGAGAATCGGCGGAGGGCGGAGGGCAACGGGCGAGAAAGGGAAGCGGAGAATCGGCGGAGGGCAACGGGCGAGAAAGGGAGGCGGAGAATCGGCAGAGGAGAACGGGCAGATGGGTAGGGTGAGCAGGACGGACGGCAGGCAGCCAAGTAGAGGAAGCTCAGCAGCAGGCAAAACTTACTGTTTTTGCTTGTTCTCTCTCGCTTTCTGCCGCTCGTCCTCTGTCTCGCTTTCTGCCATGTGCTCCGAAACCGAAACTTCTTTAGTTTATATTGGCTTTCGAACGCCAATAGAATAGTCTCTTGAATAGAGTCTATTCGCGTTCAAAAGCCAATAGAAAGTAGCGTAACTAAGGAAAAGAAAAAAAATATGGCGGACAGCATTGAGGAAAAAAAATGGCGGACAGCATTGATTGGTGACCCCTGTGAAATGGTCGTTCGACCCCAAATGGGGTCACGACCCACAGGTTGAGAACCGCTGCTGTAATCTGTTAGTTCGAGGTAGAGTTTGGGCAACTAGACGGAGCTGAGCATTTACTGGCTGGATGCCCTTCCTGACACTATGCTGAATTTGCAGCAAATATTCTTTCTTTGCAGCCTAGGAGAAAAATATCTGCCGCTACCTAGGACTGAATTCTCAACTTTCCGAGTGGGTGGCAAGTGCCTTCACCACTAGGCCACCAGGCCTATACCCCTCATATTCCCTGGTGTTCATCTCTTCATGTAATTTGTTGTTGTTAATTGCAAAGTCGTGTTTGACCCATCACGACCCCATGGACAACGCTCCTCCAGGCTTTCCTGTCCTCTACCATCTTCTGGAGACCATTTAAGCTCACGCCTACTGCTTCAGTGACTCCATCCAGCCACCTCGTCCTCTGTCGTCCCCTTCTTCTATTGCCCTCCATCTTTCCCAGCATTAGGCTCTTCTCCAGTGAGTCCTTCCTTCTCATTAGGTGGCCAAAGTATTTGAGTTTCAACTTCAGGATCTGGCCTTCTAAAGAGCAGTCGGGGTTGATCTCTTCTAAGATTGACCAGTTTGAATGCCTTGCAGTCCAAGGGACTTGCAGAAGTCTTCTCCAGTTCAAAGGCTTCAATTCTTTGGCACTCAGCCTTTCTTATGTTCCAACTTTCACAGCCATACATTGCAACTGGGAAAACCATGGCCTTGACTATACTTCATGTAATAATTTTGCCCTTATTCTGCACGGCTTCTGAATCCACATAGGATCGTCCAGATCTTTCCTCCTGCATCAACACCCCTATTCTAAGCCCTATTCCCAGAAACAACTAATGGGAGCAACCTTTGCATACTCCCTTCAATGCATACAATGAGCTAGTACTGATGAAAGTGGAATTCCCTTCCCATGAGCAGGCAATCTCAAATTCACTTGCCAAAAGGAGCTACTCCTGTCTGATCAGAACAATTATTGACAGCCTCTGACCAGCCCTGACTACAGGTAGTCCTTGACTTACAACAGTTCATTTAGTGACCGCTCAAAGTTAGAACAGTGCTGGAAAAAGTGACTTATGATCATTTTTCACCTTTACGGCCGTTGTAGCATCCACGTGGTCATGTGATCAAAGTTCAGATGCTTGGCAACTGACTCATATTTATGTCGGTTGCAGTATTCCTGGGGCCATGTGATCACCTTTTGCGATTTTTGGACAAGCAAAATCAATGGGGCAGCCAGATTCACTTAACAACCCTGTTACTAATTTAACAACTGCAGGGATTCACTTAACAACTGTGGCAAGAAAGGTTGTAAAATGGAGCAAAACTCATTTAACAAATGTCTCGCGTAGCAACAGAAATGTTGGGCTCGAATCAATTCCTCTTGCTCTCCATAAATAAACTGCTCATCAAACAAAGTCCATTTCACTTTGTAGCCTAAGTGCTTCTTGAGATGAAACAATGTCTCTCTTTTGTGAATTAAATCCTCTTCTTGGTGCTTAACTGAATAGAATTCCTTTTCTTGAAACAAAACCTCTTCCTCTCCATAAATAAACTTTTCATCAAGCAAAATCCAGTTATAGTCCCCATTCTCAGAAGTATCCTCTTCCTTTCCCTGTTGATCTCCTAATTTCTCTTGTATTGTATAATACTCAACAGAGGATTGTAATTCATTTGAAGGAGAGATTCCAGTTAAATGTTCCAACTCTTCTCCATATTCAAATTGTGATATAAATTGTTCAGCAGTAAGTTGTTCAGCTTCGCTCAAAGGAAGGTATCCAGCACATATAGTAAATATTTCTGTAAAAGCCTCTTTCAAAAGTGCTTTAATCTCTTTAAACTCTTGCGTAAAAGTCTTCTGTGTATCAGGTCTTTTTTCATAAAATTCATCAGTACAATCCAACATAGGTTTAGCATTTGACTGTAGATTCCACTCCATTTTAAATTTCAAATAGTCACAGCCATCTCTCTAGCTGCACTTAAAGAAGCAGGAAGTGAGAAATAACAAAGGAAGATTCAGTTTCAGAAGCAATTTATTTACGGGGCTGAAGAAATAACGAAGAGAGACTTATTATTTGAAAGGGTGGCCCTGTTATGGCGGCTTGTTTGGTTAAGAAAAAAACCTAGAGTTCGTTTGAAGCAATGAAATTTAAATTTGTATGTAAGGAATTATTGGCAATTTAAAATTATGGACTGAATTGAGGACCAAGATTAGGAGTAAGATGCAAGAGAAGATGTTTAATGGTTGACATAATTAAATTGACGAAGGATGTATTTGTTTTGATGATCTGGGTTTGACATTAGATTGATTTAATGATGAGATAGATAGACTGGATAAAATTGAAGGAATGTAAGTTAGAAATGCTATAAATAGTTTGTTAGATGAGAGAGCCCAGAAGTCGATTGATTAAATGAAATTTATAGATGATAAATATTATTTTTAACAAGATGAGTTAATTGTTTAATAAGGAATTAAGCTTAATTTAAGATTATGGGTTGAATTAAAGATAAATATTATAGCTAAGGTTTTGGTGAGGATGGTTAAATGAAGATATATTAAGATATATTATGAGAAATTAAATTGATTAGAATGTAATTGATATTGCTACTATTATTATTATTATTACTTTTCTTTTTTGAACTGAGGGATTCATTGATATTGTTATCGTTATTAATATTATCTGTTTAATTCTAATAAGATGAGTTTTTTTTAGAATGTAATTGATATTGCTACTACTATTATTATTACTATTTTTCTTTTTTTGAATTGAGGGATTTATTGATATTGTTATCGTCATTAATATCATCTGTTTAATTCTAATAAGATGAGTTTTTTTTAATGGATTGTTTTGATTTAGAGAATGTATATATTATATAGTTTAAAATTCTTGTTAAGATTATACAATAATTCTGTTTGATGTAGTGGGGTTTTCTTTTGTTATACCCTGTAAGCATTCTGGGAAGTCGTGGGTTAGGGAGGGATTATAATTTTAGATATGATGTTTTCTCAACTGTATTTGGGGTTGGTGGAAGAATAATTAATTATTGTTACTAAAGGGTTGTCTGGATGGCCTTTGGTGGAGTGAAGATTGATTTAAGTGGAAGTTGATAAGAAGGGGGAATAATAGGATGGAGATAGAGAAGGATGAAGGTTATTTGTTTGAGATGTTTATTCTCAGTTGAGTTATTATCATTAGATGCATTGGAAAATGTATTTATGCTCTGTTTATGGATGATTGTTTATTTTAATACTATGATTTGATATGATTAGTCTCTTTTTTCTGTTAAAATTTAAAAAAAAACCAATAAAAATATTTAAAAAAAAAAAGAAAAGAAATGTTGGGCTCAATTGTGGTTGTAAATTGAGGACTACCTGTACTTGTACAACCATTTGGAGAAATGGAAGAGATACTTAGCGTCTCCTCATCTCTGCTCAAGAGGTTTCAATACGTTAAGCCCCAGCACGGTTTGTTACCCAAATATAAGCATTGCTATAATTCTATTCTCCTCAATTCCACTAGTGCAGGGATATCAAACCACGGCAAATTTAAGCCTGTGAGCCATGCTGGCTGGGGAATTCTGGGAGTTGAAGCTTACAAGTCTTAAAAGTTTTCAGAGTTGAACATCTCTGCTCTAGCGCTTATCAGATGTTATGGAAGACAGGATGGTTTTTGTCACATGCACTTAAATCTACAGAAGTTGCTTTATTAACAAAGTAGAGTGTGAGAGGGAGAAAGAGGAAGAATCCATTAAAAAAAGTAAACTACAATTGCCTGGAATGTATTATCCCCTACCTGCAAATAAATCTGAAGCCTATCTCAATGGGTTCTTTAATCCTAACTCATATGTAATAGGAGGGCTGGGAGAGAAAAGCAACCAGGTTTTGAAAGAGAAAATAAAAATGCTTAGGAAATACCCAAACTATATGTTTTAATTTGCCATGTACATAAATTCAATGGAATCAGTTGCATCAATGTGAATATAATGCTTAAATTTCCCAAAGCATACTTGTACTACTTATATTGTTTTAAACAATTAATATAAGTAATCTATCATTTCAGTTGTTAAAGAGAAAGCTACTGTGCGTGAAGAGTAAAATATAACAACCAAGCACATGCACTGACAATGATTAAAGAAGGCTAATTTCTTTCTAAATTAAATATGTACTTGTAATTTTTTAAATTATACAAATACTTTTTTAAAAAATTGGAACAAATGAATCATGTCAGTTAGATAGACTCTCCACATCCTGCCATCACTAACTGCAGACAGAACTCCCTTTTTACGATCCTGTAATCCAGCGGTTCTCAACCTGTGGGTCGCGACCCCATTTGGGGTCGAACGACCATTTCACAGGGGTCGCCAAGCACCGCAGTCCGCTATTTTTTTTTTGGTCGGCCATTTTTTTTTGGTCGACCATTTTTTTCCCTATTGCGATGTGGGCTGTTGCGCAGCGCATGCGCGATGCGCCCCGTCACGCTGTGCATGCGCGATGCGCCCCGTCGCATCGCGCATGTGCGATGCACCCCGTCGCGCCGCGCATGCGCAATGCACCCCGTCGCACCACGCATGCACGATGCGCCCCGTCGCGCCGCGCATGCACGATGCGGGCCAGGGTCGAGCCCCGGAAAAGGTTGAGAACCGCTGCTGTAATCTCTTAATTTGATATAGAGTCAAGGCAACTGGATAGAGCTGAGCATTTACTGTCCGGAAGTCCTTTCTGATGCCATGTGGATTTTGCAGCTGATATTTTTTTCTTTGCACCCTAGGAGAGAAATAAACTTGCCTCTAGACCAGAGGTCCCCAACCCCAGGTCCGTGGACCAGCATATCTACTTGGTGAATTTTACATCACTAAGCTTAACTACAGAATCATTTTTTTCCAATTGCAGCATCCTCACACACACACACGTGGAACTACAATAGTTAAATATTAAACCCTAAGGTTTCTAAGGGTCTAATCTGGTTTCCATTTATTCTCTACAGCTGCTGGGAGACTGTTCTGCTCAATGCAATGTCCTAACCACAAAGCAAACATAGAAGATTCCATTCACAAAACGTTTGTAAATATATTAGTACAACATAACATAGCCTATAACATGCTGTGTCTTTCCTCTTACTGCCAGTAAACTATAATATGGCTTAATTTGACAAGAATAGTTTCCTAAAACTTGCTGAACCACAAACTGCTCAGCTCCTGTTCAACCTGGTTTAATTATGCAAACCTACCCACACAGTCTTAATTTTTCATAGTACTTCACAGATGGCAGCATAGTATAAAGCTGCTTCAAATAAACCCAATAAACCACAGGACATGTCAAAACAGGCCACGATTCTGTACCTCTGAAACCACAATGTGGGTGTCTAAAGCTTCTGAATTTTCTTCCAATTTTGAAAAGATTTGCTATTTTTTATGACACAATTCCTCTATCCCTTTATCACTAAGTAGAGTCCCAGTTTCTCAACCTTGACAATTTTAAGGCATGTGGACTTCAACTCCCAGAATTCCACAGCCAGCGATGCTGGCTGTGGAATTCTGAGAGTTGAAGTCCACATGCCTTAAAATTGTCAAGGTTGAGAAACACTGAAGTAGACAGATGTCCAACCTATGCATATTTCTATGCAAGAAAAATCTGCATCTGATAGATTTCTGATTATCATTCCCTCATTAGAGATACAGGCCTACATATAGTATACCTCTGTTAAACAGCCAAATGATTGGATAAAACCAGTGGTCCAATTTTATCATTCAAGCACATGTTTTTCAGCAGAAAGCTTAAGCTGAACTGAATTGCCTCAAGTAATCCTTACATCGCCTTCCTGAATGCTTGGCAGCTTGAAAATTGAAAATGCATAAATGAGACACATGATAGCCTGAATATACAGGTGTGGAAATGAATCTTAAATGTGAAGTGAGTCAGGCAAGTTAGTTAGGCACAGCTGCCTTTGGTATTCTCTCATTAACTAGGCATAATGAACCCTTCTTTTTAGGTTGTTGGTTTTTTTTTTTTTTTTTTGACATACCAAAGGAACAATTGCCTACTTAAAACAAACTCTAGATTGGTCTCCAGTTTGGATTTACTGACATTCCAGAAAGCTATCTATCATTTTATTACAGACGAAAGGCTGGAGATTATGGCCAAAAGAAAGACAGACCAGCGGGAGCTCCCTCAAATTCTGTTCAGGAATTATGAGAAAAAGATGAAATACAAATAAAAGACTGTCACAAGAGAATTTATACTCCTCAGCTCTACTATTCTGGGTTGCTTGTGTGACTGTTGTAATTTCAGCAACCTTGATGAACTTCATCCTGTATTTAACACTTTATTATTATACAAAATCTCATCTTTATTTTCAATGCTAATTAAATACCTAACCTTTTTTTTCCTATTCCTTAACTTGTGCATCTAATGAAAGAGTGCAAATATGATTATCTGCTTTAAATCTATCTTTGCTACCAACTGTTGTTCCCACCTGTTTAGGTGTGTAATACTGAAAAAGGCACAATGAGCCTGTTTTCATGATGAACAGCATAAGCATTAGCATTGTGTATATTTCAAACTTTAATAAGCCAGTAAAATAAGTTTAATAATATCACTTTAACCTACGTTTTTAAGGATCAAGTGCTAAAATAATGGAAATATTCACTAGTGCTATATTTTTGGGGGGCAGTTGTTAAGCAAACTCCACCACTGTTAAATGAACTTGTTTCCTTCGATGGGTGTTGTTTTTTTTTTTGCCAGAAATCGGAAGTAATCTAAAAAATCACAGTCACATGACCACAGGATACTGCAAACAGCTATAAAAGCAAGCTAATTGCCAAGTGCACAAATGCAATCACATGATAACAAGGTATATACTCTATGTGCAGATGTCAGAACTCTGGAATCAGGTTGTAAGTAATTCTGGGGAGGTACATTTAACTTTGAATGGTTTCTAAGCGACAACAACTTGTACAATAAAGACATTTATTTTGTGTATACTGGATCTCTCAAAGTTTAATAAGTGCTGGTTACAATCACTATACTTCTGGAGATGAAACTTAAGAGCTGGAACATCCATTAACCTACATGGTTTGATCTTCCTGTATTTATTATTCCATTTTGGACTGACATCAACAGGATCTTTAATGCAGTGAAACCTCATTTTAATGGGCCTCGCTTTAGTGAACACTGCTTCAAAATAACAAAGTTCATTATATCCGAATCACTCCAGACAATTCATGTAAATGAACATAATTTGTGTCAATTTAAATTGTCTATGAAATTAGTTTAATTACATTAATACATAATAAAAATTTAATGGACCACTAAATCCAAGATACTGTACATATGCTTTTCTTGGAAGTATTTTCAAATTTGAAAATCAATATCTGCAAACTATCAATCAAGTTATAGATTTTTGGGGAATGTAATTGATGAAAGGAGGTATTATAGAATACTGGAAGGAAAAATCTACCTTGTTCTCAGCAGTGGATTATTTGTGTTTGCCATTTGTTAACATCTGAATTAGCAAAGATAATATATCCTGTTCACAATATACATTCCAAGCCTTTCTTATTGTTATGATTATTAATGTTGTGGTTGTATTGATGCTTTAATACTATGGTGTGCATTTTTTCCCCATTTCTCAATGTACTATTCTGTATGGCAGAGTGGGAAATGTTGACATGCTGAACGAAGGACAAAGAGCTTGAAGAAGCTTCTGCTAATACACATTTTTTAAACTGATTATCGGCCATCATGTCGATGTTGAATCTTAGTGACCATATAGTTAGATTTTCTTCATGACCATCTGCCTTAAAACATTGCATATAGTTTATTGTTTTCAATCTTATTAAGCTGTCCATTTCATGAGGTTTAATTAATAAAACCAAGCAAATTTTATTTTATTTTTATTTATTTGTATCCCACCCTTAGTATTTTTACAAATAACCCAAGGCAGTGAATATATCCAAAACATCTTCCTCCTCCAATTTTCCCCACATTCAATTTCCCCCACAATAATAACTCTGTGAGGTGAGTTGGTTTTGACTGGCCCAAGGCCACCTGGCTGGCTTTCATGGCTAAGGTGAGACTAGAACTCACCATCTCCCACTTTGTAGCCTGATGCCAAACTGGCATCACCTGATGAAAATGTATCACATGATTAAAATTAAGGTTCCAGTTTTTTATGCCTTTATTTTTTATGAAGAATTTATAAAAAGAAGTGTTTGCCAAGGTTAAATCTTCCAGAACCATATTACCTAACATAGATGGACGAGCTTCAATTCTAGAATTCCTTAACTAGCATGGTTATTGTTGATCATTCTGGGCACTGAATTCTACATATATGGATGACACTCAAGGTTGAAGAAGACTATTCTAAAATTACAGTTTGGTAATATGTATTCATAAAGTGTGAATATTAAATATTAAATAAATAAGGAATGTTAGTGGACAAAGAAGAAGGGGCAAGGCTTGATACCATCAAAGCTGAGACAAAGTTAAGCATCCAACAACTGAAAGAAGCTGTGCTTGATAGGGTAGCTTGGAGAACACTTGCCTATAAAGTAACCAGGAGTCGGACATGACTAAACAGTTAAAACTAACTAATATTTATTATTATTATTATGATCTTGGATAACAGACTTCATATTTAAAGAAAAAAACTTGAACATTTCAAATAAATTTCTCTTTTACTTCAGCTTAACATTTTCTAATGTTGAGGAACAGGCTAGAGAATTTTGAATGTAAGGTATTTCATCTGATTAAACTGCAAGGGAGTTAAGGTAGCTAAAATGTAATTACCTATAATAATATGGCTAGCATATAAGAATTATCTTTCCTAATCCTGTGAAGTACATTGTAAGATTATTAATCATCACAACTATTCAAAATCTTCAATTTAAGACTTAGCCACCTATGCTGTGTTTACTGGTACCCTTCCAATCTTTCAAGTTCCACCTGTCAATTAAAACTTTGAAAGATAATTTGCAATGTAAAATGTATTTCAGCACTTTATGTTTAATACCTAAGATCAAATCAATTTTATTTTCTTCATTTACATTAGGAATTCAGGTCTTGTGAAGACAAGAAGAAATGATATTACAAAACATCTGAAATTGACATTATAAATTTTGAGCAACTGAGAAATGAGTAGGGTTTTCAATTATAACCTTGAATAGCTCTTTAGAAAATACCAAAATTTAGGGGGGGGGAATCTTTGGTTTAGAAAAGTTGGCTAGGTAAGTTTAATAGCACTATATCCATACCTATCTATATAATTGCTTCTCAGCTATTTTTTTTAATTAAATTTTTATTGAATACAGAAAGAAAGGATTAAAAACACTGAACATGGTAAATCGTCTTTGATAGACATCTCAGTCCATATTATACATTATTTACATATAACTTATCTATATACAAACTATACATTTCTAATCTCTATTTTTTATTTTGTCTCATCATTTGTGACCTCTATCTTTTTTCCCCTCCATCTATAAAATTTGTTCCATATCAAATAAAATTCTGTGTCTTCCTGGTTTTTTAATCTTTTAGTTAATCTATCTAATTCTGCGCAAAACATAATTTTCTTTATTAGATCTTCCTCACTCGGTATTTCCATTGTTTTCCATTTTTGAGCAAATAAAATCCTTGCCGCCGTAACCACATGAATGATTAGATATGTGTCCTCTTTATTTACATTTTTCTCTAATATTCCTAATAATAATGCCTCAGGTTTGTTTAGAATGTTTTGCCTAGTCATTTCTATTACCCATTCCCAGACCATACGCCAATACACCTGTGCTTCTCTACATGTCCACCATATATGAAAAAAGGTGCCCTTTTCTTTTTTACATTTCCAACATGTAGCAGAGTATCCTTTATACATTTTAGCTAGTCTGGCCGGAGGAAGGTGCCATCTGTAAATCATCTTATACAAATTTTCTTTATATGATGTCGCTAAAGTGATTTTATTATTTCGCTCCCATAATTGCTGCCATTGATCCATATTTATATTATATCCTAAATCTATTGCCCACTTCACCATTGTTTCTTTAACCTGCTCCTCATATAGTTTATGTTCCAACAGATGTTTATAAATATTCTTTATTTGTTTTTTATCTGGGCCTAGCAATATCTTGTCTAACCCCGTATCTTGTCTATTAATATCTTCTCAGCTATTTTAATGGATTACTTGCATTTCTTATCAACAGGAAAAAAAATCCTATGCTGTTACACTGGTTTTATTTGAAAATCAGAGTGGACTTTATAGTAGCTGTATGCTGTTTATAATGTGTTCATGACTTCTGCAAATATTTCTGCAGATAAAGAATAAAGGTAACTATATCAGGCCAAAAGTTCCTGTCTAACTGAAGAACAATTTTATGACACTTTTAAGCCAACTCAGTAGTGCTAAGACGTAAACACCTAAACTCAGTATTGCTCTAAAAACTGACATCAATAAACTTTGCTCAGATATGCAAGTCTATGGTCTTCACACTACTTGTTTTTCTCCTAGTTCTCAAAAGTCTATTTTTCAAGAGATTTCTATATGGATGATTTGTTTCTCAGTAACATCTTTGTCTTATTTCTTCTCAACTGCATGAAAGATGTGCACGTCTTGCATCAAAGTAAAACAATATTCCTCAAATATATTTTGTCTCATAAGATCAAAATTTTAAACAACTGTGGAGAGCTGAATTATTTGAAAAATAACCAGTCAAACTTCAAAAAAAAGGGGAGGGGTTATAAATCAGAAACAATCTGGTGAAGCTGCTCAAAGAACTTACTAGGCATGTATGCGGTTACTGATTAAACAAAATGCCAGGATTTTTTTTTATTATACAGTAGACATAAAATTAACTAGTTCTAGTTAAAATTCTTCTTAAAGTCACAATGAAACATGCTTAATTAAAAAGTCTGAAATTTATGCAAGATGCATTGAGAGGTGCTGAAATATTATTAATTACCAGGACCAATCTCTCATTAGAGAAGGCTAGACCACCCAAAATCACAAGGCAGAAGATCATATTTTGATTTCAGTCAAAATTATCACTGGGACCAGACTTTTCATCACTAAGCAATGCAGTTATAAAACGCGGTATCGCATGACGGCATTGCTTATAACAGCAATCCCCAGCATTCCCTATTGCCATTGGTAACCAAATCCTATCAGTTGTTAAGTTAGGATTCGCCCTGATCCAAGTCATTCCTATCTTAAGAACATAAGAACTTAAGAAGAGCCATGCTGAATCAGGCCAAAGCCCATCGAGTCCAGCATTCTGTGTCACACAGTGGCCCACCAATTGTACATGGGGATCTTGAGCACAAAGAGAAGGCAAAACCCTCCCTTTCCCTTGACCCCCAACAAATGGTACTCAAGGGAATCCTGCCTGCCTCAACCAACATAGAGGCGGCACATGGACATCCGTTTTAATAACCATCGATACACTTTGCATCCATGAATCTATCTAGCCCTGCCTTGAAGCTGTCAAGGCTGACAGCTGTCACGACCCCTTCAGGAAGTGAATTCCATAAATCAACGACCCTCTGGGTGAAGAAATATTTCCCTTTATTTGTCCTCACTTTCTTAGCTATGAGCTTCAGGGAGTGCCCCCTTGTCCTGGTATTGTGTGATAGAGAAAAGAATTTTTCTCTATCCACCTTTTCTATCCCATGCATGATTTTATACACTTCGATCAAGTCACCCCTTAAACGCCGTCTTTCAAGGCTGAAGAGACCAAGGTGTTGCAATCTGGTTTCATAAGGGAGGCGCTCCATTTCCTTGATCATTCTTGTTGCCCTTTTTTGCACCTTTTCCAGTTCCATTATATCCTTCTTGAGGTGCGGTGACCAGAACTGTACACAGTACTCCAAGTGTGGTCTCACCATCGATTTGTGCAGAGGCAATACAACACTTGCTGACTTATTTTCGATTCCCTTCCTAATCATGCCAAGCATGGAATTTGCTTTTTTTTACTGCTGCTGCGCATTGGGTTGACATCTTCATCGAGCTGTCCACCAAAACCCCAAGATCCCTTTCTTGGGTTGTCTCAGAAAGTTTGGTCCCCATCAGTTGCTAAGTATAATTGGGGTTCTTTGCCCCGATGTGCATAACTTTGCACTTGTTTAGGTTAAAATGCATTTGCCACTTTGTTGCCCACTCACACAATTTCGAGAGATCCTTCTGGAGCTCCCGACAATCAGTTTCACTTTTCACAACCCAGAACAATTTAGTGTCATCAGCAAACTTGGCTACCTCACTATTAACTTCTACATCCAGATCATTGATGAATAAATTAAAAAGTAAAGGTCCCAAAACTGAACCTTGGGGTACACCACTTCTCACTTCTTTCCATCCGGAGAATTGTCCATTTATTGCCACCCTTTGCTTCCTACAATTTAGCCAGTTACCAATCCAGGACAAGACCTGTCCTCTAATTCCGTGGCTGGTCCCTCCCAGTCCCGGGTCTTGGTAAGATAAGGGACTGTGTCATCTTCAGCTCCCCCAACCCACCTATATCCCCCTCATATCTCTGCCTTTTGGGCGCCCTGCACAGAGGCACTCCTCAGTGAGGCTGAGTTAGAGACCCAGGGCTTTCAGTAGTCTCAACTGGCTGACATTACCCCTACATACCTACCACTTTCTTTTATTGTAAATTTCCAAAAAACTGACAGGTCCAGGAAAGAGAAGATCACCACCCTCTCAAGGATTCCACTTGGAACAGCCACAGTTATTTCTCAGAAAGCCTTAGCTAACCAGCAGAGACACGGGTCTAAATATATAGTTGCTAA
Organism: Bothrops alternatus; assembly: GCA_034064705.1. Lineage (NCBI taxonomy): Eukaryota > Metazoa > Chordata > Lepidosauria > Squamata > Viperidae > Bothrops > Bothrops alternatus. The sequence goes on along the minus strand of JARGCV010000124.1, from coordinate 43,004,929 downwards.
GCTCACAGTCACAAGCTCACTGTCCATTTCCTCAGAATTAACAGAATCAAGGATCAAACTCATCAGATCCAACATATGATCACTGCTGTGTGTCAGGCCCCTAATGATCTGTGTCAGGTCCACGTTGGCCATGAACTCCCAAGCTTCATGCAAATCTGCACCCAGAAGCCCCCCCCACCATAAACCAGGGGAATTTCACTGCCAATCTGACCACTGAATTGAACAACTCAGGTAGGAAAGCTATCATGAAGCAGGGAGGCTGGTACAGCACCAACATTTCCAACTGATCTCTCGAGTCCAACTTTACAAACAGGATGTCACATTCAGTTATCTGCGGTGCAGCAACTCTGAAAGCCACGAGAGTATCCTGGATTACCATAGCTATTTTAACACACCTGACCTGGAATCTCAGATGGTTCTGTACCCAAAACCCAAATAAACACTTTTCTAAGAGGGAAACTCCCCCTCCATATCTGTCCAAGTTTTGGAATTGCCAGCCTCACACTGATAATTAGATCATGAATAATAATTAGAATAATTAGAAACCTCATTATGGCTTGTCTTGATGTTCAAGAGTAATTGCCAAAACCCAGGACTCCTGAAAGTCTGATGACCAGGCATGGAGGTAAACCCCAAGGGACTGAAACATGGTATTGATATAATACACTAATAGGACATTCCTCACAGCATGTTTTGCCCCCTTATGCCAGACCTCCTGCAGGTCAAAGAGCATCATCCCAAACATCATCATAGCATCCTCAACAAATAAGTGTAACTCACTAGGTTGCTTCCGAACTTTAGCTGATTTAGGGTAAGAGCTTCGAGAGCTGTGATATTCCTCTGCAGCTCACCAGAACGTTTAAAAGGGACGCCCGCGGATCAGCTGGGTTCGTGCGTGTCCTATTGTTCCCATGCGGCTCGCCGGCTTCCGTATGATCTGCGGGAGGTTTAAATTGCTCCTGATCAGCTGTGCTAATGGATTCTGAATTTGCTTCAGCTATCCTGGCTAGCCCTGTGGGAGAATGGGTTGGGGGGGGAGGAGATTGTCTCTCCCTTTGTTCAGAGTCACGCTTGGTGACCGGAAAATGGCGTCCGGTTCCTTGTTTGTCTGGCGAACGGCTGGGCTCAGGCCAGCCTCATGGTTGAGCTGCGATCCGGCAGCAGAAAGGGCTCAAATGAACAGCTGTTCGTTCTTTGCAGTTCCTCCCCCTCTCGGATTGACCAAAATATCAGAAATATACGACCTTAAAGAAGAACCACTTCGGGAGTCAAGAATTCAGTCTAATTGGGCTCAAGACTAGTCGAGACTGGGGAAGGGAGGTCCCAGGAGGAGAGGCGGTGCAAAATTGGACGACTAGTCTATGGGCAGAAGACGAAGTTAACCCACTGGTGGATTCTCCACTCGTCATGCTGGAGAACAACCACTCTCCCAACAGTTTCCCCCCACACACACACGCAAATCCCACATGACTATACATACACAAATCAACCACTCTTCCAGCTCTGATTTCCCCTCCCCCCTCCCCCCCACACACATACACATACATACATAAATCCCACACGACTAGGAGCAGTGGTGGTGTAGTGGTTAGAATGCAGTATTGCAAGCTAACTCATTGCTCACTGCCAGGAGTTTGAATTTCACTGGCTCAAGCTTGACTCAGCCTTCCATCCTTCCGAGGCTGGTAAAATGAGGACCAAGATTGTTGGAGGTATTATGCTGTCTCTATAAACCGCTTAGAGGGGGCTGTAAAGCATTGTGGAGCGGTATATAAGTCTAAGCGCTATTGCTACTTTGCCAGAAACCACTCTCCTCAAAAATGGGGTAAACCCAGGGCAAACTAGCAATAATAATAAAAGCAGCAGCAATATTAATGTATTTAAATTGATTGTAACATAAAGTATCCCCACCTCTCTATAAAACTATTATCTCTCATACAAAATAGCAAAAAAAGGAAAGAAGGAGATGGAGTAAGGAGGAGAGTAGCTACATTAAAAGGGAAGAACAAGCCTGCAATGGAAATGAGGCAAGACCAACAGGAAACAATAGAAAAGAAGAGAGAGAGAGAGAAGTTATGTTTTTGTGGTCTAAGAAAGGGGAAATCCACTAGACAAACAACCCTCCCAAACAAGCATAAATAATAAGGCTTATTTTCAAAACACATGCCTGTATTCATTGGCATCTCTTGCCCATTCCTTTGTTTTCAAGTTCTTAACCAAAAATATAAACCATCTGTCAACTCAGCTGATTAAGTAATTGGAAGGGGTGGGGAATCTACTTCCTACGGATAGATATTGCTGTATTTTAAAACCTGAGTGGGGTGGAGTGGAAGAAGAGAAATAAAATAGAAATAGGACACAAATAATGTAAGCTCTGATAGCATTCATGGAATGAAGGCCAGGATAGACAGAGATTTTTAACAGATAATCTATGTAATATAATAGTACGCAGTTTTTAAATTTCAGGAGGGCAGGGAAGTGCTCTTACAACCCAACCCCACTGAACAACAAGACGCCAATTTATGCTTTTCAGCATAGGAAGACCTTCCTTCACAAGCATAGCAATCAGACAGATCAAGATGGTCTGCCATCTTAGATTGTTGAGACTAAGAAAAGAGATAGACAATCTTACATTGCATGATAGAGGGTCGCCTTTCCATCACAGGCTATTCTGTGCTTTAAAGTAGCCCTTATCTATTGTAATCAGTGTGCAAGATTTCCTATCCCATAGGTTAAGAGAGATTCAATAATATGGCATATCATTAAAAATACAAGCCTTTACAATTATATTAGAACTCAATTAAAATGAGGCACACATACGTTCATATTTTATATGATGGACCATATGCTTTATTACTCTTGTTTTACAATTCTCAGACCTATATCTTTGACAGAAAGCACTTTTTTATTTCCAACTAGGAACTGGATGATTAAACAGAGCAGCTTGTCTATCTTTGGTACAATTCTCTAGTTCATAAACCATGGTGTTATCAAACCTAATTGTGTGTATATTCCTGTCTCTTCTGCTCTCCCCTTGTTTTTGTATCTTGACTAGTGCTTAGCTTGTAAAGTACAAGCCTACTGATGTACAGATCAGTCCTTTTACTTTTCCCAAAAGGTTTTGTTTATTGGTAAAGCTATAAAGCCTATAACCTAAATCTATATGCAAGCAGGAAACCAAATTTTCTTGTTTCACCACCAACAAAGTCACTTTGCTATACTGGCCACTAGGAAAATTATTTGCCAGTAAAAAGCAAACTACGTACGTGTAAAATATATTCCCTAGCGCATTAAAGTCATTAACTGATTGAAAAACAATAAATATTACAAAAACAATAATTAAGAATGCAACACAACTGGGCCAGAATACTTTATATTGCAAAACATTAAACTACAAGGCTAAACACTAACTGGATTTAAGTTCAGACTGAAGAATATAAGGAAGCATTCAGATGGATTTAAAACAAAAATTTTCCTTCTCAAAATCCTACACTGTTAAGCCACTATCCACAGTGATACAATTAAAGGAAACCACACTATACTATACATAAACACTATACTTAGTGACTTGCTATGATAATTCAAAATGAGTGAGTTTCCTCCATATCTCAAGGAAAGAAAAAGTGAAAATTAATTCCTTGGACCTTGACCTGTTGGATATATTTACGTAACACACTTAACCCAATCAGTAGCTCAGTAATAGCTATTTAAGATTGGATCACAATTATCATACCAATCAGTTTACCATTTTAGGGAACACAAAGTCTCTACTTAATGTTTTTACTCTTTCTTTATATTCCATGACATTTTGTACCAAAAGTACATTCATAAAGCACCATTAAAGTATTGGCCCCTTGGCAGACAACATTATTGACTTTGGTTTAATGGAGAACTTTGTTTTTTTCAGATGCTCTACAATTCTACTCTTTCCCTTGAAGAATTAATTAGGCTAGGCCTAAACACTGGCTCAGAGGTGATTTAGGTTTCATATCTGCAAACACATCTGTCTAGGGCAGGGCAGTCTGATTCACAATAGCCCTAATACAGTTTAGGGAAAAACCTGCTCTATTATTCACCAGCTGGGTTAGTCCAATATGCTAAAATAGTTTAGTCTAGTCTAGATAGGAAGCTCAATATACAATATACTTTATTGGTTTGGGTGCAGCATATTATATTAAGTTCAGGAATTGGTTAAATCAACATCTATAATCATACTGTAGAAACCCAATATTTAGTTTAGTAGGTTCATACCACACCACACCCTCTGACCTCATTAAATATACTACATTAAGGAGCCAACACATGGGACATAAAAACAATAAATAAAGTTGTAATAGCAACATGGATTATATGACTGACATTCTAAGTATAATTCCGTTACAGAACATTTTATTCTCTGTGTTACTTCCCTAAGCAAGCTGTGTTCCCCACAGAAATTTATCTGATAAAATTATAAAGATCCTCTCAGAACCACCCTGGCTGAGAGGCTTAAAGATGCTGGAGATGATCTCTGCTCCAATGGTTCGAATCCTAGCACCCACATGGCAGTGAGCTTCTGTCACTTGCCTCAGCTTCTGCCCACCTAGCAGTTTGAAAGCATGCTATCTGTGAGTAGATAAATAGGTACCACTTCAGTGGAGCTAGCATGGAGCTAGTTTGCCCCCTGTGGTGTACCATGGATAAGCATGTGAGCATGAACTAAGCAGACTAGCTTAGCACTCTAGCGCTCTTCAATCCCTGAGAGGATCTTGATAATTTAGAAATAACTATTTTTTATACCAACACTGTAATCTCCTGCCTAATTGTAACATCACGATAGGCTAAATAAATAAATAATCAAGATAGTCTGAAATAGCAAGGATGACTTAGCCTTTCTCAGCCAAGCTGCTGAAATCTGTGGCACAATTTTTCTATCTGAGCTAACAAATTAGTGGAATACTAGTTATTCCAGACAGGGATCCTAAAACAGTTTTCTACAGTTTTTTCCTTTGCTGTTGCTCTTTCAAATGAGTCTCATTGGCTAATGATGTTAACTTTCTGTTTCCCATAAGAGACTGCGCACATGCATCATTAATTCCAGAAGCAAAGCAGAATCCCCAATAACAGGGGTAGGTTTGCAACCTTAGCTCTTTTATGACTCGGGGACTTCAACTCCCAGAATTCCTGAGCCAGCCATGCTGAGGGGAAAGGGAGAGGTTTCCATGCTTAGCTCAGGAATTCTGGGAATTGAAGTCCATGAGTCATAAAAGAGCCAAGGTTGCCTACCCCTGCCCTATACTATTTTCTTTGTATATGACCATATTTTCACATCATTTCAAATTTACAAACTTATTTCTTCATTTGAAAGTATACAACTAGAACATTTCATGTCTCCATAAAAGTCACTGTTATGAGAAAATAAATCCTTCACTTTAAATTAACTTCAAATTATTTGAAACACTGTGTGCTGACTAAAGGATATGAAATTCTGGAAAGCAGCAATTCTTATGGAATAAAACATCTTCCTTTTAAAGGAAAACCAAAAATTTATGTCAGCTGAATAAAAACTATGCTGATTTATAAAAAAGTGCATTTTGGGGAAACCTCTCAATTATTCTTGACACACTGTAGTTATGCCACATTTAGCTGTCAAACAAAATGAAGTCAGTGCACAGCTTTCAGTTTAAAGGCAGGTGACCAAGGCTGAAAGAACAATTTTAAGAAAGAATTCATGGTAAAATTCTCTTTTGCATAAAACGATTCTAATCTTAAATCTTTGGAGCCAATAAATGTATTTGTTAGATAAACCAAAGGGCTTAAGAAGTTGAAGGCAGAAAAGTGACATTTCTAATTAATCCCTATGGTAGAAGATTTGAAATACTTTTGAATTGAGATGCCAATCTTGGACTGAGGAAATTTATTTTAAATTTTGGTAGCCACGTATAAAGAACAGGAGGAATAAGTGGTAGCAATCTGATTTTCAGGTGAAAATTAAATCACTGGACACACAATTCACATTGCTGTACATTAATTTTGATTTAACTGAAAATTCAAATCTTTTAAAATCTGATTTTAAAATCAGACCACTGTGGTTTTGTCCCTAAAAATGTCAAAATTAGCAGCATCTATTTTCAGTTAAACCAAAACGTTGAATAAAAATACCAGAAGAGGACCAAATCTGAACCTTTACCAACCTCTATATCCAAAATAAAGTATTGGCGGCAGGGCAGAGAAGAAAATTAGGTATATTTATTATTTTAATATTTTTAATATTTTGTTGCTTTTATTTGGTTGTAAGCCCCTAAGAGTCACCTCTATGCAAGATGAGCTGCATATAAATTTAATAAATAAATATTGTATCTGCAGAAATACATATATTATAAAATGAAGTAAATAAAAACTTATTTCTTCCCGCCTTTTTCTCTCTCAAACATTAGGGGAAATAAAATAGGACAAGAGACAGTCCTAACTTTTAATAAAATACAAATCATTTCCCCAGACACATCCAATGTCAGTGTTTTGGAAAAATAATGCAATCCTGGACTGCAGTGCTGTTCCAATATTCAAATCTTTTAATACACCACAATAACTGTAACTTCCTTACAATTAATCTATATTTCATACCAAGCAATTTATCTTGCCAATCAGTCCAGGCACTGTCTTTTTAAGAATCCAAAGCTAGTATTACACAATCTTAGAAATGCATGTAAATTTGTGGGGTGGTATCTTTATTATGATAATAAAAATATTTACTACAATCTTGCCCATGTAGTAAAATGGCAGGATTAAATTTGTAATAAAATTTGATAAGGCATTCTGTGGTGATATTGATAGCAAAGATAGTAAATCTGCATATTATTATTTTTACTATTATTATCGTTAGGCACAACTTTCTAATTACATCCAAGTCAGCTGAATGGGGAAGAGGAAAGGTACAGTGGGAAAAATAAGATTTGATTATGACACTGAGAAGATTCAGGAAAAAAATAATACAATGCAATGATGTATGACAGATCATATAGCTTAAAAAAGATTACCTCATAACATCACAGCAACATCTTTCATTAAAAGTTTGTTTATTAAACTTCTTTGCTGCCCATCTCACCAACACAACTCTAGATGCCTTAAAATATTTGATATTCTGCAGTCTTGATATTCTTTCTCAGAAAGGTTTTTGCCTTTTAATTAGTGCCCAAGTATCTTTCACTTGACAGAAGTCACTTACCCAGATATAAAAAAATAAGACTTATTTGAAATCCACCCTCATTTTCCAACAATTTAAAAGACAATTCACATGCAAGATGGTTAGTCCCACTCATCTCCTCTTATGTTCCTCTATTGACACATTTGAGGCAGTGAAATTTGAGATAATTCTGCAATGTTAATTCTCTTCTGTAGCTTTGATTTTGTCTGCTTTGTGCCCATATAGCTATGATACCTCCTGTTCCTTCTAACTTATCTTTGTGTGCTTCAAGTTTATTCGAGTAACATTTAAATCTTACTTTCTACAACTAAACAAGCTTATATTTCTGAAGTAGAACATCACTTTAATATTATGATCTGCAGAACTCTTACAGAGACAAATACTTTTTGATTAAGTTATACTGCTGTATAACTTCAACCAGATTCAGGTGACAATTTTACAACCTGCTATTCATTATTTCAGCTGTTGTTTCAATTGCATAATGACAATGAGTGTAAGCAGAAAATGGAAATAATTATTTTCACTATAAAAAAAGGAACACACATTCTACATGGTAGTTGCCTTGAATTATGTAGTGTGTTTTGTTAGAATATCCATAAAGCACTACATTATGTATTATATTTGCAAATGCTTATGATCTGTAGCTCACAATGGTTGCTAGGAGAAGAAACAAAATTGAAGGCAGTGGTTCATTTACTACTTAGCTTAGATTTACATAACCATGTTTTATACAACACTGCCATGTTGCAATTTTCACCAGACAGAGAGCCAAAGCGCTACCAGTTATGTAAAGAAAGTGACACTCCAAATAAATTGACATGCCTGACCAATTTCAATAAATAAAAGCAGAAGGTCAACTCAACTATAAGATAAGGAACTGAGGATCACCAGATGTAAAATGCAAAAAAATACCCTGGAGATAGAAAAAACAGATTTCTAAATTCATCAAAATGAGGATCATTTTGAACATACTGATTACTTTTCTACGCCTGCAATATGCCATAGCTGACAAAAATTCTGAAATAGTTAAGATAAGGTTAAATGCAGCTTCCGCTTGCATGGTAAACACAAATCAGTGGCCAGGTCAGGCCCTTCCTTCGTATAACAGTTTTTCAATTATCCCTGAAAAACTGTTCAATGGAAGCAGCAATTATACTCTGTCAATATTGAAGCAAATCATTGATGCCACATGGAAGAAGGTTCCTTATTTAAAAGAAGGAAGGAAGAAAAAATGAGTTTATGAACTGTTTAATTGATAACTGAAAGCCTTCTGCCATTTAAATACTTTAAAAGAGCAGTTCTTGAGTTTTTCCTTAATGCAGACCACTATCTTATAAACAAGACTTGTAACAAAATACATATTTGGCTGGTAGCAAGGTATTGTCGATCCTCTAAGATTGACTAGATCAGGGGTAGGCAACCTTGGCTTCTTTATGACTCATGGACTTCAACTCCCAGAATTCCTGAGCCAGCCATGCTGAGGGGAAAGGGAGAGGTTTCCAAGCTGAGCCATGCTGGCCCAGGAATTCTGGGAGTTGAAGTCCACGAGTCATAAAAGAGCCAAGGTTGCCTACCCCTGAACTAGACTAATAAATACCATACGGGTCTACAACTACATTTATTAGAACCAAATCTTGCAATGTGCATCCTTCCTCTGTCCCATCTTCATTTGAATTAGGTAGGGAAGAGCTTATTATCAAGGCTTTTTTCTCAAGTTTGTTTCTTGGAATGGGCTTAAACCCATTGTTGCCTTGCTAACTGATCTTTCATTATACTTCAAGGCTATTCTTTGTATCCTCTATATGTGACATGTTATGACATATCACGACTTTTCCCCCATTGCTGGAGCTGGGGTGGGCACAGTTTTGGCATGACACATCCGGCCCGCAGGCTGGCAGTTTGACACCCCTGCTACCCAATTAGTACCCACAAATAGACAGACAAATCCAGACACACTTTTACTGGAATTCTGTGGTGATTGCCCAAATTACAAAAATCAATTTTTTCATTCCAAATATTCCACGTTCTGGCAATCTCTCAAGATGTAGCCATATATATTCTATACATCCTGACACACATATAAGGCTCTCACACAAGGAACATGAAAACCACAAAATAGGATCTCTGCTTTAAAAGTCTGGAAATGTAGGATTTTCAAAAGATCTTTGCAACCTGCATTTGATATTGAGGAACATCCATTTCACAATGTAATTATTAAGATCAATAATCCCTGAGGTCCGAAAGTTCAAATAGCGAACAGAAGTCACACTTACTTCATCTGCTCCTATTCAATAAACAAGTCAAATCAAGTCTACAAATAAAGCATCTATCTCTGAAAAACAACGCAGCTACTTAAAATTAATAGATTGTTATTAATTTCTGGATCTGAAATATCTTCCCAATTAATCCAGTTTTAGTTTCATAACATTAAACAGTTTTCCTTTATTTTAATTGGTCAGATAGAGTTTAGCTTTCATGCTATGAATGATTACATCAGCTATTATTTTTCATTTTACTCACTAGATGGTTCAAGAGGAGGATTTATTTTTTTTTATAAATGTATTTTTTTATAAATGTATTTTATTAGATTTTTATATGGGTAGGGAAAGATGGGATCGGGAAGGGTACAGGGAAACCGGAATAAAGGGGACCGGGTGTGGATAATAACAATAGATATGTGATTCAACAAACAAGCTGTCGTCCGGGTCTTCATATTGAATATTATTATTTATACAATACTAAACATTTATAATAGTAAATCGGTATAGTAACAACATACTTTTGGTAAAGCAATAATATTCCTTTAAATAATTAGCCTAATTAATAACATAGCAACTATTTCTAAACATCAAGCTTAATACTTAATATACTAAATCTCTAATATCTCTTCTTATTCTAACATGTTTCAACCCACTGATAAAATTTTCCCCAAGTTTTATAAAAGATTGAATAAGAGGAGGATTTGATATGTTCTTCATCTAAGTATTTCCAAAGAAGTATTAGAAACAGATTCAAAAGGGATATTAGGGAAACAAAAGGAATTGAAGTTCTCTAAATCCTGAGATAAAAAACTTTTTCAAGGAAGGATTTCAATTTTCCACTTACATTCCAGAATGTGCTAATATGCATGAAACTATGATGTACTTCCTGGAAAATAGACATATCTTATTTCTGAACTGCAACAGTGACTGCACTCCTAATCACTGACTGTATAATGACATGCATGTAAGTGAATGAGTATACTGCAATGAAAAGGCACGGAGCATCTAAAGCACAGAGATAATCCCTTGCTTGAAAGTAAATTCCCATCTCTCAATATTAATGGAGAAAGACCCTACCACTTCTCTAGGAACCGATAAAGAGACAACACTCATAGAATAAAATCACCATTCATACAGCAGACTTAGAATGTTGTAGCATAGATATGTCAAACACAAGGCCTGGGGGCCAGATGCGGCCCGCGAAGTGGTTTCATATGGCCCACGAAACCATCCTGGAAACAGTGAGGGAACGGCCTCCTCTGCCTTGGCCCTGGCCAACTGGGAGCCAATGTACAATTTTGTGGTGGCCATCTATGCTGAAACGCATTCAGTCTTAGCTCCATAAGCCTCCCCCCTGCACGGTCTGAGAGGAACAGGGACGCTCCTCCAGTGGACCATGCCTTGGCACTTGGCCCTGGTCCCACCCCCTTCTGCCAGAGACCCTCAGATCTATCCCACTCCTGCCCAGGCCCCCACAGGCACCCTTGACGTGAACGATGTAGAGCTGGCCACACCCACCCAGTAGGCCACACCCACCCTGGCCACACCCACCCGGCCCCCTGAGGGCAACCACAATGCTGATGTGGCCTTCAATGAAATCCTGCTGTAGCAAGATTTTACTTTGGACTGAAGAAAAAAAGAAATAGCAATAGCACTTAGATTTATATACCACTTCGCAGTGCTTTAATGGACAAAGTCTATTCCTCTGAAGCAGTCCAGTCAACTGAAGTAATTTACATAATTTTTTATTATTTGTCATTGGCTGTAAATAACACTGAACTATAGAATTTTGTGAGTGAATTAAATGGATGCAAATGACAATGTACACTTAGCTTCAACTAATAAACTACAAGGATTTACTATAAAGATTATTCATATGTCTCTGTGTTTAAATAGACATATGGGTTAAAAACTACTCATTTAATTGATTGAAGTTATGACAGCACTGAATGAGGTGCTTTACACCTGGTCTCAAAATGGCAGCCATTTGCAATGTCCCCACAACCATTTGTAACTTTTGCTGCTGCTTTCTGACAAGCACAGTAAGTGGGGATGCCATTAAGAGGTTGCAAATGGTGACCACATAATGTTGCGCTTAACAACTATGTAGGATTTTCTTAATAACTGCAACAGGAACTGCTGTTGAAAACCAATGCAATCACATGACGTTGCGCTTTGCAATCTTATAGTTTAGGGAATGAGTTCCTGATCCCAATTATCCCAATTACCTCGTTAACTGAAGTCTGCTTGTACAGCTTTAATGGTAAACTAAAACAACTGATAACCAAGAAGAAACTGATTCTAGATATTAAAAGTTAAGGACAGCAGTGCTGCTTCCAGGAACACTTAATCCGAAATAGAGGATATATTCAAAGTTTATAGCTTCTATTTGATCTTATCACAAGAGGTTTGAGTAATCCCAGATCAAAAGATGAGATTGTGATAAGCAGTACTCTAACTTAGTTTAGTGTTTGAGGAAAAGAATGATATGCTGAATGTTAGGTACAGTGTTGGAAGAGACATTTTGACCTAATGTGGAGTCAGAATGCAAAACTAAATTAACATTTATATTACTGTAGTGGCTGTATACCCCAATCTGATTAGCAGTGTTATTGCCTCAGGTTCAGCACTCAGGAAAGCAAAAGAATTTGTCAGGAAGAGTTCATAATTGAAAGTCTCCCAAGGATGTATCTACCATGGGAAAATGAAGAGAGTTAGCCATATGTTTTAATTAAGAACATTTCACAAGTGCAGAAAACTGGCAGTGAATCGAAGAAACAAAAGTAAACATGGGGAAATCAAGACTAATCCCTTGTACCTTTCCAGGTAATCACCCCCTTAACTAAATGCAATACAAGTTGAAACACTTTTTTTTTTTTAACGGTCCATTTCTAATTGGTTTGGCAAACAATACTTTATTTCCCTGCAGACACAGGCCATCCTGTTCAACAGAACAGTAGACTGGTCTTAGGCTTAATATATTTTAAGTAAATATGTCCCTTGGAATAGTTGACAAAGTGACTCCTTACCTTAACTATAATAAAACGAATAATCTGTTAAAGAAAAATAAAGCTTGGGATACTTTAAAATAGAAAGGTTGCACGAGACAACGTATGAGTAGAATTCAAGTTACAACTGTTCATTTAGTGACCATTTGAGATGACAATGGCACTGGAAAAAGGGGCGTATGGCCGTTTTTCACACTTACGACCATTGCCACATCCCCATGGTCATGTATTCAAAATTCGAATGGCTGACAACTGCTTCATATGTATGAGGGCTGCAGTATCCCTGGGTGATGTGATCACAGTTTGCAAACCTTCTGACAAGCAAAGTCAATGCAGAAGCCAAATTCACTTTACAACTGTGTCAGTAACTTAACAACTGCAGTGATTCTGTGGCAAGAAAAGTCATAAAATGGGGCAAAACTCACTTAACAACTGTCTCGCTTAGCAATGGAAATGTTGGGTTCAATTGTAGTCTTAAGTCAAGGACTACCTATGGTTGCTGCCGCTAGCCCAGGGGTCTTCAAATTTGGCCCTTTTATGACTTGTGGACTTCAACTCCCAGAATTCCTCAGCCAGCTTGCATGGCTGAGGTATTCTGGGAGTTGAAGTCCACAAGTCATAAAAGGGCCAAGTTTGAAGACTCCTGCTCTAGCCTCTTTGGGTAAAAGCCCTCCAATGCAGATCCCTCACATTTCTAAAATTCTCACCTGCCAGGCTTCACCAATTTCTAATTTGGAAGAAATTTTAATCTGAAAGTATTCTTTCTTGGAAGAATACTATGCCTGGCTGATATAGAGCTGAAGAATACAACGGTCACAATACCAACTCCTTGGATAAGTCTTCCTTGTGAACATCTCATATTTATATCAAACAGTGCTCTGCAGTTATCTGAATGTCTAACCTCTTGTTACCTATTTATTTCACACCTACATATATGGTATGAAATAAATAATTTACAATCACCAGGAGATTAAGAAAGAAAATTACTTTAATACAACCTAGCTTTCGTTGGGAACTTCCAACATCAGGGTTAAAAGAGCCTGTTCCCAACGAAAGCTAGGTTGTATTAAAGTAATTTTCTTTCTTAATCTCCTGGTGATCGTAAATTATTTATTTTATTTTATATTATTTATTTTATGAATGTGCCCAGGTGTTTCTATGTAGGTCTTTGGTTATTCGGGTTTTCTCCCACGTAGAATTTGAAGTGTCTTGGCGACGTTTCGACGAAGTCCCATTCGTCATCTTCAGGCTAGTGCTTTCAGCTTCGTGCTTCTAGGAGCAATGTGTCACACAAGACAATATACCGGTATATGTCTTTGGTTATTTGGGTTTTCTCCCACGTAGAATTTGAAGTGTCTTGGCGACGTTTCGACGAAGTCCCATTCGTCATCTTCAGGCTAGTGCTTTCAGCTTCGTGCTTCTAGGAGCAATGTGTCACACAAGACAATATATATGTCTTTGGTTATTCAGGTTTTCTCCCGCGTAAAATTGGAAGTGTCTTTACACAGGAGAAAAGCTGAATAACCAAAGACCTACATACAAACACCCGCAAAAACCTCAGAAAACATATATGTGTGTGTGTGTGTGTGTGTGTGTGTGTGTGTGTGTGTCTTCCCAGAGAGAAATTATCCAGATGCCCTTATTGACAAACGTGTCCATAACACAAAGAATGACACCAGACCTACACTCACAAAAACCACACAGGATGTCACCACCACACATCCAGGCAAAAAGCAAACCCAAACCCACACCGATGCTGAGGCACGACCACAAACCAGAAGCCAGACCACAGCTGCATCATTAGCCACCTTAAACCCCTCTAATCCATACATGAAACAAACTGACACCCACCATGAAGATGAGGCACGACCACGAAAGCGAAGCCAAACAGCTATGCAGCTCACCATCTCTAATCCCCCTATAACTCAAACTAACTTGAGCACAACAAAACCCCCACCCAAACAGAACACTCCCCCAGCCAATCAGAGCACAGCCAACCCCCCATCCAATCAGAGCACAGCCAAGCCCCTAACCAATCAGAACACACCTCCACCCAATCAGAACACAGCCGAGCTCCCAGCCAATCAGTTCAAACCCCCACTGGCAGTTAAAAGGAAGAAAGTTACAAACACACATTGCTGCAAGAAGCACGAAGCCGAAAGCACCAGCCTGAAGATGACGAATGTGACTTCGTCGAAACGTTGCCAAGACACTTCAAATTCTACGTGGGAGAAAACCTGAAGAACCAAAGACCTACACATATATATACATATATACATACATACATACATACATGCATACATACATACATTACATACATACATACATACATACATACATCCACTGTCACGGAGTGAGATACCATCAGTATGCTGATGATACTCAGCTGTACATTTCCACTCCTGGCCATATCAGTGAAGCAGTTGAGGTGATGTGCCGGTGTCTGGAGGCTGTGAGGGTTTGGATGGGTGTTAACAGATTAAGGCTCAACCCCGATAAGTCAGAGTGGCTGTGGGTGATGCCTCCTAAGGACACTTCTATCTGTCCTTTGATTACACTGGGGGGTGAATCTATAAACCCCTCAGAGAAGGTTCGCAACTTGGGAGTCCTCCTTGATCCACAGCTGACATTGGATCGTCATTTGTCGGCAGTGGCGAGGGGGGCATTTGCCCAGGTTCGCCTGGTGCACCAGTTGCGTCCTTACTTGGATCGGGAGTCTTTCCTCACAGTTACACATGCCCTTGTCACCTCGAGGATCGACTACTGCAACGCTCTCTACATGGGGCTATCCTTGAAGAGTGTTCGGAGACTACAATTAGTGCAAAATGCAGCTGTGCGAGCAGTGGTGGGCCTTCCTCATTGTGCCCACATTTCATCAACTCTCCGCATGCTGCATTGGTTGCCTATTGGTCTCCGAGCCCAATTCAAGGTGTTGGTTATTACCTATAAAGCCCTTCATGGCATGGGACCAGGATACTTACGGAACCGTCTTCTGCCATATACTTCCCTTCGACCGGTGAGAGCACACAGGGTAGGCCTCCTCCGGGTCCCGTCAGCGAAACAATGTCATCTGGCGGGCCCTAGGGGGAGGGCCTTCTCTGTTGTGGTGCCCACCCTCTGGAACCAACTACCTCCTGAAGTCCGCGTTTCTCCGACTCTCCCGGCCTTCCAAAAGAATTTAAAAACCTACCTCTGCCGGCAGGCCTGGGGATGATTGTTGATTGTGGTGTGACTGAGGAGTATGTGTGGGGTTTATTTTTAATGTTTTTTTCGGATTTATATTGAATTGTTTATTTGTATGTTGTGAGCCGCTCTGAGTCTGCGGAGAGGAGCGGCATACAAATCCGAAAAATAAATAAATAAATACCAGAAGCAAAATCAGCTGAATGGAACACTGCTTTTTCTGTCTGTTTGTTTGGGATATTCACAGGTCAACAAGACAACACCCCAAACACCATCCAATTTCGAACAAAAAGATCAATATGATACTAGCTTGGTTCTAGGGCCACCTGCTCTCTCATATGGTGCAAATAAAGCACCAGGGATTAGAAGTTAATTACTTGTTTCTGATTTCTAAGAGGCTTCATGTATGCAAAATGCAATACAGATAATTCACTTTTCTTGAACTAGAACAGGAATGGAAAAGAAAGAAAAGAAAAAACCGAGGGAGAAAAAGCCTCACTTAGGTCATTTTTTTCCTTTTTTTTTCTTCCTGAAGTACTGTAACTTATGCTGCTTCAAGTCATTGTAAGAGTTAGTAGCACAGCTTCAATTAAGTTTTGTAATATAGCAACCTATAGTAAAACGGAAACTAGTGAAGCTATTTTCAATTACCTTTCTCTGTTGAAAACATTGTTGATGGATTATGGGCCATCAATTCCTTTTTGACTCCTATTGTCCTTATATTTTCTCCATGAATTGAAAACAACTATGAACTATCATTTTTTTGGGTTCAGCATTAAAATTCTGTTTATCCAAAAAACTATTTGTTTATGACGAATTTCAGTACATTGTCTACTTTAAATTCTTAGTAAATAAAATAGTTGGTTTTCCAACGCTAGAAATATCTACTTTTTTCAGATAGAACTAATCTATTTTTTCCCTTTAATCCATACTATCAAACTGTAGTATCTGTATTCTTCTACTAAATTGAATTACAATAAAACCTGAAATCCTTCACTAAGCTCATTAAATGTAAAATGCTAGCACAACTTGAAACAAAATCTTATTACCCAAAACAAATAGACTCCATTTACCAGTCTTTGTTCTAGAGAACACTTCCAAAAGATAATTAGTACAGAAACAACATCAAGAAGGAAAAGCAGGTAACAATCATAGGTAACAATAATTTCATGTTATGAATATCATATACTCTTTTAAATTAGCATAAATTTCCCCATATGATTTGGAATATTTATGCAATAAATGCTCAAGCTATGGTGGCACCTGTTTGCAAAAAGATATCTATCTGGTTTTATTCGTATGACAGCCATAACACAGAAAGTCTCCAGATCTAACCTCCAGACCAGAAACTAAATTTGAAAAAAAGGTGTACCATGGAAAAAGCATCAAATATCCCACGGAAAATATATTGCAAATGCATGAGATGGAAGATACAAGTAAAAAAATGGAATGATAAACAATTGCTAGTACGCATAGCTTAGCAGGTCATAAAGAATTTTACTGAGGAAACAGAACATGTTCCTTGTTTTACTGTGATCATTTTTTTAAAAAGTTCGTTGGTTGTTAATAGGAGTCACTGCTGTTTCTCTCTCTGAGTTCACCACATTCTTTTCCTTTGTTTATAATCACAGTTCATTAGTGGACCTGATGAAAATGTATAGTTAGGAAACTTCACTGCAATCTTATTTGCAATTTCAACAAGCTGAAAAGAGTATTTCCTGTCATTGCTTTCTTTAAATAATCATATTGTTATTTTATTTATGTTTGAGATCAAGCCTTTCAAATCTGCAATTGTTTTCTAGTATAAGTCTGCAATAAGTACAAGAAATATGTACAGATATTCCTCAACTTACCACCCTTCAAAATTATGACTGATCCCCCAAAAGCTACTTAAGACCTAACTTTGAAGTTACAACAGCCCTATCCCCATGGTCATGTGACCACATTTTGGTTGCTTGCCAACTAGCTCATATTATAACCATTTGCAGCATCCCATAGTCACATCACTACATTGTTTGCTGGTTTCTGGACTCTACTTCTAGTTTCCATCAAAAAAAGCCTATCTGGCATAATGGATTTCCTTAAAGACTGCCACAAAAATGCTGAAAAATCAGTTTCAGTCATGTGATGCCTTGACTCCCAACTGCAAAGAATAACAACCATAATTACAGGCTCAATTATGGCCGTAAGTCAACCTGTATGTTACTATTGCATATAGATTTTCTGCTGTGATTCCTCATTTTTCACTCTACATTCCGACAGTTTTACTACTCACTAATTTATTTCTAATCCTTGTTTCGAAATGCAGGCAATGATATTTAAATTTGGAAACACACACATTTACTATACTGCATATTCCCTACAAACCCACTCAAAAGTTTAAGATTTTCACAAGAGATATTTCTCTCTGTTTTATCAGTACTAAAGCTATAATTATGCAAAAAATGAGGAAAACATTTTCTGGTAGCTACTTTTCAATAGAAAGAAAATTGCTATCTGGCAGAAAAATGTATTTTATTCAGACTGTTTTGTTTCATAATAGAGCTTTTAATTGGCAATCATGGGTTTTTATTTTATTGCTATATTTACCTTAAGGAGCATAAACTTAATAAATAAAAAAGATGAATAGGAGCTCTTGTCAAGAAAAAATCTCACATTCAGCTGTTAAGAAAATTTGTGAATCAATCTCTGAAGAATGTTTCACTGCCAGAATAAATGGACTACCACCCTAATGTAGAAAAGCTGCCATTTTTATTATATATGTGACAAAGCTATTTATTTACAGGTAGTCCTCGACTTATAACAGGTCGCTTAGTTCAAAATTACAACAAAACCAAAAAAGGTACTTATGACCAAGATTTGAAGTTCTGATGGCCACCCTCCCCCCTTCAGTCATATGATATTTTCGGCACTTAGCAACTGGACCACATTTACGGCCGTTTTTAGGGCCCCACAGTCACATGACTGCAATTGGCAATCTTTTGGGGAAGGGGGTTTGCCAGAAATTGTTTACTTCTGGTGTCTGGGAAAAACTACCACTGTGGACAATGGGGTCACTTGGTGACTGTAGCGATCTCTTAACAACTATGGATTTGCTTAACAATCATGGTGCTTTACTTAACAACCACCACAAAAATATCAGAAAATCAAGTCGGTCACATGATGACCCACTTAACGACCGGCAATTATAACCGTAATTCCAGCCTCAATTATGATTGTAAGTAGAGGACCTGTATTTATTAAATTTAGAAACTGCCCACCTCACTCACAGAGCTATGAACTGTCAGCCTCAAGAATGACATGAGGAGTAGTTTCTTTTTTATTGCTTGCCTATAGACAGGAATCTTGCCAGACAAAAGCAACTACTAGATATACTCTGTAAACCTCTGAGGAGGGAGGTCCATCTTTACTCTTTCCCTGCATAACGAAGATTGCAAGCTATGTTGTCTCTTTGGGAAAGAGCCCCTCCCTCCTGGAATTCTGGACTACATTCCACCACATAAACTCAATGCATTCTGCAAGATATGCATATTTACACCAGAGAGTCACACAACATTTTATTACCATATTATGTCAAGAATGCTTTAGAGAAAAGGAGCATATGCTTTCTGAGCTTTGGCATAATATTTAGATAATTATTTCAATGTCAACAGAATAACTTGATGATCAAGCACTATCAGCCACATGCCCACCATTTAACAGTTCTGATAACATTCTGTACTTAACGTACCACAAAAGTCATAAAACAGAGAGATTCAAAAATGGTTATTATCTACAAAAACAGCATGACAACCAATACATTACTGGCTTTAGCATTTTCTACTCTTTCTCTACATTGTTCTGCAACATTTTGTTCTAATGGCCTATTAGGAAATTTAGTGGAATAAGTTATATTTTTGCGTAGAATACAAAACCGCAATCACATTTAATACACAAATATGTTCATGTCCTAAGAATATCAAAACTAGAATACCAGGTTTGTCACCAAGTAGTAGGCCCTCTATGTAGGACAAGAGAGATCACCTCAGACTTTTATAGAATAAAGAAATACAGTGGGGGGAGAAAGTATTTAGTCAGCCACCAATTGTGCAAGTTCTCCCACTTAAAAAGATGAGAGAGGCCTGTAATTGTCATCATAGGTAGACCTCAACTATGAGAGACAAAATGAGAAAGCAAATCCACACAATCACATTTGTCTGATTTGGAAAGAATTTATTTGCAAATTATGGTGGAAAATAAGTATGTGGTCACCTACAAACAAGCAAGATTTCTGGCTCTCACAGACCTGTAACGTCTTCTTTAAGAGGCTCCTCTGTCCTCCACTCAGTACCTATATTAATGGCACCTGTTTGAACTTGTTATCAGTATAAAAGACACCTGTCCACAACCTCAAACAGTCACACTCCAAATTCCACTATGGTGAAGACCAAAGAGCTGTCGAAGGATACCAGAAACAAAATTGTAGACCTGCACCAGGCTGGGAAGACTGAATCTGCAATAGGCAAGCAGCTTGGTGTGAAGAAATCAACTGTGGGAGCAATAATTAGAAAATGGAAGACATACAAGACCACTGATAATCTCCTGCGATCTGGAGACGCAAGATCTCACCCCTTGGGGTCAACACGATCACAAGAACGGTGAGCAAAAATCCCAACACCACATGGGGGGACTTAGTGAATGACCTGCAGAGAGCTGGGACCAACGTAACAAAGGCAACCATCAGTAACACACTACGCCGCCAGGGACTCAGATCCTACAGTGCCAGACGTGTCCCTCTGCTTAAGCCAGTACATGTCCGGGGCCGTCTGAAATTTGCTAGAGAGCATTTGGATGATCCTGAAGAGGATTGGGAGAATGTCATATGGTCAGATGAAACCAAAGTAGAACTGTTTGGTAGAAACACAACTCGTCGTGTTTGGAGGAGAGAGAATGCTGAGTTGCAGCCAAAGAACACCATACCTACTGTGAAGCATGGGGGTGGCAACATCATGCTTTGGGGCTGTTTCTCTGCAAAGGGACCAGGACGACTGATCCGTGTACAGGAAAGAATGAATGGGGCCATGTATCGTGAGATTTTGAGTGCAAACCTCTTTCCATCAGCAAGGGCATTGAAGATGAAACGTGGCTGGGTCTTTCAGCATGACAGTGATCCCAAACACACTGCCCGGGCAACGAAGGAGTGGCTTCATAAGAAGCATTTCAAGGTCCTGGAGTGGCCTAGCCAGTCTCCAGATCTCAACCCCATAGAAAACCTTTGAAGGGAGTTGAAAGTTCGTGTTGCCCAGCGACAGCCCCAAAACATCACTGCTCTAGAGGAGATCTGCATGGAGGAATGAGCCAACATACCAGCAACAGTGTGTGCCAACCTTGTGAAGACTTACAGAAAACATTTGACCTCTGTCATTGCCAACAAAGGATATATAACAAAGTATTGAGATGAACTTTTGATATTGACCACATACTTATTTTCCACCATAATTTGCAAATAAATGCTTTCTAAATCAGACAAATGTGATTGTCTGGATTTGTTTTCTCATTTTGTCTCTCATAGTTGAAGTCTATCTATGATGACAATTACAGGCCTCTCTCATCTTTTTAAGTGGGAGAACTTGCACAATTGGTGGCTGACTAAATACTTTTTTTCCCCATTGTACATAGTCTAACCATCCATGATGCCATTTATGGTAACTACCAATGGCTTCTCTAGATTCCATGAAGGACACTTTCCAAAGACTACTTAAATAAAGACACTGAAGATTGAAACCATTCTTTTTTCTTCAATAGCAGCAAATTAAATATAAATACATATGGACTGCATTCTGCAGCTTTTTATCATGTAATACAATTTCTCACATGCTGCAAAATCCTCCAATTATTATTATTAACCTACTTTTTCAGGGCCAGAGATATAAACACATAAAAGCAGCCATCTAAGACTCAGATTGGATAGGCAGGAGGACCCACAGATTTGTGGGTCCTCCTCTTATCTTTCTTTCTTCAAATGCCAATGTACTTTATTTATTAGATATTTAACCCACCTTTATTATTTATTTCAATAAATATTTCAAGGTGGCAAACATATATAACACTTCTATGGATGTGGGGTTTTATGTTTTCCTTAGTCCATCTTCCATCAAAACAAGAGCACCATGGCACAGAAAGGCATAACTGTCAATTTAAACATTCTAGAGTGGCCCAAATATAGGATAAATGCAGAAGTTGGATTTTTATGTGAGAAATCCAGATTTCCCATTAGATACAAAGCTTTACAAATATTATAGTCATGAGCTGTCTTGATCAAGCTGCTATTCCATAGTTTCACCTAGCTCAAAGGATCACTGCAAGAATCAGAAACATATGTCATTCTGCCTTCCCTTAAGCTACTGCCATAAGGCATTGTTGTTACATAGCAAAATCCCATTCTACAGATTATCTCACACATCCATCTTGCCCTTAAACCACACTCTGAAGATAATATAATGTTCCCTGGGACAAAGTATACAGTAATATATATTCAGCAAAATATTCCATGCTGAGCTTCACTTACTTTATGTAGTATCTTGCACCTTCAAAAGTATATGCTTCTTCCCAACCTGTGGGTAGATCTAGAGTAGAAAAAAAAATAGCCTCATTATAAGTTTGAGAATCATTTTATTACACCAAATATTTGCAATTGTTTTAGCTCTTTTTACTCTACAATATATTAAAAGAAAACAATATTATCAATTTTATACCTCACACATGGCTCAAATTCTTATTCATTATGAACTCAAGAGCAAATAAGATTTAAAAATCATGAAACTAAAACACAACTAATTCTCAAACCCTAAAAATTTTAAGTATTGCCACAAATATTTCTGAGTATTATAGTTCATCTCATCAACTACAGCGAGATGTACTGAAAAACTTCTTCCAGCATTAAATGGCTTCATTCACTTCTGTAGCTATTGTGCCAATCATAAAATACCTGAGCAGAAATATCTAAAATGGCATCTAGTTAAATATTATAACACATAGTTGATGTCCAAGTTTCATCATATTGCTACCGTATATCTTCAAGTTGTGCTTGGAAGCATCCACTAATAATACAGGTAGTTCTTGACTTAACTCAATCATAACTGAGCCCAAAATTTCTGTTATTAAGTAAGACATTTATTAAGTGAGTTTTGCCTCATTTTATGACCTTTCTAGGCACAGTTGTTAAGTGAATCTCTGCAATTGGTAAGTTAGTAACACTAATGTTAAGTCAGTCTGGCTTCCCCATTGACTTTGTCTGTCAGAAGGTTGCAAACGGTGATCACATGACCTCGGGACACTGCAACCGTCATAAATATGACCCAGTTGCCAAGCAGCTGAATTCTGATCACATGATCACGGGGATACTGCAAAGATTGTTAACTGTGAAAAACAGTCATTTAAACAGAATTTAATTTTCACTATTAATCTAATGACAAGGCGAGAGAGATGTGCTGCCTTTCTATAGCCATCAATTAAGCATCAATATTTTGAATCTCCTTTTAAAAACAAAATTCAAAGGCTATTCTCATCTTTGGAACAAAAAAGCAAAGCATTGTGGAGAAAATGGATCATTAAAGCTGTGCTTAATTACAAGGCTCACTGCTTAAAATAATTATTTCACCTACTGCACTGTGCATAAATACAGCTGGCTTTGCTCTTTAGAATAGTACCCTATATATGTTTGAGCACAGGTAATTGAAATACTTTGGGTGATAGAATATTTTGGTGAGGCATTTAAAGCTGTTTTGGGAGCTTGATGTAGAACACTTTTGCATGGTAAACATTCTATAAACAAAGAGCAATTAAATCAGAGATGCTTTCCTCAAGATAAACATAATAAGTTCCCACAATCAGAATTAAAAGGTCCCACAAGCCAGTGTAAAATAGCTTTTCACATATTATTTCCATGTAAGAGTAAAACAGCAGATCTGGCTGGTACAATTGCTTATCCAAATATTATCAGAATAGTATGCAAAAGAAATTCCATTTGTCCAAAAACAAGCTTTGCTCATTATCTGAAATACTTTAAAAGCAACCAAAATTATTTTTTTTCTTAGAGACATTAACATATTTTGGAACTCAGAGGGGTACAAAACAAAGCAAAGCACTTATATGTATGGTAGAATGAAACAGAATACATCTGAAATGTGAGGAAGAAAATAGAGGCAAAAGCATTAATTTAAGACCAGGGTGGAATTACAGGAGAAAAACAATTGCAGTTCAACAGCCAAATCACTCAAGCACATCTGCCCCTTCTCCTTACCTGCTGGACTTTTCAATTAATACAAACACTAATTATACAAGGAACAGGGAACTCTTCCCAATTAACCAGCAGTTCTGGTTTCTGACTCTGAAACACAGCTGGCTATAAACTATCCCATGACATTTCCCATAACTATGACTAGGAAGAGAGTTAAACAAAAGAACTTCACTCTGCCTTGAAAATGTTTCCAGGTCACATGGAGCAAAAGCAAAGGCTAATGAAATATAAAAAATATTTTTTTAAAAAGGCAAAAATGCCAGTCCAGTCGTCCTAATCTGAGTGTCCCTGCATTGCCTTTCTTTTTCTATTTCATACATCCAGTTGCATAAAAGAAAGAGAAGGGGGGAGCAATTGCATTGCTGAATAGCAACACCCATTTCCCCATGGCATTGTTGATTGATGTGCTATACCAGCAACCCCGTTATTCTTTTTCCAGCCAAACCTTCTCTGCTGCTTTTCGTCTCCAGAGAAACAAATGGCAGAGATAGAATCTACCCCCACTCCTTTCCCATAGTCTCCCCCAAGCTCCTGCCCTCTTTCTCCAATTCATCCCACCTTTTCCTGTCACTCAGAAACCACCCACTCTCTTATCTAAACCAAGGGTGTATCTTTAAAGGTGAAGACACTTAAGGATAATGGATGAATTTCAAAAAGCAGCCACAAGCTTTAGAAAGTATGACACCAAAAAGATACGGACAAGTGAATTCATGCTTTGAACCCAGTGAAAAAGCTTTTGGCTATAGGCAATTTTACAGAATTGTATGTTGGTTATAATATCAGGGCAGGCAAGAAGGATGAGAAAGGCATAGCATGCTCACAAGTCAACTAAAATATGATAGATACAATCTACATCGGGAAGTCTCTTTCTTCATTGAAGGGAGACAGCCAGTATTCAATCTGCAATTTGGTGCTGCTATTTACATGAAGCTTTCCTTCCATTAAGTATCACTAATGCCACTCTGATTCTGAACATTATGTGATGTATTAATTTACTAATATATGCTGCCCCCTCCTTTGATGTCTCTGGAAAACTTACAAATGTGCTATACAAACTGTAATAAACATAATACAAAATAATAAGCTTATAGCTTTAAGACATGAAAAATATAGAAAAATGTGTACTCAGTTCTTCTCAGTTAAGAAGGGGACTTGCTTCAACCCCAAAGGCAACTGGACTGGCCAACTCTTAGGACACCAAGTGAGTAGCTCATTCTACCACCGTTGCTGAAAATCACACCACTGCTGTGTATTTTTTAATAAAGATTCGGCTATGTGTTTCTTTTAAGTTTTACAATGGACAGCATAAAGAGAACATGTTGAGGAAGCCAAAAGAAACAACTTATTGTTAAAAACAGAATAGCCATGTTGGAGGTCTCCAAGCTACCTGGTATGCATGCTGAATAGGTGGAGATCAGATCTCTGAACAAGACTGCAGAAATCTCTGCAGCTTAACTGAATGGTAGGTGGATTTCTAAGCCCCCCCCCAATTTATACAAAAGCAATTGCAAGATAGCAATGCAGGAATCATTATTGGAAAGAGTCAGTAGGAAAAGATCAGTATAGGGTTAAGTTTCCCAATGAACTGATAGAAAAGTCTACCAGATTAACCCCCAAACAATAGGAAGAGAGAACCAACAGATAACAAGCCATAAAAAAGGTACCAGCTGAGTGAATATCAGTATTAGACTAAAAATGTAGGAACAACTAATTATGGATGCAAATATAGTGAAAGGCATATGGAGAAAATATAGTAAAGGAATCTGTCAAGGTTAGGATCAAGTGGGATAAACATTAACCTAGTGCAAATGGGTCAACTAAATTACAATACCAGAAACACAGAGACAAGAAAACAGAAACAAAGTATTTGGCTATCACACCTATTAGGAGGCAGTGAAAGTACAATCAGTTAGTTAGGTAAGCTGGAATGATTAAGCATTGTTTGACATGTAAGTTTAAAAACACTGAAGCCTCTTGTAATTCATTATGCCAGGTGAGGATACATTCATCCAGAGTACAGAATATTAATTTGAGCAAATACAGCCAAATTAACATACATGGGCATGTCTTAGTTTGCCAGATGTGTACCTGGAGAAAGAAGAGTAGCAACCATGCAGAAAGGTAGGCTAAAGGAGTAGTAATAAAGTGACTTACGTGAGCATCCATGAGAAAGTTTAAAAGTTACTTGGGTTTAAGGATGCAATAATTTGGAAATAAATTATATAAAAGTGATGCCTATAACATGAGTATATTTGTAGATTAGTAACAGAGATACTGGTCAGAATTGGAACAGGGATGCTAATATTCACTGAGAGTCAATATACTGCTGGAAAAGGCATTTTAAACACAGGGAGAGAGCTGGCTTAAAGGATGACAAACAAACTAGAGGAATTTTTTACTTGATAAACATAAAGCTATAGAGGCCCAAACTGTCCATCACTGGGAGATAACAATGGGTTTACAGGGATGCTCCAATCAGGGCAGAACAAAATGCATGACTTGCCCTAGACAGAGTTCAAAACAATATTTTAAGTCCAGGACCTTAACTTAGGATTTGGTTAAAGGATAAGGGAACAGAAAGACAAGGGGGATATTGTGAAAGGGATGGGATGTGAGAAAGGAGTGGGCAGGTTTATCATCCCGAAAGAAGAGCTTCAGATGAAATGACAAGGAGATAAGGTTAAAGCAAGAGAGACAGACAGACAGAGAGGAAAGGAGAGAAAAGGCATTTTCAGTGATGGTTGTATGAAGGGTGAAACAATTAATAAATCCCCTTGGTTCAAGTTATGAGGGAGAAGAACAATATTCATAGAGCAGAGGGAAAAACATAATGCCACAAAATAAATGATAGTAGTCTTGAACCGAAGAGGGGGGGGGAAGAAAAAAGAAATCTTGCATTCAACCAAAGGGCAAGTGGCAGAAAGAAAAGCAAACAGGTGGGTTAAAAGGTCAAGGAAAAACAAGGAAACAGTTTTACCCAGAGGGAAAGTTCTAAACCACAGGAGGAAAGAGAAGGGCGGTTATTCCCAAACCTGAGTTGCCATATCCATTTCCCCCACCACCACTCCAAAAAAGGCTGGCCAAGTAACAAAACTTTTGGGATAGGTGTCTTATGTTCAATTACAGTGAAACAATAGGCTAAAGATTTAAGAGGCAGGGATGCACCAAAGAGAGGGAACCAGCCGGAAAATTGGGGAATTGCAGAACCCAGATCTGGGGAATTTGGAGGGGGGGGGAATGCAGAGCCACACACCTAAGGAAGTCCAAGAGAAGAGCCTCAGTTTCGGTGGCCAAAGGCCAACCAGGGTGAGGCAGGCAGGCAGGCAAGGAAAGGGAGGGGGGAGGCTGGAGGGGGAGAGTGGAGAAAAACGGGGCAGCATTAAAACGTTGATGGTGGAAAATTTAAAATTGGGAAGGAGGCAAAGGGGCTTTTTCAAATCCGGGGAGGCTGCCGGGGTGCAATGCAAGCGATGAGGGGCACCGGTGCACGGCGGCGGCGGTGGTGGGGGGCAGGTAAAAGTGAGGCAGGGAAGCGGGGATCGGGGAAGCAAGCCCCCCCACCCCCCCCGTGCCCTCCAGAGGGAAATGCTGCCTTACCTGGGCTGCGCCGGTGCCCGGTGATCGCCGCCTCGCCCGTCAGCGGGTGCAGCCAAGTCGTGCTCTTCGCTTCCTCGCTGCCAAGGGGGGGAAAGAGAGGAGAGAGAGACGATGAGGGAGGGGAGCCCGACCCTCCGGGAGCGCCCCCGCCTCGGCCGCCCCCCCCCGCCGCCGCCGCTCCCCCGCCCCCGGCTTACTTGATGAAGAAGATGCGGCCGCCGCGGCTGATGCCGAAGCTCCAGCTGGCGGGCAGCGAGCGCAGCCGCTCGGCGCTCAGCTCCGCCGCCATGTCCGAGCGCAGCCCGGGCGAAAAGCGGCGCGCGCGGGCACGGCCAGCCGAGGCGAAGGGAGGGAGGGAGGGAGGGAGGGAGGGAAAGAGGAAGAAGCGGAGAGCGGAGGAAGACGAGGAGGCGGACTGGGAGGCGCGCGCCGGGCGGGGGCGCGCGAGAGACCGCCAACCAGCACCTGGACGACGCGAGGCGACCGGAGAGGGAGAGCGAGCGAGCGAGAGAGAGAAAGCGCGCGAGGGAGGAGGGAAGCGTGGAAGGTGGGGGGGGGAGCGACGCCCCGCCCATTGAGCCGAGTGGCGGCCAACCAGCGCCTCGTTTCTCCAACCTCGCTCCTCCTCCCCGCCCCTCCTTCCCCCCACCCACCCACCGACCCCGTCCCGCGCGAGCGAGCGCGCGCCTCGAGACCCCGCCCGCGGGGTGATTGAGTGAGGTGCCGTCGAGGCGGCTGGACTCCTGGCGGCTGTGCCGTCGACCGCCGCCCCTCCCTCGTCTCTCGTCCAGGCGCTTGGGATCCTCCGCCGATCCGGCTTTGCCCAGCAATCTAGGAGGGGTTGGGGGTTTTTGTACACCCACCAGGGCCCCCTTCCCTCCACTCCTGTGCCCAAAGTATGTGAGCTTCTACTTGGGGAGCGTTGCCTTCCAAGCAGCATTCAGCTTTTATCTTGTCCAGGGAGGGATCGAACGGTCCGAGGTGCCTTTCAGGTCAATTCCTCACGAGCGACCCGATTGCGACTCCGTTGCAACCCCCAGGTATCCCTAAAGTGATCTGAAAGCCTGTCTGCATTACTGTTATTTGGGGATCACAATGGGGGGGGGTGTGATCGTAGAGAATGCTATGAATCCCAGCGCAGAAATGGTTTTTTTGATGCCTTTTCCTTGTAGATCCGGAGACCGCTCCTCTCTCCCTTCTTTCTGCCTTGCACAAGGTCTCCCGATAGATTACCACTGGGAAGACCATTGCTTCGACTATTTTTATTATGGTTGTCATAGAAATAATCCTTATCTTGTCAAGTTTGTCATTCTCCGCAGGATCATTCTTGTTCCTTCCCTTGATGTGCTGTCCATGTTTTATCGGGTATCTTCTTGAATGCAAGAGAGCAAAATTGCCATGTCCAGCTGTCCATCTGTCTTGAGGTCAAGCAGCAGGCTGACCTTCCTTTTGCTATTTCACATTAACCTGGATTTTTTATATTCCATTTTTATTTTCATACAAATAGGGTTGACCTGTGACCGGTCACTTAGTGACAGCAAAATTACAATGAACTCACCCCAAAGCTGCTTATGAACTGATTTCAGAGTTATCACAAACACACAGAAACACTCACACACATGATATGATCACATTTTGGGCACTTGACAACCAACTCACCATTTCAGCTACATGTAGCATCCCAGGGTTACATGACTGCAGTTTTTGATAAATTTTTTGCTGGTTTCTAGTGTTTCTGGCAAAAAAAACAAACCCTCAAGATCGGGAAAAATGGAAATTCTTAAACACCACTGTGTTCGCTTAAAACCGCTGTGTTCATTTAATGACTGCTGCACTGACTTAATGACCACTGCAAAAAATAGCAAAAAATCAGATCCAGACACATGATGACTTGCATAACTACCATAATGACCTCAATCATAATTCCAACTCAATTACAACTGTAAATCAAAAACTATCTGTAATAAATCTTACAAAATCTTCCTTATATCCAAAGAGCATGTTACCATTCCTGACCTCCAGTTTCAGTTCCAGCCATCGTCTCCCAATTCTACCAGTCTTGCATTCTCTACAAAAATTAAAGTGATGCTGGGATAATATGTGTCTCATAGGACTGTGTAAGTGGTTGTGGGTGCCTGTATAGGATGAGACAGCCTGAAGCACCTTTTAAGCCTCGAAAATGGCCCCGGAGCTTTACCCACTCAAAATGAAGTAGTGTAGTTTCTGTGTGGGTTCCTGCATACTTTTAAATATTTCCCTAACTGTATTCTCCTTTCACTCCCTTGTCCTGGTTTGAACCATTCTTGTTCTTGAAATTCAATTCATGTAATAGATTTTAATTCATTATAAAGACTCTTCAGAAAAATAAATCCAGTTTCTGACATAATCTATATAATCACAGCTTGCTGCAGTCAATGAAGTACAGATAAACCTCCTTAAATCTTTTTGCTCCCTCCATTATCCACCTTATGTTCGCAATTTGATTCTGTGTTCTTCTGTTTTTGCTGAAACCTGTCTGTTCATCTGGTTCTGTATTTTCCTTGTATGATCATATGCAGATAAAAAAAATAGAGTTTCAGTCACACTGTTCCAGTCCACCATCTTGACTTTTTGGGCCATACTGTGTGGACAACCCTACATCTCCTTAGTTTCTCAATATGCCAGATTTCTCCATCCCTACGTCACACAGTCTTATTCAGTGTTTGCAGACAGAGCTGTGGTTGTTTTAACTGCCTCTTCTCATGTAATTTCATTCATGCCGAGTATTTTTCTGTTTGATATTGGGATAAGAGCTCATACAATTTACTTTCTAGTGGTATTAGTTTTTGAAGATGTTTACAAAGCTTTCTCCTTCTGTAAAAAAGATTTTGTCTCGCTATTCCACCTCTTAACTTCATTTGCTTCTCTTAGCAAATTTGTGCTAGATTTCTAACACGATTACTCTTTGGTATTCCTTTTAATTCTAACATTTTAATTTTTATCTGCTGTTTTTATATTTTGACATTTTGTTGTGCACTGCCTAGAGTTCCTTTCTAAGGGAGATGGGCAGTTCAGAAAGGTGAAAAATAATTTCCTAATTACATTTTCCTGTGATTGCTCTGAAATTCTTAAAAACATTTCATTTTCCTTTTGTCACTTTCCTCTTTCCATTGTCATCTTAATTAAGATATCTTCTATTGTCCTTTATTATCCGGCTTTGAAAGTTTGCAAACTTTATCTCCCATCCTTACTGAAGACCTCCATCTTTCTGTAGCCATCATAATATATTATTCTGAACGCCACTTCAACTTTTTTTTTGAGGTTTTTTTTTCCAACTTTGGTTGCCACAGTATTTTTTTTCGTTCCCATAGCTTCTCCAGGTCTCTTTCCCAAAAGTTATAAATATTAATTTCCCTATCAGTGATTAAATATTCTGATTGAATGTCTTTCAAGACAAATCCTGCTGGCATACCTATGCTTTTCAATTTAGTTGCTTTGGTTTTATCACCTTAATTCCTTTTTCGACACAATAATTCATAGTCTGTTGCACATGAAAGTGATGGGGCTGAATGGCCTGAACCTCTCCAACTTCTGTTCCTAATATTAGTCAGCTGGATTTCTGTGTCCAATCAAGCAATGATCAGACATTTTATGGAGTCTGGTGTGTTTGTGTTGCCTGAAACAGCTGTTAGCAATAAACCAAGAATTCTCTTTGCCAAACACTGTTCATGTACGCCACTCCGGAGCTTCCTATGATCCCAGATTCTTCCATTTCTTCAACCTCTGTACTTCCACCACTTTTAAATAGGACCGTGTCCCTGCCTGAAGTTGCATTAAGTAGCTCCTCATGTTTTCCAAAATTGCATTGGTAATAAATGCACGTACTTCTCAAAAGGTATCTGCTGATTCTAAGAGGAATAGCCCTGGCACATTTTTAGTGATGTCCTCTTTATGTACCGTTGTCCTTCATTCCTTCTTACAAATGTCCTGAATAACTGTATCAAGTACTTTGTGAGCATGCCTATATATGTATATAAAAATGTATATTCCAGTAAGAGAGAATATGCTGTATGTAGCTCAGGTTGAACTGTGGAGTCCTTGGTACGGGGTTGGGTCGATTGTTTGCAGATACTTTATTGCCCAGCCAGGTAAAATCATCAGTTTGAATAGATTTTGCTTCTTGTTTATATACAGTAGTTTGCCCTGCCAGTTTTGGTAGGAGTGGGGTTTTCTCCTTAAATACAGCACTGCTTTTTGCTAATTGTTTGTCTGGAATTAATCACTGCTTATCTAGATGTAAACTGGAGAAAATATCTTCTGGTCTTTGTTTTTTCTTCTTAGTTTTTTTTTAATTGCCTCTTTTGAAAAAGTAAATATGGTCCATTTGGTAAATATGAACTTCCTAAATATATATAATTAAGATGACATAAAAAAAATAAGATTTGAGAAAGCAGCCATAGCTTACTCTTCATCATTGCAACATTATAGGTTGCTCTTTGTTTTGCAATTGTAGCCAAGTGAGCCCAAATAATAAATAAAATCTCTGAGATTTTCTGAGATGTTCCTTTGTTCACAAGCATCATTCTCAACATTTCCCACCTAAAAAAAAATCAGGGTTTAAATTATACCATTATTTAAAATGGACCACTCTGTCCACACAAAACTGCTCCTAAAATTTTCTGTTTAGTGTCCTTTATATCTACTTTGGCAGCTTTAGGCTTTTCTTATTGACTTGCTTCCTGCATTCCAAATTTGAACTGTATTGCATGCGTTCTTCTGAAACAAAAAAAAAATCACCATTCAATAGTGCCATCACCATTAAAAGGTGACCAGCATCTGACCTCTTGTGATCTGCTTTTTTTCAAACTTCAGAAAGGGTATTCCCTGAGTGATAAGAACTCCCTGCACATTTATAATACATTTATTAAGATAGATGCTGTTTTCCATAGACTTTCTCTGAATAAATGCAGACATTTTCCTATATCCAGTCAAATAATTTCCACTGTTGTTTTCTTTGGCAGAGATATATATATATTGGTGTTGGTCAATGGGCCATGCAAAAACAAATAAATTAACATATTCAAATTAGCTTTCTTGTTACTTTTCCCAAAGAGGAATCCATGGCAGTCAATAGGAAGCAGAGGGAAGCAAATTTGAAGATTTAGAAGACTACAGTCGAAAACCCAGTTGTGGAAGGGAAGGAGGAAAAAAAAGGGCTGCTGCATATATTTTGCAGAATGTCTGATTTTGCTGGGCTTATTGTGACAGGTGACTCTAGACCACAGGTCAGCAACCTACGGCTCCAGAGCCGCATGCAGCTCTTTGAGCCTTCCCCTGTGGCTCCCAGCCTCCTCTGCTATTTGAAGAGAGAGAGAGACAGACAGACAGAGAGAGGCACTTGCGCTTCCCTGCTTCTCTCTTTGTCTCTGTCTCTCTCTGTGTTTGTGTTTGTGTGTGTGTGTGTGTGTGTGTGTGTGTGTGTGTGTGTGTGTGTGTGTGTGTGTAAAAGAGAGCTGAAAAGCTTTTGGGGTGGGGCTCCTCCTTTTGCTGCGTCTCTGCAGGAAATAGGAAGCCGGAAGGGCAGGAGAGAGCTAGCTAGTGCAGCTATGCTGACTCAGGAATTCTTGGAGTTGAAGTCCATGAGTCATAAAAGGTTGCCTACCTCTGAGCTTGTTGGAGAACAGCTTGAAGCCAGCTTGTCAGGTGAGCAGAAGACAGGAGAGAGGGAGAGAGAGGGTGGGGAAAGAAAGAGAGAAAGGGAGAGATGGGGAGAGAGAGGGAGGGAGAGAGAGAGGAAAGAGAGAGAGAGAGAAAGAGTGGGGGAAGGGGACTGGCAGACCAAGGGCAGAAAGAGAGAGAGGGAGGGAGAGAGAGAGAGAGAGAGAGAGACCCTTTTGACATCTAAAATGAAGATCACAATGCATATATCCTTTTTTTACCTTTATGTTATATATAATGTAAAAAAGGATATATGCAGTGTTATCTTCATTTTAGATATCAAAAGGGTTTTGCGGCTCCCAGTGTTTTGTTTTTGGTGGGAAACGGGTCCAAGTGGCTCTTTGAGTATTTTGGGTTGCCTACCCCTGCTCTAGACCTAGATTAGAACCATTTTACAAAACGGAAGGCAGTCATATAATAGAATTCCAGGAGTGGTTTTTTTTTTCTGAAGTAGGCCCTGCTGTATTCAGTGGGGTTTGGAAAGCACTTCATGATCCATACTTAGAAGACCTCCAAGGTCCCTTCCACCTTTGTATTCTGTTAACTGGGAAACTGTGAGCATCCTAGATCAAGCCAGATTCAAAACACTTAATTCTCTGCCCAAGTAGGATTTGACATTTAAAGGATTTTATCAAACTGCCTCTTTCTAGCCTCTGCTTCAACACAACCCAATCTTCCTCTTGAAAATTGGATCACTATAGAGCTACTCTTACTTTTAGGAACTTCTAACATTCAATCAAAAGTTGTCTTTTTGCAGTTTAGGATTGTTATAATGTTCTCGCCTAACTTTTCTGAAGCCTAAACCTAATTTGTGCCGTCTCTGCTCTTAGGCTATAAAAGCTCTCTTTTGACCCCATTTCTCCAAATCTTTTCTAAAGCAGCGGTTCTCAACCTTTTTCAGGCCGAGACCCTGCCCTGCGCCGCGTATGCGTGGCGTGACCCCGACCTGCACGGCGCGCGCGACGGCCCAAACCGCGCATGCACGGCGCGACAGCCCACATCGCGCATGTGTGGTGCTACCCCGCGCATGCGCGGTGCTGCCCCCTGCACCAGCCGAAAAAAATGGAAAAAAATGGCGGAAAAAAATGGTGGACTGCGGCATTCGGCGACCCCCGTGAAATGGTCGTTCGACCCCAAATGGGGTCGTGACCCATAGGTTGAGAACCGCTGTTCTAAAGTATGGTTACGATGGACACAGTATCCCAAAGTACCCCAAACTGAGCTTGATCAAATTCTCCCTTGATTTGGACATTACAGGTGTCCAACTTACAACCACAATTGGGACCAGAATTTTCATTGCCAAGCAAGCTGGTTATTAAGTGAATCACACCTGATTTTTTGATCTTTTTTTTTTTTTTTGCCACAGATGTTAAGTGAATCACTGCAGTTGCTCAGTGAATCATGCAATCCTGAAGGGAATCTGGCTTCCACCGTTGACTTTTCTTGTCGGAAGTCAGCTGGAAAGATCAGAAGTGGATGCTACAAGTGTTATAAGTACATGCAATGATGGTGATTGTGAGGCCGGATCGTAAGTCACTTTTTTCAACGCCATTGTAACTTTGACCGATGGTTGTAAGCCAAGGACTACTGTATACTTCTGTTGGTCAATATAAGATTTGAATTAAGGTGACTAGTTGCCATGATAATAAAGTGAAGAGGTTTAAGGTGTTTGGCTTTTGTTTATAAGGATATTAGAACATCCAACTGTTGGAATAATACTACTGTCAATTCTACAACAAACCTGAATGAAGCCATCTTGCTCATTTTCCGTTGCCACAAGACTGCGGGGAGGGATGGGGAATTTTATGCTAGTCTAAACAATTCTCTGCCCTGTTGGGACCAAGGTCATTCTTGTTTGTCAGACTGGGGGCTGAGCATTATGTTAGAAAGCCCCGTCAAACTATTCCACTGGGAAATGGAGTTGATTGCATCGTTTCTGAGGTGGGAAGTTTAGCTTTGTAATAATGTAACTTTTTGGAGGGCACTTTAGTCTTGGTTTCGCTTTTGACTGTGCCGATATTTTGGAGCCAATATACATGTTCTTAGAGGAAAACTTAAGCCTTGGAGTTCTGTTTTAGTTGGTCTCATCTATCAGAACCCTGACATTAAACCAAGATTAAAGTTCTTCATGTCATAAAGAAGGATCCCAGAGGCATCAGATAAGAGGGGAAATCTAAAACCCTAAACTCCATCTCTTTACCCCAAGGGTCTTCACACTTAGCAACTTTAAGACTTGTGGACTTCAACTCCCAGAATTCCTTAGCCAGCTTTCCCAGAAATCCTTAGCCAGCCAGAGCTGGCTGAGGAATTCTGGGAGTTGAAGTCCACAAGTCTTAAAGTTGCCTGCTTTATCCCCTTCTGCAATGGGTGCCATCCTGCACAGATTTAGGCAGGTTTAAAAATGATTGCTGCAATTGTTGTCTCTCTCTATATGCCTGGAGAGAAAAGAAAACCTCAGGTATAATATTCTCTGTACTCATTCATAGATTTTGCTAACCTACTGACCTAGTTTACACAACACATTTAAACATAACATGGGTAGGTCTAATCCAAATTCAGATGAAGGATTATGATTGAGATGTATCCCAACTACATTTTGTATTGTGGCTTGCCTAACTGGTTATCTCCCCCCCCCCTTACGCAGGTCTGCGTGCTTCATTATTCCTGCTTTGGGCTTCAGCCATAGAGAAGAGACAGGAAGGGCAATAGAATGGGGCCATTCAGGCTACTATATCTTTATTACACTTAGCTGTATTTTCCTCCTCCTGTGTCTATTCAGAAATGACATAGGAGAAAGAAAAGAATGGGAGGAATCTTAGCTCCATCTAGAATGGCCAACTGAGCCATTTTGGATTTTAGTTTTGGAAGGGAGGGAGGAAAGTCATCCATCATTAGTGTTAGAGCTGGTTTAGCATGTTATCCAAGCACATTCATTGTGGTTTGTTTGGGTTTGATTTAATTGTATGTTGTGAATATTGCCAGCTCTGAATTATTCAACAAACCCCAGCTAGCCAAATTTTATCCTGCGATTGGGAATGTGTAGGAATGAAGATGAGACTTCTATACTGTCTATTCTAGCCTGTTTCATGTCTTATCTTCTCTTTAATGGATAACTATGTGCATCTATTACGTATGAGGAAGGCCTTCTGGAGCCTCAAAAATTTGCTGAAAATGAGTAATTGGAAAGGTCAAAGAAGGGGTCATGTGAAAGGGGAATTGAGAGGAAAGAAAAAGAAAATGAATAGTGGGAAGGCGTAATGATAGTGGCTGCACTCTGAACAGAAAACTAATCATAAAAGTAGACTCTGTAGACCAGGGGTTCTCAACCTTGGCAACTTTAAGACTTGTGGACTTCAACTCCCAGAATTCCTCAGCCAGCAAGTCTTAAAGTTGCCAAGGTTGAGAACCCCTGCTGTAGACATTGGCGTTCCATCTCGCAAGTTAAACAGGTCTGGGCATGGACATTACCTGGAGCGGAGCCTGGCTCCCTAGCAAGGGGCCTGGACAGCTTTTGTTTGTGAAAAGACATGTTTATTAGATGTGATAATGTTAGGTCAGTGATGGCGAACCTTTTAGAGACCGAGTGCCCAAAAACCGCCCCCCCCCGCCCTGCTCCGCCTCCCGCCCTGCCTGCTCTGCACCCACCCGCCCCCTGCCCCACCCACCTGCAGGGCCACGCACCGCTTCCATGACCCGCCGCAGGTCGCCCAGGCAGCCCTGCAGCACCATGGCAGCCAGGCCCTCCACCCACACCCCGCAGCATCTTCTGCACGTTATGGGGTGCGAGGGCGGAATCTTGACCCTGTTGCCCGGCTATGTCCTTGGCTGTGCTGCTCTATGCAGGCCATGCCTGTGGGTGACTCTCCTCCAGGGGGGCTGCTGGTGATGAGGGGGCTGTGGGGGGAGGCGGGGCTGGGGCGACGGTGCGCGTGCCCACAGAGAGAGCTCCGAGTGCCGCCTCTGGCATGCCATAGGTTCGCCACCACTGTGTTAGGTCTTTCTGTGGTATAAGTTTTTTTTGTGTGTGTGTGCTACTCCTAAATGGATCAGCACAATCATCCCAACAGATTCTTGTTCCCACCCCAGATTTCTAGGAGCCTGAAGGAACCTTTGTGCACTATTGTATTAAGGTACTATTTACGTTCCTTGTATAGATAGGTAGAAAATAATGCCACCACAAGATTTGCAGGAGCTGTGCTGGCACAGTGGTTAGAATGCAGTATTGCAGGCTGACTCTGCTCACTGCCAGCAGTTCGATCCGGACCATCTTAAAGTTGACTGAGCCTTCCATCCTTCGGAGGTCAGGAAAATAAACACCCAGATTGTTGGGGGAAGTATGCTGACATACACACACTGCTCAGAGAGTGCTGTAAAGCACTATAGAGCAGTATATAAGTCTAAGTGCTATTGCTATTGCTATGTTTATGTGTGTTTTGAGTTACTGGTACACCGTGTTCTGGTTTGTGAGTGTGCCACTTGCTCTAGTCAAAAAGGATATTAGGAAAGTTGTACTACAGCCATCCTCTTTCTGCTAGAGATCATTAACAAGTACAATCAAGTATTAGGCATGGCCCAGCCTGAAATCTGATTGAAAAGTGTCCAGATAATCTATTACTTCCACAGCCTCTGAAGCTACAACCATCTCCTTCTCAACAAACTTCCTGCAAAAGGAAAGGTTGAAGACTGGATTAAAATTGCCTTGGTCTGTTAAGTCTAATGAGGGCTTCTTAAGGAGGAGATATACTACCACCTACTCAAAGAGCAATTCAGTATCAACTGGATCCAAACAGAGGTCACCTCCCAAGAGTCCTTTACCAAACAGTAATGGCATGAACTGGAGAACCAGTTGGGATATGAGTTAGGCACCAGGCTAGAAACTAGGAGACCATGTAGCCAACTGGATGACCTAGAGCCAAGCAGCTCCAAGAAGAAGGTAGAAAGGTCAAGCCACTTCTCAAATCTTTCCAAGAAGACTGGATTTGTTCAGGCAGTTGCCAGGAGTCCACCCTGACTTGAAGGCACACACAAACAAAAAGATAAATGAATCCAGTCTGTGTCTCATTCAACTCAACTGGACCTGCCCAATTGCTGTCCAACTTAGAAGAAATCCAAAAGACCATTCCTGATAATGGCCCTTAGCAACAAACAACCATTAGTTGATTATTTGCAGGCATGTGAAGACCCACAAAACAGATTTGTTTTACCATTCTTACCGCCATCCCTAATGTGGACTCTTATATATTTTCAATTGGATTCACTCTTCATTCTTCTTCCAAAAAGCTCTGGGTCACTTCTGACATCTCATCTTCTCAGAAATGACGCTAAAACTCTTCAAAAAAAAAAGCAGGGAACCCTTAAGGATCAATAAACAGGAGCAGACTACTTTAGATCAGGGGTCTCCAAACTTAGTAACTTTTAAGATTTGTGGAATTCAACTTCCAGAATTCCCCAGCCAATTCTGGGAGTTGAAGTGCACAAGTGTTAAAATGGCTAAGTTTGGAGACCCCTGCTTTAAGATCAAGCATCCTTATCACAAATCTATCTCAGGTGGCCATTCACAACAGATCCACAGGAAAAATCCCATTCCTTTCTTTTATCACATATTTTTATGCCTCTTTCTTTTCTCTCTTCTGCTTCTCCATCAGGAATGGCAGGACTCTCATAAGTCCTAGTTTAGGAAAACTACAATAGTTCTGGAGCTCTCTGACTGCCTTTTTGTTGTTGTTGTTGGCAGGGATCTTTTCCATATGTTCCTTTTTGCCCCTTCCCACAGATAGCAGTCACTTTGTCTTCCATGTTTTATTTCTTTATATGACATATTTAGCCACCTCTGGAGCTAATCCAAGCCTAAAAGACTTCCTCATTGGTCTGGTACTACAAAAGAGCAAACTATTGGCCTTGGTTTACTGAATGCTGACCCATTTGTCCAGTATCTTAACCATCTTCGTTCTGGCTGATTGCTACTTTCTGTTTTAAAGCTTTTTATTTTACATTTGTCAGTTAAAAAAGAGAACATACACTGTAGATCAGCAGTTCTCAACCTATGGGTCGCAACCCCATTTGGGGTCAAACGACCGTTTCGCGGAGGTCGCCGGACACAGCGGTCCGGGCCGTCGTGCGCGCACGGCGCTCGTGCGGTTTGGGCCGTCGCGGTCCGCCATTTTTTTTCATTGCGCACGCGCCGCGCATGCACAGATCAGGCCGTCGCACGCCGCGCATGCGCAGATCGGCCTGCACGCGTGCCGGGGTCGCACCGGGGTCGCGCCACGCATGGGTGGGGCAAGTGGGGTCTCAACCTGAAAAAGGTTGAGAACCACTGCTGTAGATCAAAGCCATTGTGAGCTGGGGAGTAGAAGGCTGAGATGCATTTCATTTGTGTCTGTGGCTCATAGCAAGAAATGGGGAAAACCAATCAGATTAGAAAAAAGTCCCTACTTAATCTCTACTCTGTCCTGTCACCTCTATGTCTGAAGTTTGGAGAAAGAGTTAATTGCATATTAACTCTTCTGTGCAGGTCCAGATAACATACGTTTAAGGGGAGAAACTATTTTAGGAACCTTGGTTGCAGATTGATTTCATACAACAAACACATTTATTGAATTGATCCATTGGGGGGGGAACTAGGGTAACCGCATAACCAGATACACTAAATGTATACAACAACACAAACAGCCACAGGAAAATTAACCTAGAAAAATAACCCTCAGCATATTATGTGAGGATCTTTATCTGATCTCCTTGTGTTCTGTATGAACACATTTACAGTGTCCTGTAGTAATAGTTCTAGACTTATGACTGGTTGCTTAGCAACCATTCAAAGTTACAATGGAGACCCCCCCCCAAAGGGTTATGATGACAAGATCCCTTCCCCTGATCATGTGACTGCATGTCGGGTGCTTGGCAACCAGACCACATTGCTGGTCATGTGCAGTATCCCATAGTCACATGACTGCATTTTATGACACTTTTGCCAAACCCCGGCATCTGCTTTCAGGTTTTGGCAAAAATGGCCCTTAGTGAAGAACTGTCTTGCTTTATGACCACAGTGTTTGCTTTACAGTCGTAGTGTTTATGATCACAACATTCATTTTATGATCGTGGCGTTTGTTTAATGATAACCGCCCAAAAAAGTAGCAATAATGGCTCTGGTCACATACCGTAGTAACCCATTACAAATGTCGCAAACTGTGATAGACAGGCTTCATTATAGTAATAAATCAACACGCTATACTATGATTAAAGTACCTTGAGGTTGATAGGGATATTAGCTAAGATGACA
Organism: Bothrops alternatus; assembly: GCA_034064705.1. Taxonomy (NCBI): domain Eukaryota; kingdom Metazoa; phylum Chordata; class Lepidosauria; order Squamata; family Viperidae; genus Bothrops; species Bothrops alternatus. The sequence continues at coordinate 42,964,443 of JARGCV010000124.1, read as the reverse complement.
TGACTGAGCATATCATATAAACACACTCTCTGTTGTTTAGCTGTAATACTGCTCTGTGCAAGAGACATACCCAGTCAGAAAAGTTGCAAGAAATTCCTCCTTCATTTTCATCCTAATTTTTTAAAAAAAATGTTTTAACCAACCTGTATTCCCCACCTGTTCATCCCCCTCCTCCGTTCCTCTGTACTCTTGCTATAGAAGGCTAAAGGACTGAAAGCTAAAGCATGTAAGGAACAGTTGCTGGAATTGGGCATGTCTAGTTTAATGAAGAGAAGGACGAGGGGGGACATGATAGCAGTCTTCCAATATCTCGGGCTGCCACAAAGAAGAGGGAGTCAAGCTATTCTCCAAAGCGCCGGAAGGCAGGACAAGAAGCAGTGGATGGAAACTAATCAAGGAGAGAAGCAACCTAGAACTAAGGAGAAACTTCCTGACAGTTAGAACAATTAACCAGTGGAACAACCTGCCTCCAGAAGCGGTGAATGCTCCAACACTGGAAGTTTTTAAGAAGAGACTGGACAGCCATTTGTCCTAAATGGTATAGGGTTTCCTGCCTGAGCAGGGGGTTGGACTCGATGACCTTCCATCATCATCATCATCATCATCATCATTATTATTATTAATTATTCCCTAAGGCAAGATGCATATACAGCAGGGGTCTTCAAACATGGCCCTTTTATGACTTGTGGGCTTCAACTCCCAGAATTCCTCAGCCAGGCAAGTCATAAAAAGGCCAAGTTTGAAGACCCCTGATATACAGGCACACAAGAATTGCAACAATAGAAAACATATGTAGTAGCTCAGAGTTGAACTGTTGGAGTTCTCTGAACTTTGTTGTTTTCTTGCAGGCATTTCATTACCGTCCTAGATAACATCATCAGTGCTGTTGTTAACATCAGGGGTGTTACCTACCCTGGTATTGAAATGTCTGCAGGAAAAGAATCAGGCTCAGAGAAATGGAGAACCTAACAGAGGAGTTGATAACAAGGAAGGGGACAAAAAAAAATAAAGCAAATTCGTCTCTTGATTTATGGGCACATTTTAAGGAAGAGAAGCTCTTGGCTAAGTAAACAAAATTGGATCAAGGTTTCTGGCCCTAAGAAACTGCTTTATGCTTCCCACCCATACATTTTCTCCTCAGTAAAATTAGAATGGCTTGTTTTCCTTTTGCCATTGATATAGTTGGGTACATATTAAAGAAATTGAAAGAAAAACAATAGTTTTGCACACACATATAAAAGCAGGCATGCAATAAATAAACTGAGCAAAGTATTGAGGTCTGCTATATGCTCTCTACATGGGGCTACCTTTGAAAAACGCTCGGAGACTTCAGGTAATGCAAAATGCAGCCACGCGAGCAGTATTGGGCCTGCCTAGAAATGCCCACATCTCGGCATCACTCCGCGAGCTGCATTGGCTGCCAATTGGTCTCCGAACGCAATTCAAAGTGTTGGTTATGACCTATAAAGCCCTACATGGCATCGGACCAGGTTACTTACGGGACCGTCTGCTGCCCCATGAATCCCAGCGACTGGTTAGGGCCTTCTCCAGGTCCCGTCAGCCAGACAGTGTCGCCTGGCGGGGCCTAGAGGAAGAGCCTTCTCTGTTGCGGCCCCGGCCCTCTGGAATCAACTCCCCCCGGAGATCCGTACTGCCCCCACCCTCTCCGCCTTTCGCAAATTACTGAAGACACATCTTTGCCGACAGGCCTGGGGCAGTTAACACCTTGCCCCAGCCAGTGTATGTTTGTTGCATGTCTGTTTGGATGATTGGTTTTTGATAGAGGGGTTTTTATAAGGTGTTTCAATGTTAGATTTCTATCCATGTTGTGAGCCGCCCTGAGTTCCTGGAATAGGGCGGCATAGAAATCCAATTAAACTAAACTACACTAAACTAAACTGAATGTCCCTACGGGGAATGTTTATGACTGGGCAACACAACATATCACCATCTCCTTTAACAAGGTTTTTTTTTTTAAAAAAGTATTTTAAGTAAAAAATAGGTATTTTAAGTAGATAACACAGAAACATCTTGCAGCAACTTTTTTTTAAACTGTAGAGGCAGATAAAAGTTGGAATATGATACATATGTTGTCTATTAAGACAAGGTTAAGCTGTATAGTCCAACTTGAGCAGAGACTCCATTTTCAGGAACTTCAAAAGAGAATCCACCCACGCAAATCCCACAACAGGTAAAACTGGTTAGGCGAGCCTTCTGTTTTAAAGCCAGACTGTGTGGGGCTCCTGTACCTTTAGTAACTATATAATAGGAAAGATAATTTGACCAGCTGTTTTATATAAAAATGCACCTGCCAATGGTCTTTTAATTAACATAATGTCTTAATTGACTTAGTGCTGCCATTTCTAATTTTCCACATGGCAGCTTAATTCTTTTATGGAAGATAGAAAAACATTCTAAACATAGAAATAAAAGCAACAGAATTAAAAAAAAAAAAAGCCTCGGTTACACCAGTTATATTTGTCCAGTCATGAGGTGGGCAACCTCATGCTTTTGAGGGGTGTGAGAACTGCAGAAAACAAGGCAATAATGCAAAGTGGATGGATCGGTATCAGTCCTGATTTAACACAGAAGCTACTCCTGAGTTAGCTCCCCATGTACTGTGTTTCTCAGCCTCAGAAATTTCAAGATGTGAGGACTTCAATTCCCAGAATTCTGGTAGAATTTCCCATGCTGGCTGGGGAGTTTTGGGAGTTGAAGTCCACATATCCTAAAGATTGTTGAGGTTGAGAAACACAGGCCTGTGCCATCACTCCAGGAAGGTTCTCTTCAGCTCTTATCAAAATATATTTGAAACTGACATACTCCCAAGTGTCTAAGGGGGGGGGAGTGTTCTAAAGTATCATTCCTCCCCTCCCTCATCAACTCCAGTAAATAAAATATATATCCCCGGATTCTAATGATGACTAGATAATCCGCACCCCATTGAGTAATTGTTTCAGACACATTTCATTTCCTAAACAGAGAAACAGAATGACCAAGGGCAGGCAAAAAAGCAGTGGGAACAGAAGTGACTTCCAACTTCCTGATTGCCTCCCACTGAATTTTCTTGTAGGAATATGACAGGGAGCATCAGAAATCCTTCCTTCCTCCCTCCCTCCCTCCCTCCCTGCAGGCAGGTAAGTGGCTGCTGCTGGGTGGAAAAGGTAGTGAAGGATTGTCAGACTGGCTGGGAAACTGTCATGGAATATTGAAAATGAAGATGACATCACTGCAGCAGAGCAGTAGCTGGCAGTACCTTTCAAGCAGGCACAACTGAAATTTCATGCCCTCGGGAGTCCTGAGTCCCAGATTTTGGACACCTTTCGTAAGTTAGCCCATTTGAGATACTTTGGTTCAAAAATCATTGCCCTATGATGCACCGTTTTGCCCATTTAAAGGTCATAACAATGAGAATTTAGCGGCAGATAGATCAGACAAGAACAACATTATCACTTCCATTAGAAAAACAATCACCATACAGAGAGACACAGGCAATGTCACATGGATAGAAAAATAACTTTAAACAGTAGGCTATTGAATTTAATGGGATGAATTGCCTTGTGTCCTGAGTGGCTTGCTCAAAGCTAATAATTCATAGCCTCTCATCCACAATAGACAAAAGAGGCTCCTTAAAGGTGCAGTATATTTCAAACCATAGTACACATTTAAACCGAGTAGCCCATCTCCCCCTTGGGAGAATAACCAGGACAACTGATCTTTAAATCTCTCCCTCTTCTGTTTGGTTCCAATCCACTTTTCCTTTTCTCTGCTCTTCAAACCTAGATCTTCCTCAGCTGATTCAATGGGCAATTTCCTAGCTGGGGCAAAATGTTTTCCCCTTTTTTACCTCTTGTTTACCCACAAGTAGTCTTCCTTTCTCCTAAAGGAGAGGGGCTTCAAACTTGGCCCTTTTATGACTTGTGGACTTCAACTCCCAGAATTCCTCAGCCAGCGTGCCTGGCCGAGGAATTCTGGGAGTTGAAGTCCCCAAGTCATAAACGGGCCAAGTTTGAAGACCCTTGTCCTAAAGCTTAGTCTCTTGGTCTCTGTAATAATGGTTGTTAATCCTCATTTAACAACCAGTAGCTTGTTGACCATTCAAAATGACATTGAAATGACCATTCAAAATGACATTGCTCAAAAGCTACTTAGGGCTCGGTTCCAGAGTTCCAACAGCTGCACATACAGTCACATGACCACAATTTCGGACACTTATCAAAGGCTCACCTTTGTGGCTGTTTGTAGTATTTCACAATAACACGACCTTTTTGGCAAAAAAAACACCCATAGAAATACATTGATTCACTTAATGACCATGGCATTCACTTAACAATAACATTCACTTAAGAGTTATCACACAAAAGTCAGAAAACTGGCTTTATTCACAAGATACCTAGATTCATGACCCTCATGATTTATGGCAGAAATTCCAGACTTCATTGTGATTAACAGATGACACAGTTGGAAGGGACCTTGGAGATCTTCTAGTCCAGGGGTTCTCAACCTTGGCAACTTTAAGACTTGTGGACTTCAACTCCCAGAATCCCTCAGCCAGCTTTGCCCAGGTTCGCCTGGTGCACCAGTTGCGGCCCTATTTGGACCGGGAGTCTCTGCTCACAGTCACTCATGCCCTTATCACCTCGAGGCTCGACTACTGCAATGCTCTCTACATGGGGCTACCTTTGAAAAACGTTCGGAGACTTCAGGTAATGCAGAATGCAGCCGCGCGAGCAGTGTTGGGCCTGCCCAGAAATGCCCACATCTCAGCATCACTCCGTGAGCTGCATTGGCTGCCTATTGGTCTCCGAACGCAATTCAAAGTGTTGGTTATGACCTATAAAGCCCTACATGGCATCGGACCAGGTTACTTACGGGACCGCCTGCTGCCTCACGAAACCCAGCGACCGGTTAGGGCCCACAGAGTCGGCCTTCTCCAGGTCCCGTCGGCCAGACAGTGTCGCCTGGCGGGGCCTAGGGGAAGGGCCTTTTCTGTTGCGGCCCCGGCCCTCTGGAATCAACTCCCCCCGGAGATCCGTATCGCCCCCACCCTCTCCACCTTTCGTAAACTACTAAAGACCCATCTCTGCCGGCAGGCCTGGGGCGGTTGACATCTTGCCCCTAGCCAGTGTATGTCTGTGTGTACGTTTGCTGAATGAATGGTTCTTAATTTAGGGGTTCTTCTTTTTTATATTTTTATATATGTACAGTTTAGTTTTTATTGGATTTCTATTTATGCTGTAAGCCGCCCTGAGTTCCCGGAATAGGGCGGCATAGAAATTTAATAAATAAATAAATAAATAAAATAAATAAATAAACCCCTGTTCTAGTCCAATTTCCTGCTGAAGCAGGAGACCCTATACTAGTGGTGACGAACCTTTTAGAGACCGAGTGCCCAAACTACAACCCAAAACCCACTTATGCATCGCCAGGTGGGTGTGGCCACTGAGTGGGCGTGGCCACCAAGCTGTCAGCTCGTGTTCACTCGCTCGCTCACTCACTGTCCGCTCCGACTCATGCTCGCTCTCTTGCTGTCTGCAGCAAATGCTGCTTCTGCCGAAAGTTGCTCCTTTTATAGCCTCTTGCCTATTCCCAGACTGCACATGTGCGGAGAGCTGCGCATGCACGGAGAGGAGGAGGGAACAGCTCAGCCCAGCAATGGCTCGCGTGCCACCAGAGACAGCTCTGCGTGCTGCTTGTGGCACGTGTGCCATAGGTTCGTCATCATGGCCCTATACCATTTCAGACAAATACTATCTAATCCCTTCTTTAAAATTTCCAATGATGAGCACCCAAAACGTCTGAAGGCAAGCTGTTCTACTGATTAATCTTCTCACAGTCAGGAAATTTCTCCTTAGTTCTAGGTTGCTTCTCTCCTTGACTAGTATCCATCCATTGCTTCTTGTCCTGCCTTCAGATGCTTTGGAGAATAGCTTGACTCCCTCTTCTTGGTGGCAGCCCATGAGATATTGGAAGACTATGATCAGGTCACCCCTAGTCCTCTTTGTTAGCTTAGATGTATGTATGTATGTATAAAAATTTAATAAATAAATAAATAAATGTACGCAATTCTCACAACTATTCTTTGTGTTTTAGCCTCCAGATCCTAATCATCTTTGTTGCTCAACATCTTTTTTGTGTCACGGTGACCAAAATTGGCCACAGTATTGCAAGTGTGGTCTTACCAACTAACAATATCTTAGCTTGCCTAGATAGCTAAACACTTCCTTCTCCTGTTCCCTAACCTTTGTTCAAAATTAAATTTCTATTCCAGGCTGAATTTCTATTTCCTCATTGCTCTCCCATCTCTCTCTCTCTGTTTGCGTTCTACTGTTTTTATACTTTTCCTAATGTTTGACTTTTGTGTCTTGCCTCCCTTCTTTTTAGGACAGACAGTGTCCTTTCTAGAGATCCCTATTTTTTTTAAAAAAAAAATATTTTATTAGAATACAACAAAAATATTAAAAATGTGAGGAAAAAGAAAACAAGCAGGTATATATTTTAATGTATTTTTAAATTTTAAATTTTATGCCATACAGTGTGCCTTATTTTAATTGTGATGCTTCTGACACGAATAAACAAACAAGTAGGGTTATATAGACTAGGATAGGGTTTTGTGTCTCTTAAATGTTAAGCCTTGATCGAAGTGTATAAAATCATGCATGGGATAGAAAAGGTGGATAGAGAAAAATTCTTTTCTCTATCACACAATACCAGGACAAGGGGGCACTCCCTAAAGCTCATAGGTAAGAAAGTGAGGACAAATAAAGGGAAATATTTCTTCACCCAGAGGGTCGTTGGTTGATGGAATTCACTTCCAGAAGAGGTCGTGACAGCTGTCAGCCTTGATAGCTTCAAGGCAGGGTCAGACAGATTCATGGATTCCAAGTGTATCGGTGGTTATTAAAACGGATGTCCATGTGCCGCCTCTATGTTGTTTAAGGCAGGCAGGATTCCCTTGAGTCCCATTTGTTGGGGGTCAAGGGAAAGGGAGGGTTTTGCCTTCTCTTTCTGCTCAAGATCCCCATGTACAATTGGTGGGCCACTGTGTGACACAGAATGCTGGACTCGATGGGCTTTGGCCTGATTCAGCATGGCTCTTCTTATGTTCTTATGTTCTAAGCCTGTTTGTGAGAGTAGGCTGCAGTACATATGTGATTACCACCTTAAAATGGCAGGAAACCAGGTCACTGATTTTGGACAATTGTAGCCGGATCCACCCAGAAAACTCCAGAAACTGCCAAAAAGACAAGTGAAGAAACAAAAATCATTGTGGATTCATGTGATTCTCCCCACCTATTTTAGTGTGATTATTATTCAGGTCCTTACTTGGTAGCTCAAGGGAGAAATTATTCCATAAAGCATATTATTTGTACTTGGGTAGCCCTTTTTGCCAAAGACATCAGCGTTTTTACATAAATATCACTAAATACCGCAAAAACATTTCTGACACTCTAAGACATTAACATAAAAATATGTATGGGAAATTTGAAAGAAAGCCAACTTTTTTTAAAAAAAACAAACAGTAATGGCAAGAAAGGAGTCATCTGGAAAAACCAAAAAAAAAAAAATGATTGTGCATTTAAAGTTATCCCTTCATCAATTTCAAAACAATTTTATACCACAATCCACCCGATGTTGCCGTCCAACATTGAAGTTTAAAGTGATTGAAAGATTATTAAATGCGTGAGAAACAGAGTTGTGATACTGCAGAATTTGCTGGAAGATGTAGTATCCCTTTAAAATATTCACTTCTTCAGTCTGGCTTTCCTGTTGCATTCAACTGCTTAAAGCAGCCTTATCTTTTCTGAGATCCAGGCATATTTTCATCAAAAATCTATTACCCATTTTCATACCTCTGTATTTTGTACTGCACAGGAGGAAAATTGCAACTATTAAAAACCACTAGTAGGAATTGTTCACATTTGTTTATTAGGGTTCCCAAAATTATTTTGTTTCTTTAGATCTGCAATTATAAGATTAGGATGGAGGAGGGGACAGAGTAGGTTGCTTGAGATTTGACTGAAATAAACTAACCTGCACAATAATTAATGCCAAACAATAATAACATTGTCTAATTTATTTCATGTTAATCAAGGGAAACAGGCAGAAATCTTTAATTGGATTTCAGTTGTTCAGGGAGAGGAATTGTCCAAGCTTTTATAATACAAACTCACCCACGGTGCCTATATTAATGGAGAATTGTTGGAGCTAAACACTTAACGCTCCAGTCTTACTGGGTGTGCTTATGTTTACTCATATAAAAAGTAATAACTTTAATATTTATGATTGCACATAATTATGTCATAAAGAAAGCATCAACACAGTTCAATCTGCTCTCCTAGACTCGGGATCAAATTGTCTCTGTCATCTTGATCTTCTAAATTTTTCACCCAGTGCCTAGATTCCTCATCAAAAGAGGAAGCATCCCGCAGCTGCCTCAATATAATTAAATGCAGGTATGAGATGAGAGTGACTTGTATGGACTTGTAGTTAACCAAGTTCAGGATGACCATGAATAGTAATTTTCACGCAGTTAAAGTAAGCCAGATGTTTTAAAGCAAGTGCCAGGAGGCATTTAATCACCCAAGAAGCCAAGGTTTGGTTTAATCATGGTTGTCTTAACCATATTTTGACAAGGAACTGCAGGTAGTCCTCGACTTTCAACAGTTTGTTTAATGACCATTCAATGCTGTTAATAACGGCACTGAAAAAAAGTGACTTAGGACCATTTTTCACCCAACCATTACAGCATCCCCATGGTCACGTGATCAAAATTCAGATGCTTGGTAACTGATTCATATTTATGACGGTTGCAGTATCCCGGGATCATGTGATCCCCTTTTTGCAATCTTCTGACAAGCAGAGTCAATGGGAAAACCAGATTCACTTAACAACCGTGTTACTAACTTAACTGCAGCGATTCACTTAACAACTGTGGAAAGAAAGGTAATAAACTGGGGCAAAATTCACTTAACAAATATCTCACTCAACAACAGAAGCTCAATTGTGGTCGTAAGTCGAGGACTACCTGTATTGTATATCCTGCCTTTATAACAAGTCTAAATTGGTCAACAGACGGGACAAACACCTAGAATGACATTTTTGAACTTCATAACTAAAAAATCAACTGCAACAACAATAATAAGATCATAAAATAGAGAAAAATTTACTTAACCAATGTTTCGCTTAGCAACATAAATTTTCGGCTCAATTGTGGTCGTAAGTTGAGGACTACCCATAAAGTAGCCTAGTTCAAAGTCAATACCTGTCCATATATAAAGATTTCCAAGTTACAAGGGCTTAGTAAAATGCACGAAGGAGGTTATTTCATGTAGCTGCTAATGCAGATAATTTGCCACTAATAGCTTGGAGTGATGGCTGGAACATAGCTGCCCTGAATATCAACCTTAGATATAAGTGTCAAGCTCGACACTGATGGGAGGGGGGAGGGGGCGAGGACGGCACCTGGGGGTGTCCAGATACGGCAGAGGCCAGCGGCAAGACCAGTGGCGTCAGCTCTTCCCTCTCTTGTTACCTGGACTATTGAAGGGCAGAGCATGGCGGCGTGGCTGTTGACTTGCAGTCGTCCGGCCAAACAGCTGACTGGCTCCATGGCCGGCCTGCCAAACAGCTGTTCGGTGCAGGGAAGCACCAGGACGCCGGAAGCCTGCAGTGCAGCCTGACGAGCAGCTGATTGGCGCAGGGAAGCTACACAGGGCTGGGAGCCTGCCTTGCATCCTGCCTGGCTACTTTTATCACCTCGCACACCAGATGCTGGTTAGGTGGGTGGGGGAGTAGGACCCAGTTGGGAAATGCATATGTAAGGCGCTGGGGGGGGGCGATTGGTCCGAGCGCTAACCTTTGTTTGTTGTTTCTGTGACTAAATGTATGCCAGAACATTCCGTGGTTAAAACCAGCCACCTGTGAATTCACCGACTCGTGTCTTGTTGGAGCCAGGGGTGTGGTAAGGACTTCTGACAATAAGATAGTATAAAGTGAAAAGGACATTTAAGCTATGGTCATATGCTTCATGAGTCTGAGCAGCCTTACCACATGATGAATTTTTCTTTCAGCTCGTGGGGGAAAGTCTTCCCCTCTCCTTTCAGATAGTCCTGGACTTACGCCCTCAATTGGGATCAGAATTACCACTGTTAAGCAAAGCAGTTGTTAACTGAGTCATGCCCAATTTTACGACCTCTTTTTGCCACAGTTGTGAAATGAATCACACGGTTAAGTGAATCACACAGTTGTGAAGGAAATCTGGCTTCTCCCGTTGACTTTGCTTGTCGAAGCTGGCTGGGAAGGTCGTGAATGGGGATCACGTGACCCTGGGATGCTGCAGCTATTGCAAATGCCTTGCCAAGCACCTGAATTTTCATCATGTAACAGTGAGGATGCTGCGATGATTGCTAGTGTATCAGAGTTGTTATAACTTTTGAATGGTCACTGTAAATTATGGACCACCTGTAATGGTGCTCCTATCCTACACTGTTAGGATAGCCATGACAATTAGAAGCTGGTTCTGGCTTTCCAAAGATCAAGGGGAAATAAATGAGGACTGACATTGGACAAATAGGAATGTTGACTAAAGATGGCCAGGGCAGAGCAATTTAGATTGGCAGGAGCCATTCCTCTCCCAGTTTCATTCTAGTTCTTGTCCAGATCAACCCTGGAATTTGTGAGGTCCTGTTCCTTGCCTCAACTCCTGCCCACTTAGCAATCTGAAAGCATACAAATGCGAGTAGGTTAATAGGTACCACTTCAGTGGGAAGGTAACAGCGTTCTGTGCGCCTTTGGTGTACAGCCATGCTGGCCAAATGAACATGGAACGACACTGGTTCCCTCAGCTAAGAAACAGAGATGAGACCGTGCCCTAGAGCTGAACACGACAGGACAAGGACCTTTTATATTAGAACAATAACTAAAACATAAATCAAACAAATCTACGCATCTATAAAGTCACACTCTGAGTGGCTCTTATTAAAAGTTTTTTCTATGTCATCTCTTGAAAGAAAGAACTCAAAAGCAACAATATCTCAAAGGCGATTATGCAATCTAGGTAACTGTGTAAATCTATGTCAGATAATCTGATTTGCATTTATTACAGAAATAATGTACTTGGCATCTAGATTAGCAAGTTAATTTTGAAGAATTAAGAATTAATTGATTAAGAATCACTAAGATATTCTACTTCTTTTAATGACAGCTGGACTGGCCAGCGATGCTTCAAAAAGAGATTCCTGTAGAAAATAATAAATTAAAAACTGGACATTGATTTCTCTCTCTCTTTTTTGCTTATGTTTATGTTTTCTGAAGTATTGCTCATCAGCTCTCTTGGCTCATTTTTAGGTAGATGGAAAAGGGTGTGAGACACTTCTGTAATCCTGTAATTCATCTTAAGTCCTTAGGAAAGAAACGATATAAATTAAACAATGGTTAACAATGCAATTTTAATCTCCGCCCAATCTGCAGGTTTAAGGGAGATGATCAACATGATATTTTATACAGTAACAGAGAACTATTTGTCCAAATTGATCCCCTTTGTAGTGAAAAGGCCACCAATCTTACTCAAGAGGGAAATATCAATTGTTTGAGTTAACTTCATGCTTTGCAGAAAAGCTGACCAAGCAACTAGCAAGATCAGATGAGAAATATTTCCCATCCAGAAAATCCTTAGAACTTTTGAATTGTTCTGTAGGTGATAATATTAAAGCCCATCAGTACCCTTGTGTGGTGATAAAAAAAAATATGGAAGTGGATATATCCAACGGTTGAGCTGTCTCCTAGCAAGCTATAAATACAAAGTAAACAATCCCACAATTAGATATTTTAAGCTCTGGATTCTTTTCAAGTTGGAACATCATCATACTACAGATAGTCCTCAACTTAAAACAGTTCATTTAGTGACAGTTCGCAGTTACAATGCCACTGAAAAAGGTGACATGACCGTTTTTCACACTTACGGCCATTGTAGTGTCTACCTGGTCACATGATCAGAATTCAAATGCCTGGCAACTGACTCATATTTATGAGAGTTGCAGTGCCCCAGGGTCATGTGATCCCCTTTTGCAACTTTCTGACAAGCAAAAGTCAATGGGGAAGCCAGATTCACTTTACAACTGTGTTACTAACTTAACAACTGCAGTGATTAACTTAACAACGGTGACAAGGAAGGTTGTAAAATGGGGTAAAATTGCCTTAACAAATGTCTCGCTTAGCAACAGAAATTTTGGGCTCAGTTGTGGTCGTAAGTTCAGGACTACCCATAGTAACTTGTCTGAATTCCTTTAGATTAGAACAGGGGTAGGCAATCTTGGCTCTTTTATGACTCGTGGACTTCAACTCCCAGAATTCCTGAGCCAGCCATGCTGAGGGAAAAGGGAGAGGTTTTCAAGCTGAGCCATGCTGGCTGAGGAATTCTGGGAGTTGAAGTCCACCAGTCATAAAAGAGCCAAGGTTGCCTACCCCTGGACTAGAAAGTCATATAAGCCCTCTACACATAACAGCTAGACTTAGGAACACCTTTCTGTGTAGGTAATACGGGGAACACTAGATGGTTGACAAGGTCAAACATAATTAAGATATCACAGGTATTTCCAGCCAAGCCTGTCTTACTACCAGTTCTACTTGGTGTAAACACCGCTGCCTGACTTGAATGGAACTTGCAATCAAAGAAACTACAAGGGTGTGGCCAATTGTTTGAAGCCACTTATTCTCTTAAAAGGAATATGGAGCTTTTAAACTATAGTATTAAAGGCATTTAGGTGAAGTCATTATTAATTGGATAGATTATGTGTCTGGTGGTTATGTTGTTGTTTTTTTTGCAGAAGTCTCAGCTTATTAAATTAGGATATTTTCAGCTGCTCTTGTCAGCAGTAACATTTATTTTACTGTGATGCCACTGGGCCAGGACACCCAGTTAGAATTCCCGGTCTCTCTGCTTACAATTCAGCACTGCCATATTTTTAATTGAAAAATACCAAGACAAGACTTGTCTTGCCTTCCCACTCTACGCTATAGAGATGCCAATGTGACTGCAGTTGTGTTCTAAACTCTTTTAAAACCTAAATGGGAAAAAAAAAGGGAATGAAGGAAAAGAGGGAAGGAGAAATGTTGCTATGTAGTAAAAGAAGGAAATAGAGAGAGGGGAAAAAATGGAAAGGGAAAAAGAAAGTGTGTTAGAAAGGAAAAATAGGAAAAAAAAGTCAATGGGGGGGGTAGAGTATATGTGAGACTTTGGAACATCTTGTAATATTTAGATAAGAATTTGCAGATTCTACAGGTCGTCCTCGATTTATGACTGTAATTGAGCCTAGCAATGATGGCCGTAAGTCATGATGGTTGCAAAGGGGGTCATCATGTGACCAACCCAATGTTATATTTTTTTGTAACAGTTGTTAAGCAGACCCATTGGTTCGCTCTAGGCCAGTAAATGCCAGTGTCCAGCAAAACCATCATAAATTGAGGTCATGTGACCATGGGATGCTGCAAATGGCTGTAAATGCAGGCTGGTTGCCAAGCGCCCAAAACGTGGTCACGTGATTGCAGAATGGGGGCAGCCATTGAACTTTGGAACCAGGTCATAAGTAGCTTTTGGGAGGTTGAATTGCCACTAGGTGACCTGTTATAAGTCAAGGATTCCCTGTAGAGAACTCTCTATGGCTCTCTGCCCTAAACCCAATCTAGAAGGAGACAGTATAACATGGAGAAAAATATCTCCTCCCCCCCCCAAACCTCTGTCCTCAATTAGTACATGAGAGTTCCAGGGATATATAGCAGTCACTCCATTGTTATTCAGCATGACAGTGTTTGATCCTACCAAAGAGAGACCTTCTAACTGCACCCTCACCCCTCGCTTCCAAAACTGGAATTTAGAACTGCACCACATAAAATAAATATCGATCAACTCTTGTGTACTACCTGGAAGGAAATAAAGCCCATGTAAAGATTTACAGATCAATAATTCTAGTGAAGTAAGTAAATATAACAACAAGATTTCATTGGACGGAGAAAAAAATCCATGGTGGTTCATTAACAAGTTCTGGCAGCAGATGAGGCATGAATGAATTGTGTCACTCTTACACCTGGAAAGGTGCAAATAACCTCGGCCACTTGCATGTTTAAGGGACACTTGTACACATAAACTAAATTTGTGCCTAAACGTCATTTCCTATACTAGGAATTGCTTTCCTTGAACACAGAGTCCCTTGAAGGCAGGATTGCTTCTTACCTATCTTCCTTAGAAGCAGAGAGAGGATGATGGACTATAAGATTGAATCATAAATGGCCAAACTTCATTTTCAGGTCATTCATACAAGGATTATTTTTGCTGAAGCTAATCGTGTCTTCCTCCACGGCTAACTGGGTTATGGTGTTTCCTGTAATCCAACTATATGTGTCATATGAAGACAGTCAATAAAATAACTTAGATCACTCTTGAGCAACCTAGCTTGGAGGTCACTTCCAGAATCGCCTAGCCAGGTGCTAAGCATAAAATCTAAATAATAATAATAATAATAATAACAACAACAACAGAGGATAAAGTCCAGAAAAGTGGAGAGCATTAAGATTGAGAAAGGGACACATTGGGTATATTCACGCAACACACTTAACCAGGTTAGTTAAAAAGGTAGCAGCTGCATTCATAATCCATTTTAAGCTTGATTGGTTTAACCTCGATTTGCTTTTGTGCCCCAGTGTGTCAAGCAAATCCTCGGAAGGCGTCATCCTGACAATCTTCATGGAGCAAGGGCTGTGGGTCAATCAGCCAGCTGCCCTTTGAGTGGTGGAAAGGCTACTGTAGGAGAAATTGTGTGAGAGATGGAGGAGAAGGGAAGAGCATATTGACTTCAAATGGAACCTTTTTGTTTTTGGTTATTTTAATTCCGGTAGAAAATATAAGGGACACTTTTTCAAGTCCAGCAAAATCAGTGAAAACTAGGCCTTTTACGCTATGAGGCCAGCCCATGGTTGAGACAATTCACAAGTGCACTTTGGAATTGGACTGGCTTATGGCAATACTTGTAAAAAGGGTCTTGGAGTGATGATCAGTTGAGTGAAGAGTGTAACATGGCTATCAAAACAGGCAAGCACAGTTTTAGGCTGCATCAACAGAGCAAGAGTTTCCAGATCATAAGCAGTAATCATTCCTTTCTATTCTCTTGGGCTTAGCTTAAAGAGGAGACACTGGAAAGAAGAGAACACTCATTAAGTACCTGAAGATTGTCACAATGAAGACAAATGTCTAGATCTCTATCATTCCAGAATTCTTGCATTTGTTAATGGGAAGGAGGGAGAAAAGAGGGAGGGAGGGACGCAGGGAGGGAGGAAGGAAGGAAGGAAGGGGTTTTTTTCTCTTGGCAAATAGCCATGGCAATAACAGTCACATTTTCATCTTGGTTGGGAAGACTTTTGAAGTCAATGAATTATATTTACTTAGGAGACTTAAATAAAGATAATGTGCCTCTCAGTCTCTATTTCACATCAGAATTGGCTCCACACTGTTTATTTTAGCCTGCCTCACTTTTACAAGTTGATAGAGAAAGGCTGAGAAGAAATAAATAGGAAAGGTAAGCACACAGTCTATTAAATAAAAGTACCACCCCTTAATACAAAACAGATTTACATTAAAAGATGCAGCTTCCTGTGGAACTTGAATTTGCATAGTCCTAATGCCTTGTAAGTGGTACGCAACAAGGACTCCAAGGCTGATGTTTTAGTCAAGCAATAATTAAAAATACAGGCAGATCACAGTGAATTTTCAACCATTAGAGAATCCAGAATAGTAATTTTGTGTACATTAGCCTTGTTGATCTGGATCTTTGTGTCTACAGGAACCATAATCTCCAGTGGTTTAAGCCGAATGGGAATTCTGGGGACTGTCGTACCAAGTCATTTAAAGATGTCATCAAGTTGAGAAAATGTTGCTTAGAATTGCTTAGAAAAAAAGAAAACGAGCCATTTTTAGAACCGAATTTAAGAATTATTCATTTGAGTGAGAGTTTCAACCATGGAGGGAGACTAAGAAAATGTTTGCAAAAATGAAATACTAGAAAAAGCATTCCAAGTTGTTGGAATCAGTTTCACAGCTGAATAACTCTCCCTAAAATTACATATAAAAGCACTTAACGTAGTTCTCACTTCAAGATCACCATAGTTGAGGAATAGATTGACTAGTATGATGGGTTTTTGGATCTATTTAAAACCCCTTTCAGTGGTTCCCTTATGCATGCAGTGAATTTCAGGAGCCTGGACCCCCAGTTCATTTGATGCCTGGCAGTAAATTAGCTGCATGAAGTTTTGGGTTTTTTTTTCTTCTTTCCAGCATACAGAGAAGTTAATTGAAAGAAATTTACAAAAGTAAACCTTTCTTGCATCCAAAATTAGGGATTTGGTCCTCTCATGAAATAAAACAATTTTTCACTTTTCTAGCTTTGCACAGAGGAAATAGGTTCTTAATGTTCAACATTTGGATGAACTCCAGAAATTCCCTGTGGAAATTTCTCCAGGAATTCATGTTTTGGGGAAAGCAAACCCTTTGGGAACACAGTTCCCAGGATCTTAATGATATGATATGCACTTCCTGCAGGGGACCGGAACATCGGAATGAATATTTTTAGGCCAAAATCTTGGCAGAGCACGCTTTATGTAAACAGCTGTTCTTCAACATCCATAGGTGGCTAATTAAATGAAAATATGGTATGCACAGACTTGTGCCTTGCACCCTACAACTTGTTTGTTTTCAGTTATATATTCAGCATGCTACACACTAAGAAGATTGTATCTCTGCATTACTGACAGCTCTGAACCACCCTAGTATTTTCTGAAATAAAACTTTGTTTCAGATTCAAGTTTCAATTCAATTTATTGCATAAGAACATAAGAACATAAGAAGAGCCATGCTGAATCAGGCCAAAGCCCATCGAGTCCAGCATTCTGTGTCACACAGTGGCCCACCAATTCTAAGACCAGCACAGATAATGGTAAATAAAAATTAGGAGAGAGTTAAAATATATTTGTAGAATAACCCAATCTAATCTAATATATAAAAATAAAAAAAATCCAGGCTGTAGTCTACATTAAATTATAATATAGACACTAATTTGACTAACAAGCAAAATAACTGGAGCGCATCATACCAAACGTGTCACTGGCAGGAAAAATTACAAAACTGTGTTTCACTTATTTTGGCCATGTTATGCAGGGGGATTCACTGGAGAAAGCAATTATGTTGGGAAGAATTAGTGGTTAAAGGAAACCAGGCTGCCAGAGAACACGATGGCTGGACACCATCAAAGCTGACACCAGCCAGAGCAGAGAAAAACTCAAAGAAGCAGTGCAAGATTGGAAGATGGGGAGAGACCTGGCCCAGAGAATTGCTAAGACTCAGTGGATTGACTGAATGGATATCATCATCATCATCTCTAAAATTACACCAAACTATATTAGTAACAACAAAATGTGGTTGTTGTTAGTTGCGAAGTCGTGTCTAACCCATCGTGACCCCATGGACAATGTTCCTCCAGGCCTTCCTGTCCTCTACCATCTTCTGGAGTCCATTTAAGGTCATTCCTACTGCTTCAGTGACTCCATCCAGCCACCTCATTCTCTGTCATCCCCTTCTTCTCTTGCCCTCCATCTTTCCCAGCATTAGGCTCTTCTCCAGTGAGTTGGCCAAAGTATTTGAGCCTTTTGGTACTGTCCATGGAGTTTTCATGGCAAAGATACTGGAGTGGGTTGTCATTTCCTTCTCCAGTGGATCACATTTTGTCAGTAACATTTAAAATTTAAATGAATTATGGTCCCTGGAGATGCATTCCAGGATAATGACCCATCAGAATTTCATGGATCTTCTGTGCTGCTGTGCAAAGCCTAGTTACATGTGCTGTAATAAGGGGTACTTCATCTATAAGCGGCATCTGGACATAAGCTGAATCTGGGTGACTAGGATATCTATTGATCAAAGGAAGTATGAATCTAGTTCACATGTCTCCATAAAGGGAGCAACAGAGAAGGACATGTCCTGTAGTTTCTACCTACATCTCCTAAATCACAGGAACAAAGCCAGTGTTTTCTGAAGTAAAAACGTTGGATAAAGAGCTGTAGAGGTCTCCTAACTTGCAATCCCTAGTCAAAATTTTCCAGGTAATAAGAGTACACTCAAACATACAGTTTTTCATAGGGCAAAATTGCATTTCTTTTTGAGTGGAATGTCAAAGGTCACAATGTGAAAAGTAGGTGGGGCCAGGACTCAAGAGGGTTTCGATTATATTTACATTGAAGGGTAAATTAAATTAACTACAATTAATATGATTCATTCCCATATTTAAAGGTTCCTCCTATTTCAAAAATTACAAGTTCATGACAACTTCATAACAAAAGTCTTTAGGGATCTAGTGTGGCTTCAGTACATTAAATTGTATATTGGCTAACAGTCACATTCTGGATTGTCCCAATTTAACAAGGCTTTGCTTTATAAAATCATTGTCTGTAATTTTGCCCTTGAAAATGGTTTCTTGAAATCTTTTTTTATCAAACATTGTGAAAATGTTGTGCTTTATACCTTTCTAAGGCTGTTAATTTTTAAATTTAAAGATTTAACAATGTCTGTGTATGCAACGTATCAACATGGATGCAGAAAAAAAATAAATCAGTTTTTTTTTTTTACTGGAAGCAATTTGGAAAACAGCCAGCATAGATAGGTAATTCACATTTAATGCCTTGTTTAGTGACTATTCACAGTTACATTAGTAATACAAAAGTAATATTACAACTAATCCTCTCGTTTACGACCTTTGCAGATCTCTAAAGCAAAGGAAAGCTGAAGTAAGATCATAAGCACAGTTGCAATTCCCCTTAGTGACCTCTTTGGTTAACGTTCAAGTACAAAATCAGATTTAACATAGAATTTGAAACAGAAACTTCAGCAATCCAAAGTTTATGCTTTCTCCTGAACAGCATGAGATAATTTCAAATCCTTGTAAATTTTTACTTCTTACAAAATGCACTGATTGCTGATCAGAGCAGATTCTTCAGAAGAATGAAGTCTTATCAATTCCAGAAACATTGGTGCACAAATTTTGGATCTTCTTTCTCTCTACCTGCCTGCAGTCAGTGAAATCTTGATGGACATTTTTTTGTGATTCAAAAGTAGAAGTGTAATTTTTTTTAACCCCTGCTGTTTTCCTGTTCTTCTCCTACTCTGATTTTTTTTCAGAGAAACAAATCTAAAAAGAACCTTTTGAATCATAAAGGAATCCCATAAATGCCCAATTTTACTTGGGAATTTTGGATCGACTCAGTGCTTCCCAAGGTGATACAGATAATTCTGAAGTAGTCTCAATCAAATTAGGCATGTCATCTGCAAACACAGTCAAGCAATGACAGCACAACTGTTTTCAAATGAAGCGCATCTTCAGCTGGATTCAATTTCCAAAATGGGACATCTCATTTGAACCATGTAATAAAAAATAAAGGAAAAATTAACAAAAGACATCCTTTCTAAATTAGAATATTACAGGATCAGATGTGCTAAAAATGCAGGTAGAATAGAATAAAAATAGAATTAAAAATAGAATGAACTAGAAAACTCATACTTCACCGGGTCATTTCAAAGATATTTATTTACCTAAATGGAGAAACAGAATGACCAAAGGTGGGCAAAAAAGAAGGGGGAGCAAAAGTGACTTATGACTTCCTGCTGGCTTTCTCAATAAGTTTCTTGTGGGAACTAGCAGGGAACATTGAAAATCTTCCTTCCTTCCCTTTCCAGTAGGCAGGGAAATGGCTGCTGTTAGGTGGGAGTATGAGCAGGAGATTGCAAGATTGGCTGGGAAACTGTCACAGAACATTGAAAATGAAGGTCACATGACTGCAGCAGTAACTCAGCAGTGTAGCAACAATCACAACAGTGCTGAAGCAGTCACAACCTCTCCAAATTTCACTCTCTT
Organism: Bothrops alternatus; assembly: GCA_034064705.1. Lineage (NCBI taxonomy): Eukaryota > Metazoa > Chordata > Lepidosauria > Squamata > Viperidae > Bothrops > Bothrops alternatus. Next base: position 42,944,494 of record JARGCV010000124.1, on the reverse strand, counting down.
GTGAGTCAAGGCTCCTGGATTTTGGATACATTTTGTAAGTTAGCCCACTTGAGATAATTTGGTTAAGAAATTGTTGCCCTACGATGCACCATTTTGCCCAGATACAGATCATGACAAGAGTTTTAGTAGTATATAGATATTGACTATAGGAATTGTTTATTCCTTTATATAACTAGAGAGTTCTTTTATGCTAATAGTTCTAGGATATGAAATGAATGTTGGAATTTTTTTCTTCTACAAATTTACCTGCTGTTTGATGAAGTGCTGTACTGAAGCAATTTTGTTCTTTGAATACACTTTTCTTTGATTCCTTCGGTAGTCAAAGAAAAGCACATGACCTGCTTCATTCAACACTTGTGGTTTTTCCTTTGAAATACTAATTGCCTCCATATAAATTCCACTGTGATGAAATACTCTGCCCTTATTAATTAATGACTTACCTGCAAGCTTTCAGAAACAATTAAGGGCAGACATTTGTTCTCTGTATTTAAACAATAAATTGTCCTTCATATCTGTGCCAAGCAGTTTTTTTTCTCATGCCTTTAAAAAAAAGTAGTAAATTAAAATATTTTTATTCATTCATTATGGTCCTACATCCAAATGGAGTCCTGGCAACTCACAAACAAAATAAAAAAATGCTAGCAGCAAAGTCCCTAAGAAATGTGCAATCAGCAACATGTACAATCAATATTAATATTAAAATAACCACTGTAATAATTTCACATTAAATATTAAAATGACCACGGTAGAATCATTCATAACAGAAACAATAAATGAGGCTACTATCAAAAATTCAAGGAATATTTCAAGATGGCCATCAGCCACAATGTCCCTGTGGAATAGTTGTCTTTGTGGACTCCCAGAAGGCTTGTTCTGTGGAGGATAACTATCTAAAGGAAGGCTATTGTCCAAAGTTTATGTTATCAAAGCAATGTTTCTCACCTCAGCAACTTTAAGATGTGTGGACTTCAACTCCCAGAATTCCCCAGCCAGAATGGCTCCCTGGGGAATTCTGTGAGTTGAAATCCACACATCTTAAAGTTGCTAAGGTTGACAAACTCTACATGAAAGAAAAGCTTGTTTCTGCTTCTATAATCTTGCAAAAATGTGGGATAATCAGAAGCCTCTCCCTGTATGATTGCATAAAACGGAGCCATTCCAGATAAAGGTGATGGTTCTGGAGATTCTTTAATGTTGAGCCTTATAGGTCAAAGCCAATATTTTGAATTATAAGCCAAAATGTTCTGCTTTGTTTATGAATAATGTCTGCATGAACTGTTGGGGTATCTCTGAAAGGATGACCCAACAGATCATGGGATTCTCTAGCATGCATATCTCTCTGTCTCTGTCTCTCTCTCTGTCTCTCTGTCTCTGTCTCTGTCTCTGTCTCTGTCTCTGTCTCTGTCTCTGTCTCTGTCTCTGTCTCTGTCTCTGTCTCTGTCTCTCTGTCTCTCTGTCTCTGTCTCTGTCTCTGTCTCTGTCTCTGTCTCTCTGTCTCTGTCTCTGTCTCTGTCTCTGTCTCTGTCTCTGTCTCTGTCTCTGTCTCTGTCTCTGTCTCTGTCTCTGTCTCTGTCTCTGTCTCTCCTATACCATTTCAGACAAATGGCTGTCCAGTCTCTTCTTAAAAACTTCCAGTGTTGGAGCATTCACTGCTATTGGAGGCAGGTTGTTCCATTGGTTAATTGTTCTAACTGTCAGGAAGTTTCTCCTTAGTTCTAGGTTGCTTCTCTCCTTGATTAGTTTCCACCCATTGCTTCTTGTCCTGCCTTCAGGCACTTTAGAGAATAGCTTGACTCCCTTTTCTTTGTGGCAGCCTCTGAGGTATTGAAATATGCTATCATGTCCCCCCTCATCTTTCTCTTCATTAAACTAGACATGCCCAATTCCAGCAACCGTTCCTTATATGTTTTAGCCTCCAGTCCCCTGATCATCTTTGTTGCTCTTTTCTAGAGTCTAGAGTCTCAACATCTTTTTTACATCGTGGTGACCAAAAC